>OY282452.1:28979114-29374114 GCA_958295655.1 Palloptera scutellata | reverse complement strand
AGAAAGAGAAGAGAAAACACTTTTATGTACAATATTGGAAAAGAAATTCTCACACTCTCTTTGGTTTATTATGATTATTATATCCTACACTGTGCTACAAAATTAAACTCATTGCCATTGATTAGCGTTTTAAGATAATTTTTGAAAATATCTCATTTTTCACGCACCTCACTAACATTTGCTCACTAGTGTATCCAACCAAAAGTACATGGCAACACAAGCACCTTAAACACATTTTCTTGTGGTGTCGGAAAAAAATTAAAAGAGCAAAAAAAATCAAAATAGAAACGTAAAATGTTTAATTACAACAAGGGAAATAAAAGACGAGCAGTATTAAAATCGCACACAGAACGGAATTGGCAAAAGAAGAAGATGGAGTAAAAGAAAATTGCTCATTAAAAGTTTTCAGTTGAAGTGATGTCCAAAAAATTGGAAAAAAAAGGATTAAAAAATTCAAAAGGAACAAAAACACAATTCAAAAACAAAGCAAAAAAAAACCGTTAACGTTAAAAGCATAAAGGCGAAAACTTTAACTTGTTAACAAATGCGAATTGGCGCATTGCAAGCGGTTAAAATCGTAGAAGCTGACAAGGAATGGAGAACGAAAAAAATTCCACAAATTCATTCACATTGAAATGCGAATTGCTTTGTTGCACAAATGCGATAATTAACACTTTTTGTTGTGAGTTTGTCAGTGTGTGTTTGGATTTTTTGCTCTTTGCCATTTTTGCAAATTTTCGAAAGTCGTTAATTTCTTCTTGCGCAATTTACTAGAAATGTAAAAATTTCTTTCTGCTTCGGCTGCTTCTACTCGAGACGTAACAGAAGAAAATGCTACAAAATTTCAATGTGTGCTTGAAATACTTATTATAAAATCAAATTTTCCAGCGTCTGTTTCTGTTGTATATTTTAATTTACGCGTATTTTTAACTCCTTTTCATCAAAGTTTTTCCTTCCTATCGTCGCTTTTCGCCTTTTCGCTTTTGATTGTTGTTGCTGCTGTCTCGCAAATTAAGTGAGAGCGCCTTCATTAGTAGCGAGCACAGGAAACGGAAATGCCCACTGATTGGAAGTAATCACGCAAATCACGTACATACGCTTCAGCTAACGAACTAACTAACTATCAGTGAGTCAGTGAAATGCGACGATAGGCGATAGATAAATGAAACTGTTCTTGTTGTTGTTGTAGCTGCTTAACTTTTCTCCTTCATTTGCACACTTTTCAACTAAGTTATCGTGGCTTTATCATCTCCATTTTTTCTCTTTCCTTACCTGTATTTCTGCTTTGTTGGTTTTTGTTTTGGTTAGCCTAGAAAATCCAAGTTCCTTTAACTCACAAATACTCGTATACTTTGTATGTATGCAACAAAGGATTTCATTGTACTTTGCAAGTTTCCCTGCCCTTTGCAATTTCCCTTTTCTAGATCCCTTCCTCTTGACTTCATTCATTGATACGTCACTCAACTCAACAACAAGGTAGCAAGCAAAACACATTGTTGACGTTGACAGGCTAACGTCCATATTTAATCGCATCAAATTAATTGTGTGAATTTTTCGTTTGTCAAGTTGCCAAGTAACACATTATATCGGGCTTTATTCCTTTGTGTTTTCCTTCCTATTTTCTTTTCACTCTCTCTCTCCCTCTCTCTCTCTCTCTCTCACTCACTCCTCTCTAGGTAGAAGACATGCATTGTGGAGCTACTCAAATTGGCACAATAGCAGGTGTTGATGGTAATTGAAAGCACACATATCATGTGTCATCGATGTGATTGTTAAGTTTTTGCTGTTGTAATTGTTTGGGAGAATTATTTTGCGATGAGGACATGCAGAGGGAGGAGGTGAGTTTGAAAATGCCACCAAAAATAGAGTAACTTATAAATTTGTGAAAGAGCATGAAAGAGTGTTTTGATTGGTGCTGTTGTTGTTGTTGTTGTTGTTTGGCAGAATTCGAATTATTTATTTTTGGATGAGGGCATGGAAAGGGGTGGAGAGGGGAGTTTGGAAATGCCACCAAAAATAGAGTAACTTATAAATTTGTGAAAGATTATGAAAAAGAGATAGAGAGTTTTCATTGGAGTTTTGACTTCTTTTGGTTGACTTCTGGTCTGAACTTGGAATTTAGATTTTTGATTTGACTACACTAATACTATACCTACCGCTGTTGAATCGTCCTCGTTCTTTACCGTAGAAAGAGAAAATGGCTACTGCAGTTAACATTTTAAAATTGTGTTAATCTATGCTTTCTTGTATTAGCTTAATAATCTGAATACTCTTTTCTGTTTTCCACTACTTATAGCGTGTTTTACCAACATTGTGGCTTTCGCACTGCCAAGAGCAGTATCTTTCAATTCAGACCTTTAACCGTTGCTTCTTGTCGAGGTCGGCTCTCTCGGTCTCATCCGAATGCAATTTGCGTGAGCCTTACAAAAGAGCACCATATAGATTTATCATGCGCTCATCTCAATGGGAGAGTGAGTAAACTTCATATAAATAACGGGAGTAGAGATTGCGACACTTGGTTGCGACACAACTGTTCAGTAACGAATATAAGAAAAATTAAAAGGTTTTAATATTTAAAATAAGAATTTTCTAAATCCAAAAAAATAAAAGCTTATGAATCTATGAGTGTTTGTGCGTGTGTTTATTTGTGTATTTAAAAGGCGTTGATGCATAATGGCGTAAGTGTAAAATTGCCACATTGCGAAATCTAAAGTAATTAAAATTATCATAAATCATTGACCTAAATAATAAAACAAAATGAAAAAAAATTAATAAAATTCTACATAAATCACTACAAAAATATGTACTGGTAAGTTCAAAAATAAATTTATAAAATAATATCTCTATAAGCTTGCATTTCATATGTGAAAATTTCTATTTATTATTAGCAAAAAAAAAACAAACTTTTTCGGCAAAATTACAAAATCAAAATTCTAACTGAGTTGCATTTGAACAGCAACAACAGCAGTTTTAAAAAGGCATTATTTTCCTGGTTTGAAATTTAATTTTACCTCTCTCTCCTGCTCTCTTTTACTCTTCTTTCTTTACTCTCACTACAACTCATAAGGAATTTATTCAAATTTACTTTTACAGTTCAACGAACACAATTATTTTGTGTATTGCAATTTTTTTGTTTTTGTTTAGCATGAATGCCATTCGTATGCCTCTGTGTGAGTGTGTCAAAAGTGGGAAAGAACATGTGGGAGAGAATTTCATAGACAATCAAACTTTTATTCTCTCTCTCTCGCTCCCACTCATTCTGAATTTTACATGTATGCTGAGCACTTCTGTGCACTTCGAACTTGTTGTATAATTTTTAAACATATTGTTTCAAATTTGTTTTAATTTTTGCTGGTATGGTATTTTTGTTGCTGTAAATTTTCATATTTTTCAAAAGTATTTGCTACATAAAAATCCTCAAGAATATAAATTAAGAGAAAATGTCAAAGTAATAAACATGAAAACAAAAATGCTGAAAAATTTGACACAAAAATGAAAAAGTAAGTTGAAAATTGAGTGCAGAGATTTTCTACTTACATAATCACATTATCAACAGTGAGTGCAAACAATATGTACCTATTTGTTTATTTCTTTTAAATCTAGCTGTCAAGAAAATATTATTCTAAAAGTTTCCCCAGCTAAGGAAGCATTTTCTTTTCGAGAGTTTTCTTCTATGGGTGATTTTGATTAGAGTTCAAATACAGAAGGGGGAGCTGAGTTCGGCCATGCGAATTAATTTAAGTTGAAATATGCAACCATTTAACGCAAATACGTAGACACATATGTCCGCTGGGTGGTTAAAGGGTTGAAAAGAATTTAGCAAATTTTACACTTGACTAACTGAAAAATATTCAAATTCATTGTAGTTTCTTGTTGAACATGCTCTAAGTGAACGGAATACACAATCAACTTTTGCCATCACATTCCTGAAACTCCTTCCTCCCTTCATGCACTCATTCTTCTTCTGCACTTTTTCCTACTTATACTCTTCCTTTCCTGCTCTTTTATTTACGCAACCTCCCTATCCTCCTTTAAATTGCTTCGCCTAGCTCTTCTCTCTTCTCCCCTGAACTCAAATTATATTACGATATTTAGAACAAAAAATTTAATTGCTGGTTTTTCGTCGAAATTTCTACAAGAGAAAGAATTCTTAAATAATTTGAGAGATTTCAAGTGGAAAAAGAAGAGGATCCGTGATGATGAGAGAAGCGAGGGGGCAGCAAGTGAGAGCTGAAAATCTTTAAACTATAGAAGAATTGCAAATGTATATTGTAAAAATATTTCAAATAATTACAGAATATATATCACAGAAATATTTACAAAAGCCAAACAACAGCCAGAATAACAACAATGTCGACACAGGACAAGCAATTTAAATTCTTAAGTAAATTAAAATATACAAAGTTTTGTTTATGCTTTTTCTTTCTAAACGAACTTTTTTCCCCACATAAAAGCTGAGATTGAAAATTGTGAAGTATTTAATAAATTAAATTTTTGATTTATATAAGTTTTGTATATAAAAAAAAAATACTTACAAAAAAAAAGATATTGTTTTGAAACAGGAGAATTATAGAAATGTTCCGATAATTGTTGACTTTGGAAGAAAAAAATCAAACAAATATGAAAAACAAAGAGAGAGAACGGAGAGAAAGACCTCATGAGCACCAAGAAAAACTGTTTTCGTAGCCGAGTTGTTGTTGACATTTAAAAATGATAAAGCGAAATGAAGAGACAGAGAGAGAGAGGGATAAAAAAAGAAAGAGAGAATGACATATTGTAAATTAATTTGTCGGTTTTCACATTAAAATGCACATTGCTTTCATTTTGATCTTAAAATTATTTCCGGGGACAGGAAAAATTTTCAATGGATGGATTTAGCTGATACTTTATTGGTCGAAGTTTTTTGAGTAGGGAAAGGTAATTTTTTGCCTACATTTTGATCTTCTTCTGTGCAAAAGTAAAAGTTTGTAAACATTTAAAAAAGTTAAATTTTTCTTTTCTTATTATTTGGAGAGTAGGTAAGAGGGAGTAGGATAAATAGAGAAGTATTGGTGAACGGTCGCTTTGTATTGGCCCAGGTTAAAATTTTGTCAGAAAAAACTTTGGTGGGAAGCTTATTCCAAAATCGAGCAGTGCGAATGAAAGAAGAACTATCTCAAGAATGCGATGTGCGTTTGAGCATGTACAAATATAACACGCACAACATGAGTGGATGCGAGTGGCGCTACATGCGGTCATAGTCGACACTGGTAAACTGAAGTTAATTGCGGAAAAGTCATAACACTTGCCACAATGGCTGTCTATGTCCTTATCGGTGTCCTGAGTGATTGCATTCCCTCTCTCATTTTTCCTCCCACCTATCAATCTACCTTTCATTCAACACAATGCTCTGCACTCATAGGGGTACACCCGGTATGTTTAATGTGTCAATAAAAAAATAAAATAAAAATGAACATGGAATGCGTGAATTCCACTTGTAGATCGCATACTTCAGGCGAACACTCAGAATTAGAAAGATCAAATTGCGCATCTCTGCCGAACATCTACGGTAGTAATGCCGGTAGATTAGAGTCAAGCCAGTCACGTGGCAACGATGGTTCTAAGAGTCAATAGCGTTGAAAATCCTACCTACTGTCTCCTATAAGCTTAATCGGTTGTTATTGAATACGGTCCAGAAGCTTCAGTTGTGTTTGTGAACCTCCTGCTCAAAGGTACAAACTATACTCCATTTTATGACGAATATAGGTGGTGTGAATCAGACGAAGGTCAGTTGGAGTGAAGTTTTTCCTAGGCACTTGGCTGCAACGAATGCCATATTGGATGGATTAGTCCTGAGCATAAAGAGACCAATAAGACCGATAACTCCACAACAAGGGCGACAACGGTGATTCGGGAAACTTGTTTGTGAGACAACAGACACCATACTCGCAGATTGATTGGAGATCATTATACTGTAGCCGGTACTCTTGAAAAAACGCAACCGAAAAGTGAGTTACGTAAAATTAATCTTAAGCCGTAGAATATAATGGTGTATTTAGTTTTTTTTCCCAGGATTAGTGGCACCACCGTACGAAGCCATACCATCAATTACAACATGGATGTAGCGGGCACTTAGGAGTTGCGTGATCTATTGAGTGAAGTTGTTACCGACCCGATACTCAATCAGTTTCGACTGAGTTGTACTGGGGCGCCATCTATGTACCGGCTTTGCTGAAACTTTGTCTTTTTTTTTTGTATCATGAAATCAATATTTGCTCTTCTTGTTGATATAAATTTTACAGAACCTAAAATGCAGGGTTAACATCAACTCTCTCTTCTCGAACTATCTTCTCGTTTTACTTATGCATATGGAATTTGTTCTTCTTTCAGTGGGAGAGTGAAAAACTTCAAATTCATCAAAAATGAGAAGAGAGTGCTACATTTGATTGGTCAATTCATCTTTAATTCCGCCTGGAAGCTAAAATGTCTACACTTTAAAATTCTATAAATTTATTGGAAATTTTCCAATCATTCACAATTACTTGCTACTTACTCCAACTCCACTTAAGTATTACAGCTTTCTACTTTTTTCAAACTGTGCATGCAGCAGTGTGTCCGCCTGTGCCTCAATTTCAGTCACTAGCCATCAGCAACATTTATGCATATGCCTGCAACTAGTGCAGTGTGCACTACACATTCCATTTCACTGAAATTTTCAAATTTCAAAACATTATTTTTGTTTTCTTTTACAAAAAAAAAAAAAAAACCACATAATTCTAATGTGCAACATTGTTGCTGCTGGTCGTGAGCTATTGCCTGTCTGCAGCAATCTGGAATACAAAAGTCACTCACGCCACATCAAAACATATCACATCACATCGCATTGCGAACGTGGCTGAATGCAAATCACAGTTACAATTTCTGTTACATTTGCTACTTAAAAAGTGGCAAGCGTCAAGTGCTGCTGCCTCCCGTTGCTGCTGTCGCTCTTGCCATTTCAGTTGATGCTGCTGCCGAAAATTTGTTGTACACATTCAATTTGCTTTGAAATGCAGAGAGAGAGAGAGAGAAAGAGAGAGAAAGAGAGAGAGAGAGATTGACTCATATGCTCACTTGTAGATAGTTGTTGAATTCCTATTCGAAAATTTGTGACTCGTGGCACGTTTGCTGCTTGTTGTCTGCTGCCCTGCTGTTTCAATGTTAGCTTTTGTGAATTTTTAAATGCATCAGAGTGTAACTACAATGACAGCGACAGCGACAACAAACGCATTGGCATCACTAACACAAGCAGCAGGCGGTTACGAAATGTGGTCAAACGGAAATACGGTTGCGTATGCTATAATACAATATGACAGCGGCAGCGGCGGAGGCGGAGGCGGCGCTGGTGGCGATAGCGGTGGCGTATGTGACATCCGAAGTTGCTCTATCGGATTTTGTAAAGAGACATGTGCCTATTATTGTGGCTGTTATTGTTGTTGTAGTGGTTGTTACTTTTACTCTTTTGCATATACTACAATTGCACTCAGTGAATTCTGATGACGTGATGCGTTATACTTTTTTTTTTTTTTTTGGAGATATTTTTCTGTCTCATTTAAATTTATGTAGTTGCACCCATGCTGTCACGTTGCAGTGTAACAATATTTGTTGAAATTCATTTTAATTTCTATATTGTATGTTGATTTTTCTAAGAGTAATATTATACATGTTATGCTCTTCCTCTTTTTGGGAATTTTTTTTCGAAATTGGGGAATTTAGGATCTGTTTATGGATTTCGATTAACTTCATCTGGCAACACTAGTTGCCACATTTGCGTATGTTCATTATTATTTTCTGTCATCTCTTGTGTTTAACTGTGTTATTATTGCAATTAAAAAAGCTTTCTTGATTTTACATTTATCAAAATGGATACCGATAAAAACCTAATAGAAGAACTTAAAAATCATAATTACTTAAATTTATTTAATTCTCGCTTTGAAAGAAAATCGCAAAATGTAAAACAAACAGTGACGTCAACTTTTTTGCCAATCAACAGCCTGTCGACAAATGCTTTCATTTCGTACGTGTCCTCAGCTATTGTCGGCAAGGGAAGACACTAGCTTTGATTCTATTCCAGCTCCTACTTACCTCATGCCAACGACTTTAATTTTGATTTTTAACATGAAATTCCTTTTTAAATATTAATGCATTTTAGTTAAAAATCTCTCCATATCATACAAAGCGAAAACAAAACAAAAAATTCTTGCTTGAAAAATAATAACAATTAAAAAGTAACACCGACAACTGACAACCAACAACCGCAACAAGCACAATAAAAACTTTTTACACACGATTACGCATTCTATATAGACGCCCCTCTCCCTCTATCTCTCTCTTTGTCTCTCTCTCTTTCTCTCTCTCCCCCGCAATCTTCCCTCTACCCCGAATGATTCCCCACCAGCACAACACTCCCCATTAACCCTTAATGTATTTCTGAAATGTGTTTTTTGCACTTTTCCTATCATTTCACTAAGGTACTGTGCTCGTTTTTGGTTTTTATTTTCCATTTTAATGTCCGTTGAATTTAATGTTTTGTCATAAAAACAATTCAAGCATTAAAATGAATAAAACGACAACTAACACATATGAGCATACGAAAGCAACAACAAAAACAAGACACATGCATATTCATATTGTTTTGTGTATTGTGCGCTGAGCAAAAAAAAAAAAAATTCACATTTGTACCTACATGAAAACGTGTAAATGAAACCATGAAATAACCTTTTGCTTTCAACGCTTAGTACAGCATATGTGTAGCATTAGAACGCTCCATGCGAGCACCTTTTGCCCCCTTCACTTTTTCCTACTTGGTACACTTTGCTTAGAAATCCGATATTTGTAAAAGTCGAGTTTTTTGTATAGACATTTCTCTCTCTCTCTCTCTCTCTCTCTCTCTCTCTCTCTCTCTCTCTCTCTCTCTCTTTCTCTCTTTCTCTCTCTCTCTTTCGTTCTCTCACGTTCTAGTGGATGTTTACCTCTTTATTTGATCACAGCTCCAGTCATTTTCGCTTATATCGTTGGGCACCTGTCTATGACTATTGCGAATTGCCTCCGACGCGCAACATACGTGACAGCGTGTGTGCCCATCAAACCAACAAATAACATCATGGTACATAAACATATCAGTGGAACATCCGAAGGTATCACTGTCATTATCCTGTCCCACGACCACCACCACCATGCCCTGCTCCTTGCTTTCTCTTTCGGTTTCTACTTCAACTAGCTATGTAGAGGGTGATTTTTATAAGAGTTTAGTTTTAGAAAATGAAAAAAATAACGGAAATTTTACAAAAGTGAATGAAATTTTTATTGGGATCGATAAATCAATTTTTCCCATTTACTTTGTAAATATAAATTCACTTAAATGTTGCCTACGGCTACGCTTCAAATGGACCATTCTGGAGGTCCAGTTTTGGCACATTTTTCACACATTTCGGCCGAAATGTCACCAATGACGTAATGACTCGTTCAATGTTGGCTTCCAAAGAAGTAATCGTGTTTGGCTGGTCCCTATAGACAAGACACTTAACATAGCTCCACAAAAAATAGTCTAACGGGGTCAAATCGCACGAATTGCCTCTGGCTGGCCAATTGACTACACCAAAACGTGAGATTAACTGCTCACCAAATTCTTCGCCGGACAATTGATGCATGGTTTCGCGTGCAGTGTGGAAGTGTGGCATGGGGCATCGTCCTGTTGGAACCACATGTCGGTCGAGTCGAATTCTAGCATTTTCGGCCAAAAAAAAGTGTTATAATCGAACCGTACCTTTCTCCATTGACCGTAACGTTGCGGCCTTCATGGTCTTTCAAGAAGTACGGCCCAATGATGCCGCCTGCCTATAAACCGCAAAGTGCATTTTTCGGGATGCATTGGTAGCTGCTGAATTGCCTCTGGCTGGTCTTCACTCCAAATACGGCAATTCTGCTTATTCACGTATCCATTGAGCCAAAAATTAACCTCGTCGCTAAATGGACGCAGCTTGCGAAACATTTTTTTCAATAATTTGCAAACATTGTTCAGGCGTAAGTCTATTCATTATGAAATGGCAAACCAAACTGAGCATAAATCAAGTGACAGCTGTCAAAAAGATTAACTCCGAAAAAAGTATTGCCAGATTGAAAACCACACTTCTAGAAAAAACACCCTATACATATTAGGTAGTGGGAAGTGCTTAATATTGAAAGCGCAATGGCAGTAGACATTAAATGTTACGACTTTGTCGTCATTGTCTTCTTATTCTTCTACTTCTTCTACTTCTACTTCATCACATTCTTCGTGAATCATTTAACCCGAAAGCAATTTTCACAAAACGAAATTATTAAAATTGTTCATTGGGGTTTGCAATATGCTGTGGTGAGAAAAATCACATGCCCTTGCATACGTACATAAATGTACTACGAGTATATGTACGAGTATGTATTATGTATGTGTGTGTGTATGTTGTTCTGTGGCAATGTGGAATGTGTATATGTGTGCGCATGTGTGTAGTATGCTTGAATATCTTGTATAAAATAAGTAATAAAAGTCTATAGTCTATGTGTTTACGGTAAATATGTACTCGTTCGTATGTATGTATGTGTGTAAATACCATAGTATTGGCAACCCTTTGTGTGTATGGAATGACTGTTTCAAATTAACCCTTGCATTCATTATTTTTCTTTTTCAAATGACATCATTTCTGGGAAGTTTGAATTTCTAGATCTAAACAAGATTTGTGATTTTTTGGCGTTTTTGTTTTTAATTCGCTACAAGTTATTAATATAATTTTGGCAAACAAATTTCCTGTGTTCTCGGCCCAATCTTGAGCCACAATACAGCCGAGTTTTTTTTGTGAAATTTTGTTCGTTTTGCAATAATTTTCCACTTTACTTCCTGCTTTGAAGACCCTAAGCTAAAATTTATTCGATCGCCCAAAATTAGGTTTTTTTTTCTCGTGGAAATTTAACTAATTTGCCACAATTACCATACTTTTTAGAAACTTTCACACAAACAATTTACTTGGGTTTTTTAAAATACTAAGTAAATTTTTTCTAATTCGGCTCCCAATGTTGCCACATTAGGTGGAGACTAACATGTTTATGTTTTCAAATATAAAAATATATTCATCCCAACTGTTGATGTATGTATGTATGTTTCAAAAGAGTTATTTTTCACAATCAGAATTTGGTAATATATAGTTTTGTTTTGCGCCTAACATGGGGCCATTCAAGTATTTAGTTTTGTTAATAATTTTGACTATTTTTCTCAATCTACCTGACTTCGTATATTAGACATTTATATGACCTGCGAGGAGTTTACGTTCAGCGCCCAACATGGGGCCGTTGATTTTCCAAGTTATTTTTATTAGTTTGCAAGAAATGCTTATTGAAAATCAGATTCAATGGATTTACATGTTGTTTTTTTTTTAATCCTAGTTACCTAAATAACTACTTTCATTCTGCGCCTAATGTGAGGCGTAGGATAGAATATCTAGTTTTTCAAATTATTTTAATAAAAAGTACCCTTAACTTTTGTTGCATGCATGCATGTCTTCCCAAAGTTATTTATTAGAATTTGTTCAATTTCAATCATTGTAATGTCCTCTTTTTCCGCTCTCTACGTGGGGCCATTTAATTATTTAGTTTTTAAGATAATCACGTATGACTGTTTTACAATAAATTTTTAATTCACTCCATGTATTGGAGTTTTATCTAAGCACTAAAGATTTTATTAGAAATTTTCCTATTGAGCACTTAACGTGGGGCTATTTCAAAACTTTGCTTTGCAGGCGACTTTTCTTGGTTTCTGGTTTTGAAGATTATAGGAAATATCTTTATCTATATGAATATGAATTTTTTAAAATGGAAAAGTTTTTTTAGTTGGCATCCAATGTGGGGCATTGAGAATACTCGCACTTTACTTTACTTACTTATAATCGCACAAAGGCCCATGGAGGGCGTAGGCCGAGTTTTTCGCTTTTCGCATCCATGTTGTGCGTGTTATATTTGTACATGAATGGAAGGGACCTACAGTTTAATGCCGAATCCGAACGGCGAAGTGAAAAGCTTTTCATAGCAATTTTTACTCTTATAGGTTTGCCATTGCCTGCCAAGAGGTGGAGCCGTGTAGAAAAATATTTTTTTTTTACTTTTTGATTTTGTCTGTGCCGAGATTCGAACCCCGGACACTCTGCGTAGCAGTTCAACGCATTACCACTACGCCACAGCGACCACTCGCACTATTAATATAAAAAAACAATAGTTTTTATGTTAAATCTTTTAGAAGTTATTAATATTAATTTAGTCAATTTTAGTGGAAAATCTTTGTTTGGCGCCCAATTAGGGGCTACAATAAATCCTAGTTTTATCAGAAATTTTAATGATTTACAATAATTTCCTATTTCTTCTTGTAAGTATTGGAAGCATATTTAAGACTAGAGACTATATTAATTTTGTTTGGTTTATACGTCAAATGTGGGGGCATTTTGACATTTCGTTTTTTTTTTTTCGCAATTCTGATAAATTTGCGGTCTCTGTATGCGGTCACTCTGTGCGTTGCTTACTACGCAGAGGATTGCACTTTTAAATAAAAATCACATTGAAATATTATTAATTTTTTTTTTTATTTACACCAAAATCAAATTCCAAATTATAATTATGGTCCCTGTATGTTGTGGACACTTTACCAAAACTTGTTTTTACTGAGCGGCCATGTTAAAACTGCATTTTGTATGCGTTTTTCTTACTGATTTCTTGTATTAAGTACAACTACCATGAATTGATGAAAGTATGTACTGTTCTGCGCCTCATGAGGGGCCAAATAATTAGTTTTCCAAATGATTGCTCTTCTCTTTTTAAGTTTCTTAACAAACGCATTTATTTAGTTCAAAATTCAAACAAAAAAAAAGAGATCTGTGAACATTCAGTTCACAGCATCATACAAGCATTTGCCGACTGCCTTTCAGGGGTTAATATCATGCAGGTAGAGATTGCATCATCATCATCTATCTTCATCATCTTTATCATCAGCACACTTAAACTTACTTAGCACATGAATGCGCATGAACATTGTACGTTTATGTTTGGTAGGTGTTTAATTTTAAGATTCCAGTGATTCTAAACCATAAAACTTACTGATGGAGAACATTTTCATAATACTCGTAGTCGTAGCAGTACCTGAGCGCCAACTCGTTCCTACTGTTTGACAGGTGTCTTGAGAGAAATCAACATTGATAACATTGACAACATTGACAACATTTGCGTATGCGGCAATATGCGGTTATACAAACACATTGTGCACTATGCTATGGTGTATACATACATAGGCTAGGCATACATACGAGTATGTATGTGTGAGTATGTATTTCTGTGTATGTTAAAATTAAATTGACTTTCGTTGTTGCTGTTGTGTTGGCATTTGTATTGTATGGCATACGCCTACTTATACGAGCACACTGCGAGAGTAATACATATGTATGAATGTCCTGAAAGTATGATTGCATTACAACATTAAAAACAACAACTAACACGTGTCAGTAGCAGCAACAACAACAAGTAGTAGTCACAAGAAGCAACTGCTGCGATACAGGAAGCAACAGCCGAAACATCAGCAATATAATTATGAGTATCATTATTATTTATAGCAAATTTAATGAAGCTGCCTTTCCCACTAACTACCTCGCTCACCAACTCCTGCCCCGCCATACATAAAAGTGAAAACAAACCAGTCAAGGCAGAGAAAGTGTGAAAGTGTCACAGTATGTAAGAAATTTTTAAAGCATAATTATTACACACGCACACACACACAAACACATGGAAAATTTCATGTAACGTAATGCAGGTAGGTACAATTTTTAATGGGCTTGCTGTGTAGCAAGGTGAAGTTAGTTATTTTCTAGAAATTTAAGTATCTTAAACATAATTCGATTATGAAGTATTTTTCCCAGAGGTTATAAAGTTTTAGTGGGAAAGCAAGACACGGTTGCCTTAATGAAATGGAAAGTAAAGTAAAGTGATGTTTAAATATGCGGCTGTTTTGATATGAAATACTTTTGAGATTGATGAACTGGGTAGAAAAAATTTGAAAATATGCGGTTTCACAAAGGAAAAGATCTGAAACTGATTATAATGACTTATGATTTATGACAATTTAATGTAAAATTTTACGTTTATTTGGTAGTTAAGGTGAAATCTCATTGAAAAACTTGTAGTTTTACGGATAAAAAAATGGCAAGGAGATTTGAGAGTGTAAAACATATCAATGAGTAACTACCACATACACACACAGCACGTGTTGATGTTGATGAGAAAAGAGAGTATTAAAAATGAGAGGGAGTGGAATATATTTTTACAAGAGTTTTCTCCGTCTAAACGTTGCATTCACTTCTCTTGTTTTATATGTACTTAGACATATTTTGATTTTCGTTAAAGAGCAAACGGCAACAAACATAACGTGAAGCCACAGAACTATTTCAGTTTGACACGATTCAAGTCCTTGAACTATTAAATGCAGTCAACTTTATAGAATATCTTACTTACTTACTTAGCTGGCGCTACAACCGATGATCGGTCTTGGCCGCCTCCACAAAGCTCCGCCAGTCACTTCTGCTATGCGCGCGCTGGAACCAGTTGATAAGGCCAAGTGCAATCAAGTTGCCCTGCACCTGGTCTTTCCAACGGAGATTAGGACGTCCCCTTCAGCGTGTTCCTCCACCGTGGTTCGAATAAAACACCCTTCTAGCCGGAGCGCTTTCTTCCATTCGCTCAACATGACCCAGCCAGCGAAGCCGCTGGAGTTTTATACGCTTGACTATGTCAGTGTCGGCGTACAGCTCATACAGCTCATCGTTCCATCTTATTCGATACACGTCGTCCACGCATACTGGACCGTAGACCATAGATCTTACGGAGTATCTTCCTCTCGAACGCTCCTAACAGCCTCTCATCATTGATGGTCAATGTCAACGTCTCTGCGCCATACATTAGGACGGGAAGGATGAGCGACTTATAGAGCGTTATTTTCGTCGGTCGAGAGAGGGCTCTACTTCTCAATTGCCTACTGAGCCCGTAGTAACACCTGTTGGCAAGAGTTAGTCTCCGCTTGATCTCAAGGCTGACATTATTGTTGGTGTTTATGCTGGATCCTAGATAAATGAAATCCTTGACGACTTCAAAAGTGTAGTTGTCAACAGTGACATTTTGTCCAAGACGCCGTGACTCTTTGCTTGTTGACACAAGGTATTTCGTTTTGTCCTTATAGAATATCAGCGATACAAATAAATCAAAGAAAATAATAATAATTGTATAAACAGAAACACCAAGCCAACACCATAACGATTGTAAAATATTGAAATTAAATGCAACCGTGTGATCTTAACGTAGTCAGCAAATAACTTCCGTTCAAACTCAACCACATGAAAATCCCGTTAGATTTGCACATGAAAATTCTGTTAGATTTGATTGTGAGACATTTGAACAGTAAGTTGAAGTGAAAGAAAGAAACAGTTGCCAGTTACAGTTACAGTTACTATCTGTTCTACTTCGCGCTTTACTTCGACATGGCTGCCAGCCCACAACGATTATATCGAAATTATTTTTATTCTAGCAGTAAAATAAATAATATAAATCAATCAATAAAACCCATAGTGGGACGGGTTAATTGAAAACTTGTGTTTTTCAGGGGAAAAACATAAAAATATAGTGTTTGCTTTAATTTTAATCTAAATGCATACATATAGGTATGTACTCGTACAAATGGAATAGTAATTTACAGTGAAGTACGACCTACGTATCTCCCCCTTCTACTACTAACACACAGCATACTTTATTCTAAGTGTTTCCAGTTTTACATACTCGTACATATTATTCTACAATTCAGACAAAAACACGTCAAATCCTTTTTCATACACTCACACACACACACATTTGCATTTGCATTTCAAAAAGTTTTTTCAATAAATCTGAACAAACAACAGAACAGCATAATCTTTTAACTACCACTACCATCATCTAAGTATTGCCAACAATAGCACTAATACTAATGTACCCAGTACAGTATTTGGAGCAGGACGCTAAAACGTGATACTGAGAAAAAATATTGATTTTCTCAATTTTATTCAGTTAAAGAGCGATGCACTTTGTTTTCCTCATTTATGATTATACCATGCGCGAAGAGCGTAGCGATTTTCTCTCTCTTGCAATGTATTGCATATGAGATTCTCCAGAACAGTTATGTTCACGTGCAAGGGCAAATTAATGTGCCGCTCTTCGTTAAATCTTTTCTTGATTTTAAACTCTTCTCTCTCTTAATTAGTTAAAGCTCTCCGAGTGCATACCAAGAAAAACAAAGCTGGATTAAAGAGCTTATTATTATTGCTTATGCCAAATGCTGTCATAACAGTTACGAATTAACTCGCAAAAAAAAAGCATATGCAAGAATCGAAAACGGCTTAAAATAAAAGAAAGATCCATTTTTAATAAGGCAACATTTAGAAAGATCCCGATTGGATTCCAGAATACAAATAATTTTAATTTGCAAATGCAGCTAACAATTCGTAACTGTTACGAAGGATTCTGGAATAGGAGGGATTACGGCTTTGTTTTTCGCTGGTAAGTGTTGGACACGATAAAATCTTTTCGTTATTTTATAGTCGATTCACTCTCTCATCTTTTCCCAATTGCTTTTTTATTCCATGCGCTCCTATAATTATTGTAATAATTTAAATTTAGTCACTACACACTAAGTAAAGGAAATATTCTAGGTCTTTATACAAGCACTTCAGCTCGTTCTCCTCTCTACACCTGCTTCGTTTAATTTTCGCATACTAACAGCATCTCGATACACACTTGCGAAAGAGAGAGTCTTGCTCTATTTCCATTATGCTGGGCAGGGTTGCCAGAGACTTTTAAGCAAAATTCGTCATTTCATTGCAAAAAAATCGCAACATAAAAAAAGAACCTATATTTTTATTTTGAAAACATGTACATAAAAAGTATTATCCAAACAATTTCTATATTTGGTTTTATTCAAATTAATTTTAGAAAAATACGTTCGACATAAGGTGAGGACACACAGTATTCCGCTCAAAAATATACGTGTTTAGTTAAACTTTTATGTAACTATTTTTGTAGTGTATTTCTGAAGAGTAAATTAGATAAATTAAATGATCATGTTAGAAAAAAACATTCGTCTACTTATCATCATTGGGCTCAAACATCAAACATCGTCAATCATTAGATCAATTCTATTTTATGGTGTAATGCTTTGGTGGAAAACTCTTTAATAAGAAGTCGACCAAAACACATTGTGACAATTTCAATGAACACAGCCATTGTTGATAACAATCGCCTTAAGAACTACCACTTCATTTGGTAAACAGAATATAAAAGAGTTTTACTGAAAAAAATTCTGAGCATAGTAAAACTTAATATATCCAAATTTCTGTTTTTTTTCACTGCCGTACTGTACAGGACTCAAGATTACTATACAATACAGCAATTATGTAGACTTGACAGAAATGTTAATCTGTTTACAACATTACTTACTTTACTTTACTTTACTTTACCATGGGCACAACAGCCCATGGAGGGCCTAGGCCGAGCTTTTCGCAACCACTCATGTTGTGCATGTTATATTTGTACATGAATGGAAGGGACCTACAGTTTAATGCCGAATCCGAACGGCGAAGTGAAAAGCTTTTCATAGCAATTTTTACTTTTGTAGGTTTGGTGCTTTGTAGCCAAGGGTGGTGCTTTGTAGAAAAATTATTTTTTTTTCTACTTTTTGATTTTGCCTGTGCCGAGCTTCGAACCCCGGACACTCTGCGTAACAGTCCAACGCACTACCACTAGGCCACAGCGACCATACAACATTACAGGTCCCTGCAATAACGGGTTTTGAGCATCTCATATGGAATACATTAAGAGAGTGAAGCTTTTTGCCCATCTCTAGTTTACATACTTACCTTCTAAAGTTCTCTTTAATGATATTTTCAGATGTACTATATGTAAGAGTACTCGAAAAATAAGAGTGTAAGTGGATTCTGATACTCTGTGTTCTCCGTTTGTTAGTTCAGGCAATCACCGGCCAACCACCTCCTTCACCACTACTAATTACTATTAATTTTCTTTACTGGGTACTAGATATTTTCTGTCTGTAGTATACTACTGTGGGCAAAAAGTAGTAAGACTTTTTAATTTAAATTTCGCGCGGAAACCCATTCATCAAAATATTATTTTTTTAAGGTTGGTATGACATCTGTCGGTGACATCTGTGCCAAATGTCACATCAAAACAATCATTAGTGTTTAGTATAAGCTTGTCTTTCTGACGTACAAAAAGTGCATTCGGTGATTTTCACAATGAGTGAAATTATTCAACAAAGAAGTTCCATTAAATTTTGTGTGCGGAATCAAATCAAATTTCTGGTGCCGAAACGTTCAGAATGTTGCAAAAGGCCTTCGGTGATAATTGTATGTCACGAACCAAGTGTTTTTGATTGGTACAAATTGTTCAAAGATGGTCGAGAACGCGTTGACGACGAATCACGTCCAGGACGGCCATCAACATCAACTGATGATCAATACGTCTGGTCAATAAAATCAAGGAATTGGTGCTCGAGAATCGACGATTACCAGTCAGAGACCTTACTGGCATCGTTGGTGTATCGGAAGGATCAGTGAAAACCATTTTAAAACATCATTTGGGCCTAAGAAGAGTGAATGCACGATTGGTTCCAAAATCACTGCATTGGTTTTACGAGACCATTTTGCCAAAAATTCGACTGATATCGTTCCGCAACCACCCTACCACCCTATTCGCCTGACTTAGCACCGTGTGACTTTTGGCTATTTTCTAAACTCAAAAAACCGCTTCGTGGACACCGTTTTGAGTCAATTGAAGACATTAAACATGAATCGCTAAGCGCATTGAAGGCTATGCCGGAAATTGACTTTAACAACTGTTTCGAGAATTGGAAAAAACGTTGGTACAAGTGTATTGGGGTCGGGGGGGATTACTTTGAAGGAGACGAAATAGATTTGGAAGAATGATTAAAAAAATTTGAAATTATGAACAAAGTCTTACTACTTTTTGCCCACAGTAGTATATATGTTTGTGGGTATGTATAAACAAATCGCAATCGATTTGAAATCAATGAAATAATTTTACTTTTTCTCTGTCTTCGATGTTTTTTATTTATTTACATTTACACGCATTAAGCCATGAAAATTCATTGTTACCACGAACAATTAAAAGTTCAAACAATACATTAATGCGCTCTCTAATGGAAATTGTATTTTAATAGCAGTAGCAGTAGCAGTGGCAGTAGAAGTAGCAGCAATAACAGTAGCACTAGCAACAATCAGAACAGCACCAGCACCAGCAGCAGCAGCAGCAACAACAAAAGCAACAATGGAAAGAATCGAAAATGCATGCACAATTGAGCACGCTGTATTGAAAGATATTTAACCTTTCAACTACCAGCAGAAACAAATGAATGAAAAGAAAAGGAACAGGGGAAGGGGAAGAGGAAGGGGAAGAGGAAGGGGAATGTATTAAAGATTGAGCTTAGCAAAGAAACGCGCATTGAACAAAAGTTAAGAGAAGGAGTGAGGAGAAGGCTGAAAATCGTGGAGGTTGGTATAAGAGAAGAAGGAAATTAGAAAGGTATAAAGGTTTGAAAAACAGTTGCTGTTAGAAATGAACGCAAAGCTTGGAATCAAATCACAACAAAAACAAAACATAAATAATGTAATTTTACACTAGAGTAATTAGAGAGAAGAGTCTTTAATATTTATGTACGATTATAGACGAAGAAGTAAATTGTAGAAATCCCAAGTTGGTTTTATTATTAAATTTTTTTTTTCTTCTCATTTCAAAATAATATCTTATCTCTAACATGAGACATTGTTGTTCTGACTTTTGTTGTTAATGTTTTGTTGCTGTTGCCGATGTTGCTGTTATTGCTGCGCAGCTCTCCAAAAAGTTGTTTATGTTGATTTTAATGCTCTAGAAATTTGTCATAAACCAAACTTTGCAAAATATATAAAGTTAGTAGAAATATCTCTTCTCAGCGAGTAAGCGTGTGTGTGTGTGTGTGTGTGTGCAAGTCTACACGTGTTGTTATTAAAGTGAAATGTGTGTGTTTGCTTGTGCGTGTTTGTTTATATGCGTGTAGGAAGTAGATTACATTTGTGATTTATATGCTGCAATGCCAGATGCTGCTAAACAGCAACAATAACAACGACAATAACAACAAATATACACAGCAATAACACCAACAATATATTTTACCACTACATACACAACACTACTACCTACCACTTCGACTACAACGAGTACTATTATTACTTTACTTACCACACACTCTCTTTTTCTCTTACCTACCACTACACACACACACACACATACATTCATAGCACATAGAACAAGTGAAAAGTGTAAACAACTAAAGTTACAATAAAACAAACTACTAAAATGAGTAACAACATTGAACAAACAACAACAACAACAACAACAAGAATGAGAACAACAGCTAAAGCAATAGCAACGCAGCAACAGCAATAGATTTTGTAGGCAAAAACAACAGCAACAGTAGCAATAAACGGTATGCATTAGTTGTTGCTTGTTGTTGTTGTTGTAGCAACAGCAGCGACAACAATGAAAAATATGTTGTAAAAAACGAAAACAAAAACAAAAAAAAAAAAACAAAAGTTAAGTAAATAGTTAGTTATAATTATATACAAAATTTTTGTATTACTTTGAATTACACCATTTTTCGACGCGTATAAAAATTATTAATGATGGAACTTTTTGTTGAAAGTTTTCAACTGCAACTAGGTGCTGGGAATAAATTTATTTGCATTTCATAAAGAACAAAGTGTTAAAATGTTTTAATTAGATAATTTAGAGTAGGGATGGGCAAGCACTTCAGGATAGATAGGATACATAGTGCTAGGTGCTTGCTTCTTGACAGAAGAACCTGTCTCTACATGTGAGATTCCATGCACACATTAGAAAATCCAATATATTCTGCAAGATGGATTATAAATAAAATAGCCGTGTCTCCCAGTTTTTCTAAATCAATTTGTGTTATTGTTTAAGATGCAAATTAAGAGATGTTCTAAAAATGGCGCATAAAATCTCCTTATCGTTATCCTCTGACTGCATTCCCTCTCTCATTTCATTCTCCCTCCTTTTTCCTCCCACCTATCAATCTTCCTTCCAATCAACACAATGCTCGGCGGTACAAATTTGTGTCTTTCAGATATTCACATGATGATTTTAAAATATTAATTCTCCGGAACTATTAAATAAACATTTTACTTTAAACAGATGAAAGATTTTTTGTCACTTTAAGCTTTTTAGCTTGTTGCACTACTAACCGGTGTAAAGACAGACTATTTGAGGTTTCGTAACACTGATTTCGAATGGGACGCCCATAGAATTTCCAGCTGAGTGAATTTAGCAGTGACTGTGCAGCTATTTGTTTTTGTTGGCTGCCCAGAGACACACTTAGGCCAGAACGACTCTTTGCCTTACCACATGGTAATGTGGTACCTACAGTTTAATGCCGGCTCTGAACAACGAGGCAGCAATTTGTTATCACTTGGCCATTGCTTACCAAGTAATTATTATTAAAATTCTCATTCAATTCATCACATGGGTAGAAAGTTATGAAGTTTAAGAGAATTAACAACCAGACCAAGAGGAGAATCCATCCCCCAACACCACGGGTGAAAATCTAGTGCTCTACTCACAAGACTATCGAGGTGGTGCCATCATGTTAAGCTTGTTCTTATCAAATACATAGATTAAATAACTAATTATAATTTTCTAAAGTAAAGCATGCTTTTGTGGTTATTATAGCGAGCTTTTCGGAATGAGATCAAATAATTTGCCATTTTATTCCCATGACAAAATGTGTTCATATCGCCGCTAAAGATGTTTTTATTTTTTTTAATCACCCTATTGTTCGTATTGTGAACAAAGAGCCTAAACAAGAGAGAAATATCACGACCGCACTAAGTGTTTATCAGAATTGCTGAAAATTTTGTTATTGGTGCTGGTTTATCCAAAAAAAAAAGTGCGCGTAAAGAGCGAATTCAAGTGAAAAGTAGGAAGACGAACATAACAAAAAGCTCTTGCCGTTGGCGCATTCAAATGTTGTGAGTAAAGATCGAGAAGAAGAAAGAGAAAGTTAAAACTTATAAGAGACCAGAAATGTTAACACATCAAAAGTTATTTAAAATGATCTTTTGCCTTTATGTAATTTGCCAGAGACTTACAAAAATTAATTGGCTGCTGTCATCAATATCTAGTAACAACAAAGCGGTGTAAAAAATCTGCCAATGCGAAAATTAATAATCAACAATAACCCTCCCCCAAAAAACTAACAACTTCAAATCTGCCAGCAAATACCACGAGTATATTTTACAAACCGTAACCAAACAAAACAAATTGAATGACAACATACAAAAAAATAGAGCACACGTTGCAGCTAGTGATACATAACGAACATATTTTAGTTAGGTTTTTTAATAAAAAAAAAAATAGAAAATATATAATAAAATAAAATAAAAAGAAAAGAATAGAAAATACAAGCAAGCAACAGCAGGAGTGCAATGAAATCACGACGGTGAAAGGGAAAATGTGGCGATGGCGGCAACCAAAGTGGAATTCAATATCTAAACTCAAATCAACTCAATACTGCAACACTGAACTGGAGAGGCAGCGGCGGGCGTTGCACGATTCTCCTTTAGTGAAAATTTGCAAAATTCAATTGGGGATTTGTTGGTTGATTTTTTTCCTTTCGCTTTCTCTCACTCTCTTTGTCTCTGTTCCTCCTCGTTTTAGGTGGGAAAATAAGAAAAAAATCATTTAAAAATTGCAATTGATGAGTAAAAAATTGGAAACATCTCTACGAGTTTACATAGTTAGTTAGAAAAACTGCTGCGATTGCACTGTAGTAGGATTGCTTCTTTTTTTAATTTATATTTTTTTTGTTTAGTTATCGCCGAAAAGTCACACATTTACAACAACATACAACTATTGCTGCTGCTGCTGCTGAAACTTTCTCCGCAGGGAGCCACAATTCACATTCGGTTCGCAAGTAGCAACAACAACAGCAACAGCAACAACAGCAGCGACAACTAATGAAAATGTTTGCAACTGTGAGTGGCAACAGCAACAACATCAACAACAACAACAACATTTGCTAAAAACGACTGAATAAAGTTGCTATTGCTAACCCTATAGCTTTAGCTTTGGCTGGCTGTATCACGGTGTGTGTGTGTGTGTGTGTGTGTGTGTGTGTATGTGTGTGTGTGTGTGTGTGTGTGTGTGTGTGTGTGTGTGTGTGTGTGCATGTGCATGTCAGTCTGTCCATTTGAGCCGATTTTAACGAATAACATGTCACCGAGGATTTTTTTTTGTGGGCGTGTTGGTCGCAATAGCAGGAGCAGCTAGAGTAGACGAGGGAAGGATATACAGTGTGAATGAATGAACGAGTGAAACACGATACAATTGCGGATTTTCAATTGAATTTATTTTGTGAATATGTTTGGGTTTCCACTGATTTCCTTCATTCTTTTTTTCCCTCCATTTCATTTCATTTATTTCGTAGGGTTAGATTTCCCCCCTTAAATCGTTCGACTCGATCACCTCACTACAGTAACTAGTTATTTACTTTGTATTCACATTTCTACATATATATATATGTATATGTGTACTTTTTCTTTGTATTTGTTTTATCTGTCTGTATGTCTCTTGAGAATTTGTTTAAACTTTATTCGATGATTCAATCGAATCGAATTGTACGCGTAGGTATCGACAATATGGTAGTAGTATTTGCTCTGCCAACACATACTCCAAATATTTATATGCCTCATACATACTCGTACACAAGGTAAACTAAAGTTTCTGGTAAAGTTGCAGCGAGAGAAGTGTAGGGATTGCGGAGAAAAGTATAGCATAGCTTTTGTAATTGCAACGACGACGATGACGACAAATATACATACATACAATACAATCGTACGAGCATTTATATATGTATATATGTTTGTATTCTATATCATATCGTATCGCATCGTATAGAATAACGTCAGCGATAGCAATTGCAGAGTTACCAATGTGACTTTATTTCAATCAAAACTTGTTTATGTTGTGTCCTTTTGGGAAATTAAAAGTACACATTCTCACACATACACACACTCACACACGCACACACTCAAACTCAAACGCACATGTTCACTCTTCATTTATAAATATACGCATTTATTTTATGTGTGTATGTGTGAGATTTTTTTCTTTTTTTAGTTAAAGTATATAAATTAAATTTTTTTTACTTTGATTGATTTTACTACTGGGAGAACACTTCTTTTCATTTATTTATAACATAATTAAGAATTTTAAAATTTACCTCGTTGGCACATTCTGCTATACGACCCCTTATAAGGAGTGAGATCGAAAAAATCGGTTAACTTTCAAAGACCACTGCTTTGAAACTCTTCATCTGAATGAAAAAAGTCAAACAGTAGGCTTTGCGTTGGAGAAATTCTGACGAAATACAATCACATGATTTTTGACTTGTGAACTTTCAGTTGAGTCATGGCATCAGAAGTGGAAAGACGCGATTTAGTTGTTGAATTATTTCGAGAAAATCCGCAGTGGAGCGAGAAAACCATCGCCAATAAAGCGAAAGTTGCACAAAACACAGTATCGATGATTCTTAAAAAATTTAATACAGACTTAACAGTTGCTAGAAAAAATGGTGTGGTCGCTGTGGTGTAGTGGTAGTGCGTTGGACTGCTACGCCGAGTGTCCGGGGTTCGAATCTCGGCACAGGCAAAATCAAAAAGTAGAAAAAATAATTTTTCTATACGGCACCACCTCTTAGCAGGCAATGGCAAACCTACAAGAGTAAAAATTGCTATGAAAAGCTTTTCACTTCGCCGTTCGGATTCGGCATTAAACTGTAGGTCCCTTCCATTCATGTACAAATATAACACGCACAACATGGGTGGATGCGAAAAGTTCGGCCTAGGCCCTCCATGGGCTGTTGTGCCATTAAAAGTAAAGTAAAGTAAGAAAATATGGT
The DNA here is from genome assembly GCA_958295655.1 of Palloptera scutellata. NCBI lineage: Eukaryota > Metazoa > Arthropoda > Insecta > Diptera > Pallopteridae > Palloptera > Palloptera scutellata. Next base: position 29,349,021 of record OY282452.1, on the reverse strand, counting down.
TCTGGAAGGAAATGCGGTTTCGTGTCTCCACAAAAGGCGAAGAAAGTCGTTGCTCTCTTAGAGAAGAATCCAGCGTTGTCTAATCGAAAATTGGCGGAAAAAGCCAAAGAAAGTTGCAGTGAGTTTTTAGTTCGTAAAATTAAAAAAGATGCGGACCTTAAGACATACAAAGCGCAGTCAGTACCCGACAGGAACGCTATGTTATGGACGATGAAACATAAATGTTGTCTTAATTTTCTCAATTGCCTGGTCAAGAGTTTTACACCGCAAAGGAACGAGCAGGAGTTGAGGAAAGATTTAGGACAAAACAAAAGTCCAAGTTCCCGAAGAAGTTTCTGGTATGGCAAGCGATTTGTAGTTGTGGGCTAAGGAGTAAAACTTTCGTAACAAATTTATGTGAAAGAGTGCCTTCAGAAGAGATTGCTTGCCCAATGTCTCTACTTTCTTTTGGCCTTATCTAGCTCCCTGCCACTACAGTAAAGTAACCCTTAAATGGTTCGAAGACCAAAACATCAAATTGGTACCAAAAATCGCCAACTCTCCAAATTGCCCAGAACTTCGGCCTATCGAGAGATATTGGGCTCTAGTGAAAAGAACATTAAAAGCAACAAACAAAGAAAATCCATGGAAGATTTTGGAAATAAGTGGAATGCTGCCGCCAAGAGAGTCTCAGAAATGACAGTAAAAGCGCTAATGGCAGGCATACCGGAAAAGCTGTCCGAATTTTGAAAAAAACAACAAACAAATTAGTTTTATTGATCATTATATCAAAAATTAAATTTTCTTTACAAAACTGTTTACCTTTTTTTTATTTGCATAAGGGATTTCAATACTAGGACAATTTAAAGTTATCCGATTTTTTAGATCTCACTCCTTAATATGTTTGTTGGGTTAAATGCGCACAGCTAACGGTATTAAAAAACTGCAACAGCAATTCTATAAAATATATTAGTGTTAATACCGATTTATTTTGTGAAAATACCGAAGTAAATTAAGTGAAATTTGTAGGCACTTTTTTGATTCCGATTATACCTCAAAGAGCTAGGACTTTTTTGTTGTTGATTTTCTCTACTACGTGGCACTTTTTGAAAAATTTTATTTTATGAATCTAGAAATAAAAATACGTAAATATATCTAAATTGTTTAAATATTAGGCCACCTCGATGGCCCAGTGACTAAGTGCTACAATGGAGTTCCTGAAGCCTCAATAACGATTCCCATGCAGGTACTTAAATGAAGCGGCCTTATGTCTTATTTAGCTGTTCGAGTATATAAATTGTTGCTATTCGCTCTATGGCAAACCTATTTAATACCAGTTAATAGCACAGCAGTAGGAAATGCTTCGGTAGTGCCTAAAGTACCTTGCAGGCCAAAAAAGTCAGAAAAAGTCCATAGATAAATTTTTAGGTTTTTTCTTTTGTTTTCACATGAATACGATATTTTCCAGCATTCCTTTACACGAGAACATTTCACATGCAATACATTTCTCCTTTGGGAAAATAGGACGAAAATGGATAGTCTCTTAAAGGTTATTTCTTAATAAACAATCATCTTTCATCGTAATTTTCCTAGTGTACGATATGCAAAGAATTTCCCTCGTAACAAGCTCTCTTAGCACTTTCCACAGGCCACTGTTGCCCTTTGGAAGTGAAACTTCTTATGGGACGGTATTGAAATCTGGATCGGCCATCTTTTGAATTATTTTATTTTATTTGAATCTCTACATCCATACAAAAACAAAAATTACACACAACTCATTTCGCTCACACTTTTTATTGAGGAATAAAATCGAGTAGAGTCTTGAGGAGTGAAAAGGGGCAAACAAAAGAGCGAGGAAACAAAATCCACTCCTGCAAAATCAACAAGAAACAACACTCTCTCTCCTTCTCTCTAAATTATGTATTTTCACCATAGAAATTTCTTGCAAAAACAACACGACTAACAATAACAGTAAATTCCTCTTAAGTAAATCACTCGTTAGTATGAAAATAACTCAATTTTTCACAGTCGACCGCATGTACACATGAGTTGACATTGGGAGAGCCGAGGTCTATGCTTGTGCTGCTTGGGGTCGATCCCTATACAACAAAGTTTTCCATTTAAAAGGAGTTTTTTTTTTAGAAGTGTGGTTTTCTATCTGGCAATACTTTTTTCGGAGTTGATCTTTTTGACAGCTGTCACTTGATTTATTCTCAGTTTGGTTTGCCATTTCATAATGAATGGACTTACGCGTGAACAGTGTTTTCAAATTATTGAAATTTATTATCAAAATTCATGCGCTGTGAAAAAAGTGTTTCGCAAGCTACGTCCATTTAGCGACGAGGCTCATTTTTGGCTCAATGGATACGTGAATAAGCAGAATTGCCATATTTGGAGTGAAGACCAGCCAGAGGCAATTCAGCAGCTAGCAATGCATCCCGAAAAATTCACTTTGCGGTGCGATTTATGGGCAGACGGCATCACTGGGCCGTACTTCTTCAAAGACGAAGAAGGCCGCAACGTTATGGTCAATGGCGAAAGGTACCGTTCGATTATAACACTTTTTTTGGCCGAAAATACTAGAATTGGACTCGGCCGATATGTGGTTCCAACAGGACAATGCCACATGCCACACTGCACGCGAAACCATGCATATGCATCAATTGAGAGGCGAATTTGGTGAGCAGTTAATCTTACGTTTTGGTGTAGTCAATTGGCCACCAAGATCGTATGATTTGACCCCGTTAGATTATTTTTTGTGGAACTATGTCCATGTCTTCTCTATAGGGACCAGCCAAACACGATTACTGCTTTGGAAGCCAACATTGAACGCGTCATTTGTGAGATTCCGAGATTCCGGCCGAAATATGTGAAAAATGTGCCAAAATTGGACCTTCAGAATGGTCCACTTGAAGCGTAGCCGCGGGCAACATTTAAGTGAGATTATCTTCAAAAATTAAATGGCAGGAATTGATTTATCGATCCAAATAAAAATTTCATTCACTTTTGTAAAATTTCTGTGTTTTTTTTTCCATTTTCAAAATACAAACTCTTGAAAAAATCACCCATTACTTAGTATGAAAAAAGTCCGATCCCAATACTCTCATTGTCGCTCATGTACTCTATTATACTCTCTCGCGAATTGAATTTCGTCTGAAAATTCTGCCACGAATTTATTACTATTTTTCAATTGAGTTGATTTTTGAAACAAGTTGTTTTTACATTTGTTCAATGTATTGAATAAATAGAAAGAACATCGAAATAAGAGGACGTGAGGAAACATCGAAATCGTCAAAACCAGATTGATGTATAGAAGTGAAACAAGTTGGTGGTAATAAGTTTCACTTCACCCGTGAGTTCTTAAACCCTAAAAATTATTTTTTTGTTGAGTGAAAGCAGCGAAAATATTTCTCAAAATGACCAAAAAAAATGGTTAAGTTTCTACGAAAGTGCTTAAAAATGGATGGAAAAATGGATCAACAAAATTCTTAAATTCTGCATTTTTATATTATTTCAAAGTTTAAATATTTAAAATAAATATATTATTCAGAAATAAGATTATTTTTTTTCTTAAATGGCACAACGCCCATGCTTAGTTTTTGCATCTATTAATTTTGTGCGTGTTATACAGGGTGTTTTTTTTAGAACTGTGGTTTTCAAGAAGAAATAAAACACATATAATTTAATGTTATGGCCAAGAATTTAGCTTTAGTATAAAGATACTTAAGGATTTGCCATTATGTTTTAAAAACGATTTCGGTCAAGTGGCCTCCGCGGCGTCTGGTTCGAAAAAATTCCAGCCGAGAGTCCCAATTTTCGACCACTTTGTGTAGCATTTGGGGCTGTATGTCAGTAATAACACGCCGAATATTCTCTTTCAAGGCGTCAATCGTCTCGGGCTTATCTGCGTAGACAAGCGACTTCACATAACCCCACAAAAAATAGTCAAGCGGTGTTAAATCGCACAATCTTGGAGGCCACGCCACAGGCCCACGACGCGAGATAATGCACCCACCAAAAGTTTCCTTCAATAAATTGGTTGTCCGAATATTTCGTTGGCTGTATTGCTTGTAGCGCCGTCTTGTAGGAACCAAAGGTCGTCCACATCAACATCCTCCAATGCAGGCACGAAAAACTCATTAATCATGGCTCTATAGCGTTCCCCATTGACTGTAACATTATGACCGGCTTCATCGTTGAAGAAATATGGACCAATGATTCCCTCTGCCCATAGAGCACACCAAACAGTGACTTTTTGAGGATGTTCAACAATGGCTTGTGGATAATGATCACTCCAAATGCGACAATTTTGCTTATTAACGTACCCATTCAACCAAAAGTGAGCTTCATCGTTGAACAAAGTTTTATTGTGAAAATCGCGTTAACATAACCATTATTTTGGTAATAAATTTATTGGTAAAATAATTATTTTGGTAAATAATTTGTAAACGTTTTTGAGGAGTAAGTCTATTCATTATGAAATGGCAAATCGAACTGAGCATAAATCAAGTGACAGCTGTCAAAACGACCAACTCCGAAAAAAGTATTGCCAGATGGAAAACCACACTTCTAAAAAAAACACCCTTTATTTGTACATGAATGGAAGGGATAACTGTAAGTCCCGTTATGCCGAATCGAACGGCGAAGGTTTCACATTGTCCCGATTAGCAATTTTATTAATTTCTTTTCTATTTTCGATGACTGAACTCGGGCACCCGGGCACTTATCAGTCTAACAGACTATTAACTACGCCACGGCGATCATCCAGAAAACAGCTTTCTCATCATATTCTTTTAACCAATTCTTAAATTATGGATTGGATTTCGACTCCACTCCAAATTACAGTTTGTAATTTCCTTTTGATTTCTCCTTTCGATTTGAATTAATTATACATAAATTTATTTAATTAAATTTTCAAGTTTCAGCTTTCATAGTAAGCGCGCACTTAAATTGAGAAAAATGAAATGAGAAAAACTCATTTAAAGAAATGACAGAAAATAAATGAAATAAATTTAAATTCAATTCAAGCATTTGAAATGGAGAGACTTTATTATCCTTTTTGTATATAGTTATTTTTTACTATGGTAAAAAATGGCGTAGTGGTTGTGCGTTGGACTGCTGCGCAGAGTGTCCGGGGTTCGAATCTCGGCACAGACAAAATCAAAAAATAGAAAAAATAATTTTTCTACACGGCACCACCTCTTGGCAGGCAATGGCAAACCTACAAGAGTAAAAATTGCTATGAAAAGCTTTTCACTTCGCCGTTCGGATTCGGCATTAAACTGTAGGTCCCTTCCATTCATGTAAAAAATATAATACGCATAACATGAGTGGATGCGAAAAGCGAAAAGCTCGGCCTAGGCCCTCCATGGGCTGTTGTGCCATTAAAAGTAAAGTAAAGTATTTTTTACTGTGCAAATTAATAAAATTAAAATGACCAGATTTCTGGCTAATGGAATTTCCAAAATTTTGTGATAAATCGGGTGAAAAATGGCCAGATTTATCTGAAAAACAGATAAAATGCTGCCACAGGCACAAAATTTTACTCTGTGTGTTTTGACTGACAATTGAGCATTTTTCTCTTTCCTTTTACATCTCTCTCTTTTTAATCTTATACTCTTAGCAATTGAAAAATTTTTACCTAAATTTCTCTCTCACACAATGCACAAATTTCAGGCTACACTTGGCGTATTTACAAGATTTGTTAATATGTATCGTATCCTCTCAATTCTCATAAATTCTCTCATTTTTGATACGAAATTTTACAACATAATAAAACTCTTTCTTCCTTCTGAATACCCATACCATATTTTGTCTGCGCTCTTTCCCTCCTGCCTAATAGCAATGAATTACTTACATACATACAAAAATATAAAGATTACCTCTTTCTAACGCATAAATTAAAATACTTGTTTATGTATGTCTGATAACTAATACATACACTTAAATTATCACACTCTGAGACGCTCATACAAATAGAACAAATCTCGACGTGCGCTTTGCGCCCGCTGGCGTTAGATTTAAGCCATCTACGCAAAAACAAAAAAGACAGTCAACTAAAAACGAATAAAACAAACAAAACTGAAAATTTTACTTAAACTCACATAGAAAATCATGTGGAAAAAGTTTTTCGCTTTTCATTATTCCGTGTTTTTTTTTTTCGTTCTTTTCCAAATCTCTTTCAAATTAGCTGCAAACTACTTTCGCAAAGATAAGAAGAATAGTATGAAAAACTAGCAACAAAAGCCAAAAGAAGAAAACAACAAAATCTCAATGTAAGAGTTTTACTTGCAACGACTACGATTGGGATGAAGAGGTCGACCCTTTCGGCAACTTTTACTTACAAATGAAAACAACATGAAATTCCATATGTGTGTAATTTCCCTCGCTCTATGAGTATGTGCGTGTGTGGGTGTGTGTGTTTTTGTATGCGTGTACGAAAACGGCACCACCAACTTTTTGTCTATTTATCTGAGCATATGCCAGTGTTTGTGTGTTGGTGGCAGTGCTGCTGATGCTGTAGCTGACTCTTCTGCTTCACTCTTTATCTTCATTCTTCTCTCTTCTCATTTCTGATATACTCCTGCAACTGTTGCTTATCAGTCCAACTTTCTCTCTCTCTCTGTATGCGAATGAGATAAATTTTGTGAATGCGACTTTTGAGAACAATGCCTTACTCCTTCCCCAAGCTGCTGCTTTCCTTCTCTCTTTACCACTTTCTCTACATATTTTCTTTTCTTTTTTCGTTGTACAACTTTACTGTGTTAATTTACGAATTGGAATGTGATGTGATTATTTAAGAGATTAGAGCAGAAAAGTTTTTATTTTTATACTTAACTAAATCAAGTAAAGTGCGCCTGGAGGATATTATCTGGAAACAGCAAGCAAGCAGTTAGGAGGAGAATCATCATCACCACCATCACCATCATCACCATCATCATCATCAACGAATTTCATTTATTTGTATGTATTAAAGAGCGAAAGAGAGTGCAATGTTTGATGTCTGAAAGATGATGAGCGAGAGATTAGTTTGAGAATGAAACTTGTGGCTGCCTTGAAGTGGATCAAAAAGAATTACAAGTAATCAAAATGTTTTAGAAATCAAACGAATGAGAAAAGTACGGAAAAGACGAAGGAATCAACCAATTTTATTTGTTGTTTGCGTTCTTTTATTTACTTATTTGTTATTATTGTTGTAAGTTTTTGCTGCTGCTGCTGCTGGTGCTCTGTGTTGCTGCTGCTATTAGATATCATTGAAAATATAATCTGTACGAGCATGTAAGTATGTATGCATGTAGTGCTCGATGTAAATGTTTAATTTGGTTTATTTGGAGTTGCTCTTGCTGTTTTTATTGTTACTGTTTCCCTCGCTGGTTTTGCTGTTTATTTACTTATTGGTTTCCTAACATATTTTTTTAATTTAATTTTAATTTTTTTTTTATTTCAACGATAGAACAAACTCTCTTCTCCTCCAAATCGTAAGTTCAACACAAATAACTTTCTTTCTTACTGATATTTAAATGAAACATTTCATGTAAACAGCAAATAAAATTGCATTTCATTGATAAATTTTTATATTTTTATGCTCTAATTCTTATTTCATTGATATTGTTTGTATTGATAGTACTTTGATAAAGTGTAGTAAAATCATTTCATCTCTACGATTGGATGAGCTACAACAAGAAAATAGCATTCGCTAACAACATTTTCTCAGAACTAATTGAAAGTTAGGCACTTTGATATAAAAAGTAAACCCCGGTTAAGAACCTCCAGTCTTAAGTGTGTCATAGTGCCTTTTATTTACCTCCTTTTCCTGCAAATATTCAAATAGCCACAATAAATTTCTCCCTTTAAGACGGATACATTTCTGCATAACTCAAAGCTGAGGTTAAGTATATACTGAGGGGTATACTGCACAAACATAAATTACATGTGCCTGAATTAATCGACGGTAAGTAGTAACAACTGTGGTCGCTGTGGCGTAGTGGTAATGCGTTGGACTGCTACGCAGAGTGTCCGGGGTTCGAATCTCGGCACAGACAAAATCAAAAAATAGAAAAAATAATTTTTCTACACGGCACCACCTCTTGGCAGGTAATGGCAAACCTACAAGAGTAAAAATTGCTATGAAAAGCTTTTCACTTCGCCGTTCGGATTCGGCATTAAACTGTAGGTCCCTTCCATTCATGTACAAAATATAATACGTACAACATGAGTGGATGCGAAAAGCGAAAAGCTCGGCCTAGGCCCTCCATGGGCTGTTGTGCCATTAAAAGTAAGTAAAAGTAAAGTAAGTAGTATCAACAATTTAAAGTCCTACGGTTCCATTCGATTTTTCTTTATCTCTCTGTCTTCATTTCGCTCTTTTATCACAACACTTTTATAGGGGACTTGTGTGTAGGTTGGACCGCTGGCAATATCTTAGCTAAATGTGGAAGGAGCACCGTCGCTCTTTCTGCTCTTTTAGTTTGCTCCATTAAAATCTAGTTATTTTTGCACTAACTCGAATGTGCAGGTTGGGTCGTGTCGATGCACGACATTGAGATTTCATGTTCCTGGATTGTGATGCTGCTGACGAAATGGCGGAGTCTGACTATTTTTCTATTCTATTGTATTAGTTGATTGTTTTCTATTTTTTCATTTTTTTTTTAACAATTTTTGAGGAGAGCGTTCCTACGTTTGAGCTATTTAAGCAGCAGACAAAAATTGGAAGGGTTTTTTTTTCATTGGATATAAGCTTTTCAATGTTATATGTACCAAACGCTTCGATATTTGCTTCCAGTGAAAAGTTATAACTGAAAAACCTAATGCTGCCCAATGTGCACTTAAATCCCCCTCTCCAACAACAACACGGTCAAGTGTATAGTTTATTTGAAATTATAAGCTCCAGTTGATTTTACTTCTACAATAATATAATTTTGAAAAAAAAACCAAGTTCTGCTCTTCTTTCAAGTCGTCCGTTTGTATTGTATATAAGTAAATATATTGATTCAAATTAAATTCGAAACACAATCGATTTTCCAGTTTATTGAAAGGAGCACATTATAGGCTCGCATGTCTGTGACCTGAATGAAAACTTCATTCAAATTGATTACTCCAATATATTTTTAATCATATGCGAAAGTCTACATATAATGAAATGAAATGAAAGAAAAGCTTAACTGCGAGTATTTATTATTTCCGTGCATTCACCTTTCGGCAACAGATCTGTTCCCTTCTCTTTCCCACTTACAGCCCACACTCATGTCAACAAAGGCAATCGCCTCATTTGTTAAGCTCAAATTTCTTACAGTTTCTTTTGTGTATACGTGTGTTTGTGTGTGTGTGTGTGTGTGTGTGTATTGGCGTTGTCCAACAGCTGCTATTGTTGCTTTTCCAGCTGATGATATCCAGCTGCTCTGTTTGGCACTCTCTCAGCCTCTCAGTAGTTGTGTGTGTGTGTGTGTGTATGTATGTATGTATGTATATGTGCGTTGTGTCTCTGATGTTTTTCCAATTAAAAATTGTGTTTGCTTCTTTTTTTTTTAATACAAAACAAAGCGGAACAAAAAAAATAATGAGATTTTATACAAAACCATCACCCACACACTCACCCACACACTCACCCACACAATACTCGAAGCAGTTGCCATTCGCCGTGTGGACCATACTTACAAAGCTGCTACTCTGTGCATATACTTACATACATAAATCATAATAGAAAATGAAAAATTATTTCGTTTTAAGCGTTCGCTGTGCATTATTATTATTAATGCTGTTGTTGTCGTGGTAGCCAGTTCAGCGCGCTTTCTATCTTGCTCTCTCTCTTTCTCTCTCTCTCTCAGTCCCTCTGATACTCTCTTTCAATCGCCTATAGTCACCATTTTGCTGTCATGTTGTGTTCTAAGGTTTTCGACCTCCCCTGCCACATGACTCCCGGTACTCGGTATGCTGCCATATTAATTGATCATTATTTTTCTAAGGATTTCTTTAAATGTAATTTGAGATTTTTTCGTTTTGTCTTTATGTGTGAGTGAGTAAGAGTGCGTTTGACAGCAGACAGCACAAAACGAAAGACAGATGAAAGAAAACAGGATATAAATTAAAATGAAATCGAAGTGAAACATTGTGGCGCAACTACTACAACAAAAGGAGAAATGCTGCAATTTGGTCAAAGTCTAAGCAAACGAAGAATTACATGGAAATCATAGATGAAGATGATGGGGGGAAGGAAAAAATAATGCTGAATGATGAATTTAATTAAGACATCTCAAATTTCGTCATTAAGCAACAGAAATAATTTACGTAATTTCTTGCTGTATTTCCCGGCATAATGAATCGTTGTCATGGTGAATGAGGACAATTACTGTGTATTTTGTGAAGTATAGAAATTTTACTCAATACTAACAAAATTTTAAACGAAATCATTATTGAAAAAAATTCTATACTTACTTACTTACACATGGTACATTTTCCATAGTTGAGGCGCAGCCAAAGAGTTGGTTGGCATTTGAATTGAAATTTCAAGTACCATAAAAAAATGTCCCTCCCAAAAACTCTAGCACTCTTACTTACTTACTTTTAATGGCACAACAGACCATGGAGGGCCTAGGTCGAGCTTTTCGCTTTTCGCATCCACTCATGTTGTGCGTGTTATATTTGTACATGAATGGAAGGGACCTACAGTTTAATGCCGAATCCGAACGGCGAAGTGAAAAGCTTTTCAAAGCAATTTTTACTCTTGTAGGTTTGCCATTGCCTACCAAGAGGTGGTGCCGTGTAGAAAAATTATTTTTTCTACTTTTTGATTTTGCCTGTGCCGAGATTCGAACCCCGGACACTCTGCGTAGCAGTCCAAAGCACTACCAGTACGCCACAGCGACCACTCTAGCACTCTAGCACCCGCTTTAAAAGCGGAAACAAAATGTTAATGGCAAATTGAAAAAACTTTCACATCAAAATTCCTAATGAAGAAAACATAAGCATACTTTCAGGTATTCTTCATACATAACTATTATAGTATTTTTTGCCATTAGTATTATTAAAAAAAAAATATGCAAGCAAAGTGGCAAATGCGTTTATAGCGATTTTTTAGACTGTGAATTTGTCATTGTGATTTATGTGAGTGCATAAATTTCACATTTTCACATACGCAACTGTATGCAACTGCTCCTTTAGCGCCACAAAGTATGCAATATTTTCAGTATATCATTTTAATAAGTACACAGTTCTTTTTTCAAAAAACACAGTTTTTTTTATTGCTCATTCATGCTTTTATGCTTTTCATAATTTTTAGGAATTTTAAAAAATTTATTTCAAATCTTCTATTTTAATTGCATAACATGTAACAAAAATTTAATAATTTCATTTTGTTAAATTTTGAAATGAAATGAAATGAAAAATTTAATTTTGATTAGATTTCTAGGCATGCACTATTAATTCAATAATATTGTTGCAAATGTCACAAAAGTTCCACAAATATTCATAATGTAAATTCCAAAAATACCAGAAACAATACATATTAGGTAAATACATCCTATTACGTAATATGCAGCTAACACTAAATAACATAAAAAATCTTCCAGTATAATGAATATTAGAATCAGTTTCGGTAGCATCTTCTTCATGTTGCTTCTTCAATTTTGCTTCCTTAAACTGAAAGACTACAATCAACTACACCGTTTCCCTTATATGTTCACAAGAATGATAGGAAACAGATTGCGTATTTGCTTGGTCAAAAAATAAATTTTACTGCGCATGTACGTCACAGCAGATCCTATGCTGTAATCTGATTTGCTTTTCACTTGATTTTTACTTGACGGTGAGAAATAATAAAAACAGATTCTGCTAAGTAAAATGTAAACAAAGGTCTGGTATCACGTAGCCAAAAAAATGGTGAAACTGGGGCAATGTTTCATCTTCTATTCTATCTCTCTTGATACGTTCAAAATGTCTCAGTTTCATCTCTATGAAAATGTTAACAAAAACGAGCGAAACCAAGAGGAGGAGAAATAGAGCAAGCACGCTAAGCAAATGTATTTATGCTTGTGTTGTTGTTGGTGTATAAAAATAATGAGCGAAAAATAGAGAGAGAATTATAAATGTTGAGCAAAGAGTGGACAAAGACATTCGCTCTGCTTTAAAGCATTGCCGGTGTGCTAACATCTCATTTTTAATACATTGAAAGAGCGAAGATCGCTACGCTATCGCTCTTTGCCCATTACTGCTTTAGTACCGGAACAGAGTGAAAACATTTGCCGATTGATGGCGTCGACAAGAATTAAAACACACGTAAACATGTGAACTCGTCCAAAATTAAATTCACAGTCGACAATAGCTAACGAATCTATTCTATTTTCTCAATGTTGACACACGAACTCTCTCTTTTCGTGTTCCCAATTAAAACCAGTATTGCCCTATTATAGCTAACATTAGGATATGTTCAGTGATATTATTTATAATGTTAGATATTTTCTGACATTTCTTTTGTTTGTTTAATTTTATATATTGCAATTTAAAAAACGTTTTATTTTATATCAAAATGGATAACGATGAATTGATTAAAAGAAGCTACATTTCATAATCATTTCAATTTATTTTAATTTATTCTCGCTGGGTCTATTGTGGTCCCAGCAAGAAGGAAATTTATAGACAATGAGAAAAGCAGATGTCATTGAAGAACTTTAGTATAAGGGTCTCTGTTAAAACGAATTGGCCAGCAGTGCCCAAGACTTGTATATTTTTCTACTACATCGTTAACATTCTGACAAAGTGCACAGGACTTGTCTTGTTCTTTCACACCTGTCCTTCAGACTATTTTTCTCTTTTTCTTACCTTCCTCCAAATTGCTTCTTCTCACTGTTGACACACGAACTCTCTCTTTTCGTGTTCCCAATTAAAAAAAGAGTTCATAAGGGACAGTAATTATTATTTTTACATTAGATAAAGCTAAATAACAATTCTGTATGCTTAACTTGAAAATTTTTATTTTTTTTTTATTTATGACAGTCTTGCAGCAATAGAGCGATATACGATATCGTATAAAAACGAATGTGCAAGTTTGTGTAACAACTTAGCACAAAGACCGATCTACTACTACTTTTCTACTAAAATTTTCTCTCAATTTTTTTTTTTGTACTAATTTCTGTAATATTTCCTTTTTTTTACTACTATTTGCTACTACTTTTTCCATTACTATTTTCTACTACTTGGGGATGGTTGATTTGATGTAGCATTCGTGCAGCAGGGTGCTAATTTTCTATTCCTTTTTTTGTTTTTCTTTTAATGGCACAGCAGCCCATGGAGGGTTAGGCCAAGCTTATCGCAACCACTCATGTTGTGAATGTTATATTTGATGGAATGAATGGCAGGGACCTACAGTTTTATGTCGAACCGGAACGGCGAAGTTAAAAGCTTTTCATAGGCAATTTTTACTCTTGAGTAGGTCTGCCATTGCCCGCCAAGAGGTGGTGCTGTGTAAAAAAATAGCTTTCTCTACTTTTTGATTTTGCCTGTGCTGAGATTTAAACTACAGGCACTCTGCATAGCAGTCCTCTACGCCACAGCGACCCCTACTTTCTATTTCACTACTACTATTTTTATTTTGTACTATTTTTTTTACTACTCTTTTCACCTTCTACTTTCTGTTACTTTTCTACTACTAATTTCTACCACTGTTCTGCTACTTCCTACTTTTGTTTTGTTAAATGATACTCTTTACCGAGCCTGTAAATTAAAATATTTTGAAACGAAAAAGCTGCTAAAAAAGATGGCGTAAAGGTGTAAAGGGTGTTTTTTTAGAAGTATGGTTTTTTATCTGGCAATATTTTTTTCGTATTTCGTTTTTTTGACAGCGTCACTTGATTTATGCTCAGTTTGGTTTGCCATTTCATAGTGAATAGACTTACTCCTTAACAACGTTTGCAAATCGTGCAAATTTATTACCAAAACGAGATAGCCACCGATCTCGATTTTCACAAGAAAATTTTGTTAAGCGATGAAGCTCACTTTATGTTGAATGGGTACGTTAATAAGCAAAATTGTCGCATTTGGAGTGATCATAATCCTCAAGCCATTGTTGAACATCCTCAAAAAGTCACTGTTTGGTGTGCTCTATGGGCAGAGGGAATCATTGCTCCATATTTCTTCAAAAATGAAGCCGGACATAATGTTACAGTCTGTGGGGAACTCTATAGAGCCATGATTAATGACTTTTTCGTGCCTGAATTGGAGGATGTTGATGTGGACGACCTTTGGTTCCAACAAGACGGCGCTACATGCCATACAGCCAACGAAACAATCGCAAGCAATTTATTGAAGGAAACTTTTGGTGAGCGCATTATCTCGCGTCGTGGGCCTGTGGCGTGACCTCCAAGATCGTGCGATTTAACATCGCTGGACTACTTTTTGTGGGGTTATGTGAAGTCGCTTGTCTACGCAGATAAGCCTGAGACGATTGACGCCTGGGAAGAGAATATTCGACGCGTTATTACTGACATACAGCCCCAAATGCTACAAAAGTGGTCGAAAATTTTGCCTCTCGGCTGCAATTTATTCAAACCAGACGCCGCGGCGGCCACTTGACCGAAATAGTTTTTAAAATATAATGGCAAATCCGTATCTTTGTAATAAAGCTAAATTCTTGACCATAACATTAAATTATATGCATTTTATTTCTTCTTGAAAAACACACTTCTAAAAAAAAACACCCGTTATTTAATTATCTTTTTCTCATCAAAAAGTTTACATACTTTTAGGGTCGATTTAATAATTCGTTTTTAGTGAGGGTTAGTACCACCGAGAAGAAAAATATGAAAGCTATTGAAATGAAACTTCTTGCGTGCAACCTGGGAAAACAAAAATATGATGCACATCTCCGATCACGTGTGCCACTATTCATTTGAATGAAATTGTAAAACTTGAAAAAGTGTTTATTTACATTACATATCAAAGTATTTTGCATTCGAGTATTTACTTATTACCCAAACTGTGTCAGTTCGGCGAACACCACCTAGCTCCAATTTAAGAACAGGTTTCGTAGATTTCTGTTCCATTTCTTTTAAAGCAAAACATACTTTTAGGACTTAAAAAATCACTTCAGCTCAGCTATCAACCGTTCAAAGTTATACACAACTTATCTGCCTCCATATGTAAACATTTTTTTTTTTGTATACCCTATGAATGCAGAGCATTGTGTGGAATGGAAGGAAGATTGAGAGGTGAGAGGAAGAAGGAGGGAGAATGAGAGAGTGAATGTGATCACACAGGACACCGATAAAGAGATAGATTAGCCACTGTGGCAAGTGTTATGCCTTTACCACAATGAACTTCAGTTTATCAGTGTCGACTATGACCGCATGTAGCGCCAAAGGCCAAGCTTTTCGAATCCACTCATGCTGTGCGTGTTATATTTGTACATGATTGGAAGGGACCTACAGTTTTTTTTATGCCGAATCCGAACGGCGAAGTGAAAAGCTTTTCATAGGCAATTTTTACTCTTGGTATTTAATTTTTTGAGGGATCTTTGAAATTATTGCAGCTTTGTTGCACAGTATTGTGACTACGCCAACAACACTACACAAACTAATCAGAATGTGAAATTTACAGATAACAATGAATGATTGAAATATTATTATTTTGAATATGCCGATTGGTGTTCGATTATTTCGTGCAACTTAACAAAGTTGAGGTCGAAGGACGTGACAGAGCAACAGTTCACCAGTGCATAGAGACACAATAAAGATTGAAACATCTGCAAATAATAATCATTTTACCTGTCTTTGGGCAATTGAAAGATAAAATACACAATCTTATTAATAGATTTAAATTAATATAATTAAGAGATATATAAAGGGGTTACATACATAAACGAGTGCTTCTGTGGTACGAATTTAATTTGATGTAATATTGAATACAGAAATGAACCACTGAAAAAGCCAATTAAAATGTTTGATTTACTTTACATTCACTTATGTTTAAAATTTCAATTTAAATGGCATTGAAAATCAAATTAGATATTCCTAGAATATGACAGCATTAAATGCAGCAATATTAAGTTGAAAATATTTATATTAATAAATATTGTTATTATTATTTTTATTGTAATTTTAATTGTAATTGTAGTATTTCTGCTTTGTAATCGTTTTAATATTGCTGCATAATAGACAGGCAATATCTGCAATAGTGGGCCAAGAGTGAAAAGGCCGCTGATGAGCGGGAGGTTGAAGAGCAGCTACGTAGAAGTAACTGGCTATTACTGGAGGAGAAGACGAGAGATGGTGGGTGGAATATCTAAAAACGTTGTCTCCAATAATCTAAAATAACATATTTCTTGCTCGTAAATTCAATTTTCTCCTCAATTGAATGCCACACATTACAAATTGTGTTTATCTATTGGGTTCGTGTGCAAATAGATGCGAGAAAAATATCATGCTAGAAAAAATACAAACCTACGAGTACATACAAACAAACTACGACGTTCAACTTAACAATGTATGTGTGTGTACCTACAAGGAAATAGCAAGTGGCGGTAGTAAAGAAAGGGAAGTAGAAATGGAAGCGGCAGCGGCAGCGGCAGCGGAAGTTGATGTTGAGAAGGAACAAAAAAAAAAAAAGAAGAAGAAAACCAAGACAATGGAAATCTAACTACGTTGTAGCAGCAGCAACTAGTAAAACGACACACTCTAAGACAAAAGAAGTGAACGAAATTTGCAGCTTTTTTTTTTCGGGTAGCGCAACATCCTTAAAAATCTTGCAGTGGTAAAAATCAAAAAAATAAAAATAAATACACAGCAAGCAAACAGACAATGACAAAAGTAAATACTCACACAAACAGAAAAATATACAAATGCATGCATGTGTGGGAAAGTAGTACATATATTCATGTAGCTATTGAATGAGAAAATATACAATAAGCAACCGAAAAACCCCAATACAAGCAAAGCGTTAAGTAAACGGAATACGGAAACGGATATGCGTCAGCAGTAAAAACACATCGTACGAGTACATTGTGGTGGATCTAGGGTGTGGTTTCCAAGAGGGGTCTGTCCAATAATTGTAGATTAATCCTGACTTAACCCAGAACTACAAGTACAACAAAATTATTAATTTCAGACTTGGATCACAAATCAATCCAAAAGTCTGCTCAGTATTCCGATTAAAAACTTTGATCAAGATACTCTTACTTACTTACTTACTTAGCTGGCGCTACAACCGATGATCGGTCTTGGCCGCCTCCACAAAGCTTCGCCAGTCACTTCTGCTATGCGCGCGCTGGCGCCAGTTGATAAGGCCAAGTGCAGTCAGGTTGCCCTGCACCTGGTCTTTCCAACGGAGATTAGGACGTCCCCTTCTGCGTGATCCTCCACCGTGGTTCGAATAAAACACCTTTCTAGCCGGAGCGCTTTCTTCCATTCGCTCAACATGACCCAGCCAGCGAAGCCGCTGGAGTTTTATACGCTTGACTATGTCAGTGTCGGCGTACAGCTCATACAGCTCATCGTTCCATCTTATTCGATACACGTCGTCCACGCATACTGGACCGTAGATCTTACGGAGTATCTTCCTCTCGAATGCTCCTAACAGTCTCTCATCATTGATGGTCAATGTCCACGTCTCTGCGCCATACATTAGGACGGGAAGGATGAGGGACTTATAGAGCGTTATTTTCGTCGGTCGAGAGAGGGCTCTACTTCTCAATTGCCTACTGAGCCCGTAGTAACACCTGTTGGCAAGAGTTAGTCTCCGCTTGATCTCAAGGCTGACATTATTGTTGGTGTTTATGCTGGATCCTAGATAAACGAAATCCTTGACGACTTCAAAAGTGTTGTTGTCAACAGTGACATTTTGTCCAAGACGCCGTGACTCTTTGTTTGTTGACACAAGGTATTTCGTTTTGTCCTCGTTCACCACTAGACCCACACGACGAGACTCCCTTTCCAGGTTGGAGAATGCTGCACTGACTGCTCGAGCGTTTTTGCCAATGATGTCAATATCATCAGCGTATGCTAGCAGCATGACACTCTTGTAGAAGATAGTGCCAGAGATGTCGATGTTCGCAGCTCGAATTATTTTCTCCAGCATTAGGTTAAAGAAGTCGCACGATAGGGAGTCACCTTGTCTGAAACCTCTTTTGGTATCAAATGGTGCGGAGAGGTCTGTCCCAATTTTCACTGCGCTGGTGGTGTTGGTCAGTGTCATTTTGCAAAGACGAATGAGCTTTGCAGGGATACCAAAATCAGACATTGCGGCGTACAAGTGATCCCTAATCGTGCTGTCGAAGGCGGCTTTATAATCGACAAATAGATGATGGGTGTCGATCTGTTTTTCTCGGGTCTTTTCCAGGATTTGGCGTAGTGTGAATATCTGGTCGATGGTGGATTTACCAGGCCTGAAGCCACACTGATAAGGTCCAATCAGTTTGTTGACGATGGGCTTCAGTCTTTCGCACAGTACGCTCGATAGAACCTTATATGCAATATTAAGAAGGCTGATCCCACGGTAGTTGGCGCAGATCGTGGAATCACCCTTCTTATGTATTGGGCAGGGTACGCTGAGATTCCAATCACTTGGCATGCTTTCATCTGACCATATTCGGCATAGAAGCTCATGCATGCGTTTTTTGAGCTCTTCGCCTCCGGTCTTAAACAACTCAGCAGGCAGGCCATCTGCACCTGCAGCCTTATTGTTTTTCAGCCGAGCAATGGCTGTTAAGACCTCCTCATAGTCAGGCGGCGGTACTTCAACGCCGTCAGTGATTGGGGTTTCCGGAGTGGGTTCCGCAGTGGCGGTATTATTGCCGTCTTCGCCATTAAGCAGCTGCGAAAAGTGCTCCCTCCATAATCTCATTATGCCCTGGATATCTGTCACCAGATTTCCATCTTCATCCTTGCAGGAAGAGGCCCCGGTCTTCAAACCAAGAGTCAGGCGTCTTATTCTTTCAAAGAATTTTCGGACCTCGTTCCTGTCCCGCAACATTTCGATATCATTGAACTCGCGTCTTTCTTCATCTCTTTTCTTGCGCCTGAAAAGACGTTTCTCCTCCCTCCTCAACTTTCTGTATCGCTCCTTAGCAGCTCGCGTTGCAACTGACTGCAGGGTGGCTCTGTAGACTGTGTTTTTTGCTTCAGTAGCATCGCGACACTCTTGGTCGTACCACATATTTCTCCGTCGACGGTGGTAGCCTAGCACCTCTTCGGCAGCCGTACGCATAGAGCGGGAAATGTGCGTCCACTGTGCGCATATATCATCAAGTTGAGGGGTGTTTTGCGAAAGGAGAAGTGCAAGTTGGTTGGCAAAGACTTTGGCTGTCTGTTGTGATTGCAGCTTTTCGACATCCAGCTTTCTCTTTGTACCTATCCGTACGCGATTTGCTACACATATACGTGTGCAGACCTTGGCTGCAACCAAGTAGTGGTCTGAGTCGATGTTTGCACCACGTATTGTGCGTACGTCTAGTACATTGGAAGCGTGCCTTCCGTCGATCACAACGTGATCAATTTGGTTTCGTGTGTTTTGATCAGGGGACAGCCAAGTGGCCTTATGGATATCCTTATGTTGGAATCTGGTGCTACTAACTGTCATGTTTCGTGCCGCGGCGAAGTCGATCAGTCTCATACCGTTATCGGTGGCTTCGTCGTGGAGACTGAATTTTCCGATCGTCGGACCAAAGAGACTCTCCTTGCCCACCTTGGCATTAAAGTCGCCTAACACGATTTTAACATCGTGGCGGGGGCAATGCTCATAAGCTTTGTCGAGGAGCTCGTAGAAGTCATCTTTGGTCGTTTCATCCTTCTCATCCGTCGGGGCATGGACACAAATTAGGCTGATGTTGAAGAATTTTGCCTTGATGCGGATAGTGGCTAGGCGCTCGTTCACCGCCGTGAACCTCGAGACTAGATGACGCAGTCTCTTCCCAACCACAAATCCAACACCAAATTCGTGTCTCGACGCATGACAGCTGTAGTAGATATCACAGGATGCTCTTTTGGAGCAACCCTGTCCCGTCCATCGCATTTCCTGTACAGCGGTGATGTCAGCTCTATATTTTTGGAGGACATCCACCAGCTGGATAGAGGCACCTTCCCTGTAGAGGGTTCGGACATTCCAGGTGCATATCCGTAAATCGTTGTCCTTTGGGCGTTTGCGGGAGTCGTCAACATTAGAGGGGTTCATTATCCGAGGCTTGTTTGGAGGTTTCATTGGAGGGTATTTTAACGTGGTGGGTTCCAAGCCCGACGCACAACCATTCATTCAAGGCCATGGAGAAGCCCGCCGCACACATTAGTTAACTCACTGACGGTTGTCAGATCGCTATCCAGGGGACGCCACGAGGAGGCTGTGTGTCGACTTGAAACGTAGAAGCGCAAGGATCGACCATGGACGCACCTGCGACTGTCACGAACTTTACCTTGTGTCCTACGCCCCAGGCCCCCCAAGATACTCTTACAATAAAGACAAATAGTAGACCAAGTTCAGACTAAAACCAAAAGTCAGATGAAAAGTCAAACGAAAAATCTGATGAATGACCAATTTCGAACACAAAATAAATCTAATTTAAACCAAATTTAGAATTTGAGACGGCAAATTATATTGAAATCCAGAACAAAACTCACTCAGTTCTGCAACAAATACTACTCTTCCAAAAATTCGGAATCGGTCAAAAGCCACTTCAAAATCTGATCAAAATGGAAACAAAATTGCTAACCATACACCGAATCATGTATCATATTAAACAATTAATGCAAAATCATATCAAATACAAACCAAATTTTGTTTAAAAATTGGACCAAAAGCGGAGAATATCAAACTACATTTAGGTCAAGTAAAAATAAAAAACAGAATAAAGTTCAGACAAAAACTCCGACCAAAAATCTAATCATAAAACAGATCAAAATCATATCTAATAGAGGGTGATTTTTTTTAAGAGTTTGAATTTTGAAAATGAAAAAAAAAACACAGAAATTTTACAAAAGTGAATGAAATTTTTATTTGGATCGATAAATCAATTTCTGCCATTTACTTTTCAAATATAATTTCACTTAAATGTTGCCCGCAGCTGAAGGTTCAATTTTGGAACATTTTTCACACATTTCCGCGCATGAATTTTGATAATAAATTTTAATAATTTTCAAACGTTGTTCAGGCGTACTTAAGTCTATTCATTATGAAATGGCAATCCAAACTGAGCATAAATCAAGTGACCAACTTCGAAAAAAGTATTGCCATATTGAAAACCAAACTTCTAAAAAAAAACACCCTTTACTTGGTCAAAAAGTCAGACATGAAAACAAAACACAATTCAGACCAAAAATTATATTTTGAATAAATGCTAATCAAAGTAATAAATTTCAGACCTAGACTAAAAGTCAGACCAAAAATCAGACAAAAAGTCATTCTAACAGTCAACAGGCAAAAATTCTAGCAAAAACAAAAAATCAGACCAAATGTCAGACAAAAAGTCAGACTAACGTTCAAACGTAAAGTTTAACCAAAATCAGATCAAAAGACATTCCAAAAATTGGACTTACTTACTTACTTACTTTTAATGGCACAACAGCCCATGGAGGGCCTAGGCCGAGCTTTTTCGCAAATTGGACACAAACTGAAAACATTCAAATTATTAAAAGTTAGATAAAAAATCAGATACAAAGAAATACTAGTCCACTTGTAAGTAAAAATTTCAAGGCTGGGATCAAAAGAATAAAAAAAACAAACAAAATTCACATTAAAACACAAACCTGATAAAATGTCAGGTTTGTGATCAAATTTCAGACCAAAAGTAAGATTTAAATTTAAACTTAAACCACAATTAGTTTAAAGTGCAGATCAAAAGTACAAATAAAAGTCAAACCAAAAACCAGACGAAAAGTCAAAAAAATAATAGAAACAGAACATGAGCATAAGATACAAAATTATGGACAATCATTCAAATAAACTTTAAATCAAAAGTTCAAGCTAATAATTTTACCAAAAGTGAAACCACAAATCAGAAAATCATTCCTACATACATAAACACAGACTAAAAATTGAATCGAAATTTAAATCGGAACTCAACTGAAAAGTTAAGCAAAAGTCAGACCATAAATCAGATCAGAAGTCAAACCAAAATTCAGACCCAAACTCAAAACCCAAAATTCAGATTAAAAGATACATCAAAATTCCTATCGAAAGCCAGACCATAAAGAGATCAAATTCAGACCAAAATCTCAGAGTAAAGTTAAGACCAAGATAGTGACCGAAAATATAATTAAAAATACCATAAAATGTTTCTCTAAATTTTTTGAGGGTTAATCATTTTTGGGTGCTTTTTTCCTGTACTTAGCCTTAGCTGCCCTTGAAATTTCAGACTTAAAATACTTAGTCCTTATACAGGACTAGCGATGTAGAAAGATTTTTAGAAACTTATTCCATTTACATTCTAGCATGAAGGGGCTGCAGCAACCATAAGCCCCTTCTATAGCCCCGACTGTTCGTAGCAAGAGTATCAGCAGAAGAGTCTCTAGTGGTAGTTGCTGTTAGGATATTGTCTTTATTTAGAAATGTTACCAACATTGGAAGCATCGAATATCAAGCAACTCATGACGTAGTCGTCGTCATCGTAGCGGTGCTTGTGTTTTATTGTGGCTGTTGCCGCTCTTGATTCTACTTCTATTGTTCTTGCTGTTGTTGATGCTTCAATGAAATGCGTTTGTTATTATTTTTAGCTACAGAGAGAGGAAGAGAGTGTAACGATGTCAGTCAGACTGTGTTAGTGTATCTGTTTGCTTTAAAACAACAGAAAATAATATTAGAAAAATGTACAAAAATATATAGTAAAAAAAAAAACACATACACACACAACAGGAACAAAAAGAACAACAAACCTGATACTCGTTTGCACAACCCCTAGCATATTGAGCTGAAAATTGTTGCACATTATTTACACTACTGAATTACACATTAGAAAAGTATTTTTACGATATTTTGCTATTTTATTACATACCTACATTTGTATTTTGTACGTACATACATACATACTTACATATTCAAGTTTGTATTTTTTTATATCAATATCAAAGTTGATTCAACAAGAGAGCGACAAAGAGAAAGAGATGAGAATGAGTGTACGAAAGAGTGGGCGAGAGCCAAAAGAACATGTCACGTTGCAGTTGGTGGTCAAATGTACGAGTATGTGTGTTGTGTGTGTGTGTGTGTGTGTGTGTGTGTGTGTGTGTGTGTGTGTGTGTGTGTGTGTGTGTGTGTGTGTGTGTGTGTGTGCTGCTGCTGCTGCTGCTTCAATGGTATTGTAATTTATGCCAAGTGAATTCTAATAAATAAATTGAAACAAAACACACACACACACACTCGTACAAACAAGGACACACATTCAAAGTGCATGGTTGGTATCTACTGCTGCTCGAAACAGGATACATGTACCTACGTCTCCATATACAAGAGGAAAGCAATAACAGCAGCAGCAGCAGCAGCAGCAACAACAACGACGACCAACAACAACAACAACAACAACAACAACGACAACAACAGCAGCAGCACAGCTCCTTTAAAATCATTCGTCCGTGCTGCTTGTTGACGTTTTATACACTTGTATGTTATTGTCGTTTAGAAAACTTTTTCTCGCTCTCTCTCTCTGCTCTCCGCTCTTCGCTCTCCTGCTCTATGATGCTACCACTGCATGAGTTTTTGAGTGTGTGTGTCTGTGTGTGTGTGTGTGTGTGTGTGTATTTCTCTATGTGTCGATGTATTTATAAGCATAATAAAATTTAAAACGAATTACAATTTATCTCAAGAGAAAATTCAATCTCGTTTTGTTTTTTCTCTCAACTTCGCATTTAGTTCGCCTTGCAATGAAATTTATGTGGTTTGCGTTTGTATTTTATTGGTTTTTACTGGCTGTTGTTGTCTAGCAAATAAGTAAAGTATTTTCTATACTTACAATACATATACATACATCACAAATAAATAATTCCCTTTTCCTCTTCCTTCTGCTCTTACTTTTACATATGTCATCTTGATGTTGTTGAAAAATTCTTATCAAACTACAAGCATATCTACTCATTTATTTCATTGTATTGGCTCACACACACCCTCAACTATGTGTGTTTGATTCTTTAAACACAAATCACAGTCAAACGATATCGCAATCGTATTTATTGATGGAGTAAACTCATATCCAAAGAATTTTCTATTTTTTAATTTTATTGATTTCTCTTATCTCATCGCATTCACTGCAAATTCATTTCTTAGCTGGTTGTTATAGTTATGTAAATAGGAACACATTACAGTCGTATGCACTGAAAAGAAATTGCAAGATCAGCAATGTTTTGTTTGTGAGTGTCCTGTGAGAGTATTTGAATTTATGAGAAAATATTAAGAATTTTTAATATTGAGCATTTCTGAGTAGGACCTGCATTTCTGAGATATACCTTAACCTAAAAGTTGCCTTTCCCTCTTTAGTTTTTGTTCTGTGCTCACATTAATTTTAATACGCCAACAGAACTGTAAAAGAATGAATGCATTCTTTTACAGTTTAGAGTAATGAATTATAATTTGTGATTGCAGTTATTGAATAACATATTTGACTGTAGAATATAAAATTATGTTAGGAATCTTTAATTGAGTCACCGATTAAATGGATGCAAATTTATTTGTCATGGAAATTAAAATCTTATGAGTTCACTTGGACTCAATCAAAAGGAATGCAAAGTCACTAAATGTTACTTGGAGTTACGAGTCACTAGAAGTTTCTGGTAGTTACTTGATTTTGAATCAATCAATTGTAATTCATAGTCACTTTGAAGCAATTGGACTGACGACTGACTTGAAGTCACTTTGAGTAATTTGAAGTCACTTAAGGACACTTGCTGTCAATTAAGGTCATTTGGAATCGAAGTCACTTGGAGGCACTTGAAGCCACTTAAGGACACTTGCAGACATTTCGAATTGAAGTCACTTGGAGCCACTTGCAGTCACTTAAGGACAGTTGAAGTCGATTGCGGTCATTAGGAATCAATCAGTTGTACTTGCCAAGTGATCTCGTGTGGGTAGAGCACTAGACCCGGAGGTTGTGGATTCGATACCCTTCTTGGTCTAATGGTTAATTCTAATAAACACTTCTTACATTCCTACCGGTATGAAGTGAATGAGAATTATAAGAAAGTGTAAAAGTACACCGCTTGGTGGCCCATGGTAAAAACACCAAGTGAATGATAACAAATTGCTAACCCGCCATAAGGAACCGGCGTTAAACTGTAAGTGGAACCATGTGGTATTACAATGAACCGTTCTGGCCAAAGTGTGCTCCCGGAAAAGCAGTAAAATCAAACTGAGAGCTACTTTATACTATTTATATAGTCACTTGGAATAAATTGAAGTGACTAAGAGTCAACTGAAGGCGATTTAAGTAAATTGCATATACTTGTAGTCACTTGGGGTCAATCAATAGGAATGTGAAGTCAGTTGGTGTCCATCAGTAGGAATGTGAAGTCACTTGAAGTCAAGTGGAGTCAATTGTTTTTACTTGAAATGAATCGATTGGGATTTGAATTGAAATCAATTGAAGTGATTTGAAGTCACTTGTAGTTCCATAAAATCACTTGGAATCAATTGAAGTCACTTGTAATTACATAAAATCATTCGAAGTAACTTGAAGACAGATGAAATTTTTTAATTTTTCTTCTTCTCTCTCATTTTCACTGTCCTTTTCTTATATTGTGTGCAAATGCCACAAGACACTAAGGCTTTTGGCAAGGCCAGTGGGGCCAGCAGCCTCGTGACCAAATCTCTTGGGAACCCGCACCAGCCCTGATGAAAAATTCCAGCAATTTAAGTTGTAGTGAAAAAGAAATATGTTTTGAAAACATCCTGAAGTTTTTATACTTAAATGAATTTCTACCTTCATTTCTTAAGCTTAGAATGCACCGCTCAATATAAGCAAAAACTTCATATTAGTAAGGGCTTACAAAATGTTCAAGAAGTGTCAAATTGTCTTGAGCTGTTATCCAAATATCTCCTGGAGTATGTAGAAACAATTAAAGTATTTTTTAGCAAAGGGAATTCGCCATTTATCTTTTGATGATCGTAGTGATGAGTACTCGTCGGAAAAATCGCGAAAAGTTCCTTTATCTTGAATAATATTCAGAACATATAACAAAATTATTACTTTTCATAAAATGTTCAATTACTATCATGCATTTGAAACAGGACCCTCCACAATTCTTTTGCTCCGGGCCCGCAAATATCTAAATTCGGCCCTAATTGCTAATAACTTTGCAATTATTGTGATAAAATTCAATGTTAACGTTAAATTTGACAACAACAACAGCCGAGGTTATGCTTTCAAGATATTTCTAGTGCCATAAGAAGTAACATGGTATCTGTAGTGAAATTTTAATCCCTGTGGTGAAATTTAAAAATATTAATACGCTTGAGATATTATTAGTGGAATTTAGTCGGTCTTTTTCGAAATACCGGTGTACAAGTATGAAACCGATAATGATATCGCTGTGTCGCTAGGTAAAGAAAGCTATACGCTCTGTCAAACCAAGTCATTGGCGTCATTTCTTCGCATTTGGTTCTGTCAACAATATTCAGTTCCTAAACAATCAAGTTTCATACAACAACATATTTTTTTCGCTCGTGACAATGTCGAATTTTGTGCCATTGATCACATCATTGATTTTCTGTTTCCAATTGAAGAAATCTGCTTTGGAATCTCATCGAATGCTTGTCGAAGCTTATGGCCAGCATGCTCTAGGCAAAACACAGTGCAACGAGTGGTTCAATAAATTTAAAAGTGGCGATCTTGATGTGAGAAAAGAAGACCATGTAAGACCACCGAAAAAGTTTGAAGATACCGAATTGTAAACTTTACTCGATGAGGATGATGCAACAATGCTTTTCTCAACGTAACGTTTAAAAGCCATGGGGTTGATTTTGAAGGTTCCGCAGAGGAAAGATGGGTGCTACATGAATTGACTGAAAGGCAGCAAGAAAATTGAAAAACCAACTGTGAAATGTTGCCCGCCAGGTATAAAAGAAAGTCATGTCTTCATTGAATTGTTACTGGTGATGAAAAATGGAACTTTCTCGAGAATCCCAAACGTTAACGATCATATGTTAAGCCCGGTACACCGGCCAAATCGACAGCCATGCCAAATAGCTTCGGAAAGAAGACGATGCTCTGTGTTTTCTGGGATCAGCGAGGTGTTATCTGGTTTGACCTTCTGAAGCCAGGTGAAACAGTTATTTATTGGTCAACGCTACCAACAACAATTGGCCGATTGGAACCGTTCTTTGTGCCAAAAACATCCAGAATATCAATCAAGGCAAAGTGACAAAGTGATTTTTCTTGATGACATTGCACCATCACATCGAACAAAACAGACTCGGGAATTGGTAGATTCGTACAGCTGGGAAGCCCTCCCCCGTGCGGCTTATTCACCAGACTTGGCACCATCTGACTACCTCTTATTTTCATCAATGGGGAACGTACTTCGATTCGTACGAAAATTTGAAAAATGGCTCAATGACTGGTTTGACTTTTGGCGAGGCATTCACAAATTGCCAGAGAGATGGGAAAAATGCGTAGCTAGCAATGGCCATTACTTTGAAGATAGAATATATAACCATTTTTCTTAAATAAATGGGTATTTTCTCGGTTTCATACTTGTACACCTGATAATATCGAATTTTTGTCATAATTTTCTATAGGCATTTTTAAGATAGTTCTCGATTCTATTCCTGCCACTCTTCTGGTAGAAGAACAATAACTCCATGAAGGTTTTGCTCTTCCTAGGAC
The DNA here is from genome assembly GCA_958295655.1 of Palloptera scutellata. NCBI lineage: Eukaryota > Metazoa > Arthropoda > Insecta > Diptera > Pallopteridae > Palloptera > Palloptera scutellata. The sequence goes on along the minus strand of OY282452.1, from coordinate 29,321,267 downwards.
CTTCGAGAAGGTTATGCAGGGAAGTTATGTGTTAAATAATGCATCAACTAAATATTACCTATACTTTTTTTGAGTGTACTTTACATTTATACTTCTCCATTACTCCAAAATTGAGGAGCATGTACGAGTATGTAGATTCTCTGTATGTATGTCAATCACATTATATAAATCCATTTAAGTATTGAAGCAGTGTCTGTATGTATATCTGTGTGTATGTCTATGTATGTGTATGTGTGCAAAGTATCCAGCAAATATTGCAATGATTGCATTACAAATAAATGACAAAAATATTGCTACTCTGGTGCTTCCTTCTTTTTTTTTTCAATGCTCGACTCTCGACAACAACATAGTCATCGTCAACAACAACAATTTCATTCCATACTCCTAGCACTCATGAACTCATTGGTTTTTTCTGCAGTTGTAGTTGCGTTATTGCCACACAAATACACACACACACACACACACACATGATAACATAGAAATTGCAATAACATTTAGAGCTAAAGCATCTGCATACATAGTATGTACCATATATGAAATGATAAAAGGGAATTGATGCATGCTAGCAGCCGGCAGCTAGCAGCCAGCAGCCAACTAGTTACAGTGAAGAGTTAAAGAAATCAGTGCAAATTGTGCAAATGTTGCTGCTAATGCTAAAATCATCTAATTTACGTTTGCAATTAAATTGACACCGAACAGACACAGACACGTTTGAGTTTAGCTGGCAAAATATTTTTTACCACTGTTACTGCTGTTGTTTTTGTTGCTGTTGTTGTTACTGTGTGTACCTACATTCGTGCATACAACGTTATATTGCTGAATAGAAGCAACAGCAGCAGACATAAAAATGTTGATTGCATGCATCCCAGCATTTTAAAACTTATTTTACTCTCTCTGTCTCCCTCTCCCTAACTGATTATCCTCTACTTTCTTTTTTCTCTTTTTCTCTGACATGCACAAAAATGTCAATCAGTGGTAGCAGCAATGACAGCCATATTTGCTAAGCTCTTAGCTGAAAATGTTGTAACCAAACGTTGCTTTTTTCTTTGAGCGGGGGCGGAATCATGTATGTATATGTACATAAATACATACATATTATTAAATGTTTAGGGTGTATGTGTGTGTGTTTGTGTGTGTGTGTGTGTGTGTGGTGTTTTCTATTTGTGTAATTATATAAGTGAGTGTGTCTCTGCGTGTTTGCCTGTGTGTGTTTACTTAAAAATTTCATAAAATTTACGAAATACATTTTCAACTTGAGTGACCTCTTTGACGTTTGCTCAATATTTGTGCAACAGTAAAATTAAATGAATTTCTGCTCTCTCTCCCTCTCTCTTTTGAACACTCCCTCTCTCTCCTTATGTTATAATAAGAAATGATAGTAAATTGGGTGTACATGTGTGTGAGTGCATATAAAATGAAATGTATAAAATCTACAGTGTTTTATTTCATTTTTTTTTTATTGCATTAATTCCCTTTAATTCCATCAATGTGAGTAAATGTCACTCACGCAGGCAACAGCAAACAGACGAATATGCTGCTGGAACCAACTGCTTGCTGCTGCTACAACTACCAACAAATGCTGTCTGTGTATGTGTTGCGTGTTGACAAACGTGTTGCGGCATAAAATGTCAGGATTACTATGAAATACTTAAGCGCCACACGCCTCCACCAGATAAACAACACAGCATCAGAACCCAGCAGCTCAACGAACAACACCCTCTACGGATTGTACTTGCCCACATCGGAATAAATTTGCAACAACATTTTCATACAAAATAATATTAAAAAAAGAATCGAAAAAAAAATATACATAAGTACTATAAAGAAAAAAGAATTGCCACAAATTTTTATGAAACTAAAAACATCATACTCTCCTTACTCACGCAAAGTCACGTACACTAGAACAAAATTGAGTGCCAATTCGAGTGAGTGCAAGAGAGCGGGAGTAACTGTATGCAAACGAGACGTTTTAAGAGGCCATTTCTAGGCTTAACACTAGCGCTTCATCGCTGTTGTTGTTCATGTTGTTGTCGAGTTCGTTGTTGTTTGTTTCATGCAGCAAGTTAAACATTACTGCCCACCTCCTCTTTCTGCTGAATATTTCTCCTACAATTTTACTGCAGCTTGTTGGCAATCTTCAACACTTTTTGCGAATGCATTTAAACGTTGAAAGTTCAATAAAATAAAACAAACAAAAAATAAAACAAGGCAAATTCAATTTAAAACAAAAATATTTTATTATAATTGTTTACTAACTTTTCACAACATTTTTCTTTTCATTTTCTGTTAATACTTTTAATACTATAAATTTTTGTTTTAGCAAATTAGAAATAACAAGCATTTTTCCTTTTTCCTCCAGAAAAAGTTAATATATAGGAAAAGTTTTGTTGCTTGGCCAAAGTTATTTAAAAATGTACAAAGCAGCAAACACAAAAACAAAACCAAATACTATTAAATTAATTCTGGAATTGTGTACTTACCTGCAGATGTGACACACCTATGAACTTTTGATTTGTTGTTCAGAAATTCAAGCCAGAGCAAGAACTCTCTATCAAAATTCTCAGTAGAAATTAATGAAAATTGTAGAGATAGTAATGCCCTTTAATTCATTTCACAGTTTCGTCATAAAGCAGGGGTAATACATTATCGATGATATCATCGTGTAGACCGTATCACCTCACTTCTTCATCCAAATTTCACATTACTTTTACACAGGAATGGCCCAGGCAGCCAATCGGTTCGCCTCCACTCGCAGCCTAAGTGTGATAGTAGATGACAAATCAATCATATACTCATTAGATCCGTGCAGCCTAAAACTATACTACAAAATAGTTTTTTCGCCATTTCATTTCTATTTTTATATTTTACTTACTTTTACTTTTAATGGCACAACAGCCCATGGAGGGCCTAGGCCGAGATTTTCGCATCCACTCATGTTGTGCGTGTTATATTTGTACATGAATGGAAGGGGCCTACAGTTTAATGCCGAATCCGAACGGCGAAGTGAAAAGCTTTTCATAGCAATTTTTACTCTTGTAGGTTTGCCATTGCCTGCCAAGAGGTGGTGCCGGGTAGAAAAATTAACTTTTCTACTTTTTGATTTTGCATGTGCCGAGATTCGAAACCCGGACACTCTGCGCAGCAGTCCAACGCACTATTTGATAATAAAGTCCAACAAAATAAAACACTTTGCATGCAATAGAGCAATCATGGTAAAATATTGAATGAGGATGTTCTGTTGAACATTTTTGCCCAGATATAGATTGAAGATTGAAGATAGTCCCACACATCCTGATATTTTTTATCAGCATTTTAAAATAAAAGTTGTCAAGTCGTCGTAATTATCGGTATATGAACGGTATGAACGTATTTAGGTAAACATCCACATCAACATAAATGATAAATTTTTTGATGTGAAGTTGAAATCGCATTTTTTATTATAAGATTATCATTCAGAGATCATCGTGGATTTTAAAAGTATTTCATTTAATTTACCACTGGCCTGCCTCTCAATTGTTGTAAATGAGAGCGTGAGAGCTCTCACTTACTTCTCATATACACTGTACTACAGTTCGTACAGATTTACAATCAACTTTGAAAAACATGCTCCCCAACTGCCCTTCAGAATGCTGCGCAAATGATACCTACCAAGTTAAATGCGAGACTGAAAGTCTAAATGGTTTAAGCCATTGTTTGCAGTCCTTTGTACGCGACCATAACTACTTTTTAGCAACCCATATAGACTACATGGGAAGAGAGAAGCTCTTTGCGCAACTCTGGTCTACCATAAGTCATCATTGGACAGTCCGTTACACGTGTACATAACGGTTTTGAACATTCCATATGAAACACATTGAAAGAGCGAAGCCCTCTTAGTTAATTACTCATCTTAGGTCTCTGTGCAAAAAAAAAAACAAAAAATTGGTGATAAAACGGAAAGAGAAAACCATACCATTAACAAACGGGTAACTCACTCTCTTCGTTTTTTATATATGTTTGGAAAACGGAACAGTTTTACTCTTTAGATATTTTTATATAGAAACAATTTAATATTTCAATCGTTATCAAAAAGTTCTCTCCATGACACTTAGATATTTAGATTTGCAAATTAGGCACAGAAAGCTTTGAAATGAGAGATAATAATACCGACAAAGTAGACACTCTCCTATTATTATTATTAATTTCTCTCAGTTTCAACCGAGAAGCTTGGAATTTATTGCTCTTCAATCTCTTTTAAACATTGATTGTGGTAACTAAAATATAAAAAAAAGAGAGACAATTCTTGTCCTCATTGTTGTTGTTGTATGTGACCGGCGCTCAAACCGACGGCGATCAAACCGACTGTGATCAAACCGACGGCGATCAAACCGACGGCGATCAAACCGACGGCGATTCGCAAATTTTTCTTCCCAGACGAAGAAGAAAAGAAAGTCAGATATTTTCACTTGTTAGGTTATTTCACACTTCAAAGTTTTGCAGGAATTGACAGTGTACCGTCTTTATTGTGAGGGTAAGTAAGTAACTCACGGACTCGTTGATCTAAGTATATAAGTCTATTGTATAATTTCTTCTATATTGACGTCAATGATTGGATCCGTATCTATTCAATTTGAGGATAAGTCACAGTTGGACAATTCATCAGATTTTTTTCTACCAGGCATACCAAAGCATTTTGGAATCCAATTGAGACTCAACTTATTAAGTCTCGCGACGATATTGAATTTTGACTTTTGAATAGCTTATGATCTTCGAAATATTGGTGAGGCCTTTTAAGGACTTTAGTGCAGACTACAGACTCCTATGAATTTTCCTCATCACCCAACGTTTTCGTATATTGAGCAATCTACATTAAAAATTGCAAAACTTTTAAAGCGGAAATAAACGCCCATTGACGCGCAACTACCAGGCCATATCATTGAGATGCTAACCGATAGTGAAGCGGCTATCAAGGTCACACAAATCTTAACATGTCCCAACAACAAAACTAGTGACGGAATGCCTTGATAAACTCATTACCAATCAGATATTGATGTTTCGGCTTCCGGGCCATGAAAATTATGTGAGCAAAAAGAGCGAGAGAAAAATCTCAGGCACAAGTAACAACATTTTCTATAGTGTTTTAGTTGGTGTATAAAAATGAAGAGAACAGGAATAAAATACACTGCCGTTGAATAAAAATAGTTGAACCTAGAAAAAATGCGAAAGTATGATTAAATAAATTCTTCCCAAGCAGATTTAAAAAATTTTGTCAGTTCAAAGTCAAAACAAAAAAAAAAATAGATTGGCTGAAATTGTTTTTTTGGAATCTGATGTTAGGATTTCCGAGTGGTCGCTAAATCAACTACAAACAAAAACATACAAATAACATTTGTGCAAATTTTTTGAGAGCATAAATTGAAAAGTCAAATAAATAAATCAAAAAATGTGTACAAAATATAAAACCAAAAAATGAAAAACAATCAAATTTTGCAACAATTTCATATAGCAAAATATATTTATAGCTGTTGTATGTGTGTTGTATGTGTGTTGTATGTGTGTTTATATACGCACACATGCTCATGAAATGCAAACAATAGCTGTTGACAACGGGTGATGATGATGGTGAATGCAACAATGCTCATTCTATGCTGTTGCTGCTGCAGTTCATTACGCAAATGAATGGCGTGCACAATAACACGAACAATAACAATGCATCACATACAATATATAAATAATGCTTTTTAAACAATTGAAAATGTAGAACAAAAAAAAAAATTTTAAAAATTTAAATGAATAAAATCAAATAAAAAATTGTTATTGCGGCGTTAATTGAAATATTGTTTTGCTATCACTACAGTTTTCCATTTCCAATTCTACTACTGCAACTGCAACAACTCATCGCAACTATTGTTGGTGCTGTTGCAGGCATTGCAATTACAATTGTAGATTACACACACACACATACACAGCCCAAAAAAATTACTTCACTGATGAGCAACAGCAGCAGCCGCCGCAACATTAAATCTCTATTCAAACTAAAAGCGGGACTGGGGGGAAAGAGAGAGAGAGGGAGAGAGGGAGAGAGGGACAGAGGGAGAGAGAGAGAGAGAGGGAGAGAGAGAGAGAGAGGGAGAGAGAGAGGGAGAGAGAGAGGGAGAGATGGAGAGAGAGGGAGAGATGGAGAGAGAGGGAGAGATGGAGAGAGGGAGAGAGGCGACGCAAATAAGCATTTTGTTTTGTGCACACGCTAGCAATTTTATTTGTGAATTTCACAACACTACAATTGTTGCTCTCATGATTTTATCGCTGTTTTCTTGTTTTCCTGCTTTATTTCTTGCCGGTTTTTGTTTTTTTTTTTTTTTTCTCTTTTTTCGCACGCTATTTTGCTTTTTGTACAATGTTGCCGCGTAATTAATTTATTTAATTACGTATTTCCATTAATTTTTAATTGGTTAATAATGGTTTGCAATTATGCTGCAAGTGCATAACAATAAAATGTTATTAATAAATTTAAAATAAATAAAATAAAAACAAAAAATCTCCACAAACGAATTGAATAAACTATACAAAAACTGAAATGTCGGAAACAAACTCATGTAGCAGCAGCAGCATGAACAACAGCAACAACAGCAATGACAAAATCAACACCATTATCTGTCGCTTCAAAGTGTGTATGTATATTTGTGAGTGTCCAACAACAGATTAATGCAATTAAATACAACATTATATAATAGCAACAAAACGGCAACAGAAGCAGCAGCAGTTGCCAGCTACAAACAATTTACTCTCATTTCAATCATTGCTGATATCGTTGTTGCTACTATTGTTGTTCTTGCTTTGGTTGCTGCTTTTGCTCTTGCTCTGGTTACTGCCCATCCTCTGGTTGCTCCCTTCCCTCTGGTTGCTCCCTTCTCTCTGGTTGCTACTCCTGCTTACTAAAAGATATTAAGTTGGCATTTTAATTTGCGTGCGAAATCAACCACATTTTATTTTAAGTATTTTTTTTTGTTTTTTGCTTTTATTTATATTTGTTGCCAGTTTTTCCCTTTTTTTTACACGGAAATTATTTTAATTTTAAATGCCACCATTACATACACTTACTTACTCGCTTATTATTTAAATGGACGCTGCCATATGCACACGAACAAAGCGATGGGATTATTAAAAGGATAACTTTTTTTAATGAAAAGCATGCAGAATGTAATCAATCGACAGTGCCCTGCCGTAGATACACACAGGGTACATATGTACATCCAAACATACACATACATAAAGATTAAAATTTCATTATTGGACAGAGTAACTTCCAAATCAATATTTGCAATTCAAGTTTATGTAATAACTGAAATTAAAGAATAAGAGTTGTTGCACTTCTTCCTAAATTTCATTGAAGGGTAAACATTTCGGAGGAAGGGAAATGCACCAATGCTAAAAACAACTGGAGTTCAAAAAGATACCTTACTTATATATTTACTTAACTGGCGGCACTACAACCGATGATCGATCTTGGCCGCCTCCACAAAGCTCTGCCAGTCTGCTATGCGCGCGCTGGCGCCAGTTGATAAGGCCAAGTGCAGTCAGGTTGCCCTGCACCTGGTCTTTCCAACGGAGATTAGGACGTCCCCTTCTGCGTGTTCCTCCACCGTGGTTCGAATAAAAAACCCTTCCAGCCGGAGCGCTTTCTTCATTCGCTCAACATGACCCAGCCAGCGAAGCCGCTGGAGTTTTATACGCTTGACTATGTCAGTGTCGGCGTACAGCTCATACAGCTCATCGTTCCATCTTATTCGATACACGTCGTCTACGCATACTGGACCGTAGATCTTACGGAGTATCTTCCTCTCGAACACTCCTAACAGCCCCTCATCATTGATGGTCAATGTCCACGCCTCTGCGCCATACATTAGGACAGGAAGGATGAGGGACTTATAGAGCGTTATTTTCGTCGGTCGAGAGAGGGCTCTACTTCTCAATTGCCTACTGAGCCAGTAGTAACACCTGTTGGCAGGTGTGCCGCTTGATCTCAAGGCTGACATTATTGTTGCTGTTGACATTTTATCCAAGACGCCGTGACTCTTTGTTTGTTGACACAAGGTATTTCGTTTTGTCGAAAAGATGCCATATTTTCATCTTGTCAAAAAGATACCGCCATACTCTTATCTCTATTTAGGCATAGTCTATGACTTAGCCCTTACGGGCTAGACAAGGGGTATCCCTGCTGTGAGAGGAGACTGCAAGAAGAATTAGCGTAGGAGAGTTAATGTGATATATTTTGTGTATTTCTCAAGGTTCCTGTTGCGTGGTGGTAGTGCGTTGGACTGTTACGCAGAGTGTCCGGGGTTCAAATCTCGGTACAGGCAAAATAAACAAGTAAAAAATTTTGCAAGGATTACCTGAAGCTGCATTGGCAAGATAAAGAGGAGCTTTACTTCGTGTAGGACTGCCTTTGAAAATTAAATAAGAGCCTTGGTGGTCGCTGTGGCGTAGTGGTAACGCGTTGGACTGCTAGGCAGAGTGTTCGAGGTTCGAATCTCGGTACAAGCAAAATCAAAAATTAGAAAAAATATTTTTTCTACACGGCTCCACCTCTTGGCAGGCATTGGCAAACCTACAAGAGTTAAAATTGCCTATGAAAAGCTTTCCACTTGGCCGTTTGGATTCGGCATTAAACTGTAGGTCTCTTCCATTCATGTACAAATATAAGAAGCACAACATGAGTGGATGCGAAAAGCGAAAAGCTCGGCCTAGGCCCTCCATGGGCTGTTGTGCCATTAAAAGTAAGTAAAGAATAGCCTTCATTTTAATCGAAGCATTCCAAAGGTTCCTTTTTTTATGAAATGGTATTTTTCACAATATTTTTCACTCACACGTCCTGTAAACTATAAATCCAACATAAAAGTGTTAAAAGCTAATATAAACTGTATTATAGCTTCTAAAGAAGCCATAAGGACGTTTTCGAATAAAATAAATAATTAAACTTCCACTTACCTTCTCAAGAATTCAAAACCAAAACGTTGTATATAATAATATTTTTATATAAACTTCCCAAAAACTTTTTCAAAGCAGCTTTGTGTAAGTAATACTAACGAAAAAACTTCTTTATGCCTATATCCTAAAACATAGGAAGCCTTCCCGCTATCTCTTTCGCTCGTCTTAGCGTTGAATATTTAATGATCCCATTAGAAAATGAAAGACAATGAAAGAAGTGATCCCCTGGGATGTAGTTAGAGGGCTTTACCACCTCGATGATTTCCTTAATTATTTTTTATATGAATTAGTTGCTTTTTATTGGAGAATGGTGTGGAAAATTCTCCAGCATAAACACCAAAAATAATGTCAGCCTTCAGATCAAGCGGAGACCAAATCTTGCCGACAGGTGTTACTACGGGCTCAGTAGGCAATTGAGAAGTAGAGCCCTCTGCCGACCGACGAAAATAACGCTCTCTACGTCCCTCATCCTTCCCGTCCTAATGTATGGCGCAGAGACGTGGACATTGACCATCAATGATGAGAGGCTGTTAGGAGCGTTCGACAGGATTCAAGAGATTCTCTGTAAGATCTATGGTACACAATGCATGACATTCTTAATTACAGGCCAATCTCTAAACTCTCTACAATTTCAAAGCTTCTGGAAAAAGTTGTCAAAGATAAACTATTTTTTGCAGTGAAACAAATTATAAGTCCTTACCAACATGGATTTATTACAGAGAGATCAACTATTTCTAACCTTTCAGTTTTCACTGAATTCTGTATGTCGACATTTCAAAATGGGTATAAGGTTGACACTATTTATACAGATTTCTCGAAAGCTTTTGATACTATTTCTCATAATATATTAATTTCAAAACTTGCATGCTTAAGTATTCACTCTACTTTCCTTGAGTGGCTGAAGTCCTACCTTCATAATAGGGTATGCCACGTTGTAATTGAAAATGTTAAATCGCAGTCTTTTGTGGCCTCTTCTCGAGTTCTGCAAGGTAGCATCCTAGGACTGCTATTATTCATTCTATTTATTAATGACATTGGAATCTGCTTCTCACACTTTCATTATCTATTGTATGCTGATGATTTAAAACTCTTTTTCAGAACCAAAAATTTGACAAATACTTCTCCGTTACAATCGCACATTAATCGCCTAGTTGATTGGTGTCAACGAAACAAATTGACTCTTAACATAAAAAATGTTTTCAAGAGATTTGTCAGATCATCTAATCAGTGCTTTTCATCCTATAGTATTTCTAATAAGTAATGCGTTGAAGTCGGTTGAGGAGTTCCTAGACTTGGGTGTTCTATTTGATACAAGGCTTACTTTCTCTAACCATGTAAACTATCTTGTACCTAAAAAATATTCGCTCCTTGCCTTTATTCGTCGTTATGGCAGGAATTTCAAAGATCCGTATACGCGTAAAATCTTGTTTACAACACTTTTGAGTTCGGAACTTGAATATGCCTCCTTCATTTGGAATCCTTTCCACAATACACACTCTGCACGTATTGAAAGAATTCAAAAGAAATTTGTTTATTTTGCTCTCCAACCTTTACATTTTGTTGAGCCTATTCCTTCGTATGAAAAATAAATACATAAAAACTATTTAGATCTGTTTGTTACAGATATTTAAGATCCTTCTTCACAAATCTCTGGTTACCTGGATAACAAGTATGCTCCTCTCTAACTGTATGCTCTCTCTTTTAATTTTGTTTTCTCTTCACATGTACTCATTTATCTTTTGCACTCATACTCAAGTCCGATCGTTAATGTGTGAACACATCAACACCATCTTCAATCGTCTTGTAGTTTGTATAACTTCGCTCTAACTGCCTGCGAAGTCGACACTCTCGTTAGGGTGGTGAAAAGGCAGAAGAGAATTATCATTGGCGCTTGTTCCTACCTAAAAAGAATGTATAAAAGTTGAGATCAATTCATTGGAACATTATGAACTTTTAAGGAACAAACTAAGTTTACTTTGATTCACCAACTGCTTCAAGAAGAGGGAGCGAATTGGAAATAAAACTAACTTCTTTTCTTTCAACTTTATGCAAACACCGTATATACATTGTGTCCTCTTCTTTTTGCCAAGACCTTTGGAACTGCCGAAGATTCAAATTTTTAAATTTTATGCTCTATTCTTTTAATTTCTCTTATCTAGTTTGATCTGATCTGTGGTTGTTGTTGATTTAATTTGTCAAACACTCTTCAAAAACAAGTTTAACCACTCTTTGATTTGGGTGCAGGTTACTGAAAGAGAGTGAGGGAGAGAAAGATGACTCCGTATTTATTATTTTATACCAGTAGTAGCCATCCACACATGCACAGCTGATCAGCTGAACTCTTGAACATGTGAAGTATAAAGTGATCTCACTAATGCGTGCACGATTTTAGAGACTCATTTGTTATACATACTAAATGTACCGTTTCATATACAGTTTCATTGAGAACTTGTGGGTGTCTTCCACTCACTGGGAGAGTAATAGTAAATCCTAAAGTTTATTTAATTATTTGGTTGAAATAAATGTTTAAATATTTCCTTCTTTTGCTATTTAGTAAGTAAGTACTATGTAAATACTTAACTTTATCATACATTGTCACATTGACAAAGCTCAAATAATACTTGGAGTATGCTGAAAAGTATGCAACGAAAAAAAGGAAAAGAGTAAATATCATGCAAGCTGTGAAGTGAATGAATTTTAAAGTAAAATTTGCCAATAAATTGTATATGCAAAAGTTGAAGTTTAAGCTCGAGCAGAATAAGTAAAATAAATGATTTAATTTACTAAAAAAAAGTAGTTGAAAACATGCAAATGTATTTAAATTTTTAACATCACTCAATTCCGCTCAACTTCCAATTTCTTTTCAATTACTGTATCAATGAAAATTAACCGGGAAAAATAGAAGAACATAAAACTAAGATTGTTATACAAAGTAAATAATGTTGCTGTATTATTATCACACTTCATTTCATTGAAATTGCTACACACATCGCATTTTTACGTTGGTTGGGTGAGAAGGTTCACGCACCTGCTCTAAGTCACTATCTCTCTCTCTCTCTCACTCTCTTCCGCTTGCTCCCTTCCTTCTGTTGCTTTCCTTAACATTAGGCACATTCAACATGTCAATATCTGACACTACCATTACCAAGACCACCACCGCTGGCACCCTCACCAATCACCACTTAAAAAGAAGAAAAGGAAAAAAAAACAACAGCACACATCATATCCTCATCAATTTAAGTAAGCGCTGATGCCCCTTGGGGATCAAATGCAAATGAGTATCAATAAAACTTAAACGAACAACGAAACGAACAGAGAATGAACGGACAGACAAAAGGTGATGCTGGTGACGGTGCTGATGGCGCAAGTTTCTGCTAGAAGAACGTCAAAACATTGTGTTGGTAAATTGAAACTGAAATATCTTTACTGCTGCTGCAACAAGATTCTCCTTCTTCTTCATATCATCATCTTAGTGCAGCACCACATCAATATAATGAACGGATAAGTAAATACATAAGTAAACACATAGTCTAAGCAAGAGTCAGAGAGTGCGAGAGAGGGAGAGTGAGACAGACAGACAAGTTTAACTACGTTTCAGCCTCTTTCTTCGATGCCATCGACAGTTCGGTTAAAAGCACTTCAAGATGATAGGCATGTAGGTAACTTTATTTTAAACCCATTACAAAAATGACTTGAGGGTATTTGTATGTACTAGGTAGGAAAAGTGGTATATGGGAATAAAAACTTATTATTTACGCCACAAGTCGGTGAGAGGGTAGTTAAGTGATTGAGAAAGAGAGTGTAAACGATTGTGATGACAAGAGAACATTTTTTTCGATGAAGTTTGTAAATAATAAAAATTTTTTTACGATTTCTACTTAAGTAAATGAGATGGTAGATATAAATATATTTCACCACTAATGGATCTAAAAGAGATTTGATACATGTCGAGTTTTTGACATCTCATCCCTTCACTTCTTTCTCCATCTATTCAATCTATCAGTATTTTATAGAGAATTCCTTTTAACGAAGGAAAACATAAAACAAATCAATAAAAGCGAAAGCTTTTCCTTTTTTCCTTTCGGGATCCTCTAGTGCAGTGAGAGATTAGTCAGTTTTCATTACAATTATTGATGTTATTGTTACAGTGGTGGTTCCATAAGTACCACGAACCCAATTACCGCTAGCGTGACGAGTTAATACTACATCTCCAGTTGTTTTCTGGTTTGTTTGGTGTTGTGAGACAAGGCGGTAGAATCAGAACCATCCTGACTTGTTTATTAGTTTGTTTAAACACTTTTTCCCCCTGGTTAGTAGCAGCTGCGGCAATTTATGTTATACGGAATTCTCATTTTGTCTGCGTCCTCACTAATGAGCCAGAAGCCGGTAATGACTGCCGACATTCTCGAGATAACAGTATCCTTCCGATTTTTGGTTAGTTTTGTTCTTTTAGAATTGTTGTCAAGCCATTGTTATATTCTCTCCGGGATGGCAGTAATATCTTGAAATACTTGGTGAACTTCATTGTCGGGGTGGTGAAATATTTTTTATTTATAATTTTTCTCACTTGTGAGATAAGTAAACTCTCATGGTCGTAAACGTTAATGCGCTCATTAACTCTGTAGTGGATATACATTTTTGCTCTCTCTCTCTCTCTCTCTCTCTCTCTCTCTCTCTCTCTCTCTCTCTCTCTCTCTCTCTCTCTCTCTCTATTAGTTTTTCATATTTCACCACTTTTTTACCAGAACCGTTAGTGCGTCGTAGCGTAATTGCACACCACTACTGAGAAGTTTGGCAAAGCATATGTTTTTTTCAAAATTTTTTGAGAGACTTGTTTCGATAGATCATTTAATTGTAAATAAATATGTATCACCATGAAAACAAAATGTTAAGGTTATTAAAAATATTAGTTAGTAAGTTCTTACAGTTTTTCATTCATCATCCACAACCTTACGTCATAAATAAAGTAGTCATTGTCTTTCAAAAATTCAACATTTACTATAAATTTTTTAAACATTTTCGTTATGAATTTAAATTTAAATGTTACAACAAAACCCACACATTCTAATTATTTCATTATGTTGGCATATTGTTGGTGGAAACCAAAAAAAAGGAAGAAAAAAATTATTAAAAATTAATTCATAATTAATTTAATTTGCGTTGCTTCATACAATTATTTCGTTTATTAAAATATAACAAAGCAAAAAATTTAAAGCCACAGAAACGAATTATGTACCTACATATATTAAAAATTAAAATTCATTTTAATTACTGAGTAATGTGGTTATACAGTGGAAGAAAAAGCTTTGTCCCCATTTACACCTTTCAAGGCTTAAACGTCAAGTTTCTCTATTGAACTCGCCGCCCGCTACTCTTTTCCCCCTCCTCTCAAACAAACTCAAAAATGTACTTAAATTTCTTGAAAGTTGTAAATGGGGACGTGGGTTCCCATTCCACTACCGAGAGCCACACTTATTGTGTCTTATTGTCTTATTGTTTATACTTATATGCAGTTTTTACGCTTTCTCATAAAAAAGGAGCACCATATTAAAAGATATTGGAGATTGAAAATAGGGAATCTGCTCATCGTTTACATCATGGCAAAATTATACAAGGTGATAGATAGCAGCGCTAGAATAAGTACAACATTGCAAAAACAAAAACTTTACAAAACACACTTTCTGACGTATTCTTAATTTGCAGCTGTTTACTTGCTCTTGCTAACCCAGGGTTACTCTCTCTTTCTCTCTCTGTTTGACTGCATTGAAATTAGTTCAGCCTCTCTCGATGTCGTTTATGAATTTATGTAAAGAACTGCCCGTTCTCTCTCCCGCTCCCTAACCTTCTCTCTCCCTTCAATAGCTTTATTACTTCTCGATGTTTTTTGCCTTCTCATTGGTTGCTTACCGAACGCCACTTAAAGAGCAGTGCTGTCGAAAGTACTCCGATCGGAGTATTAGGATCCCGCTTAAATCTCAATCCTCTTGTGCTCCCAATTTGTAAAAAACCCTGCTCCTTTGATTTTATTTGTTATTTTGTTATTATATTTTTCTTTATTTTAATTGAACCCTATAGTTATTAACTGAGTAATTTTCTGAAATTTTAAGATGCTGTGAAAATTCCTGCCTTGTAAGCAGAATCCTCCGCTCCACAAAAAAAAATCTTCCCTTAAAATTTTCAAATTGGCAGCACTGATAAAGAGCGTTGCTTTACATAATGAAAGAGATTAAAACATTGCTGGGCAGTCCATTCCACTCATACATAACGGATCGCTCCGCTCTTTGCTCATCTCTGGTTTAAACGACGATAGTTTTGGCGCAGTTTTCAATCTTAAATTGCACTGTGCACACTCGCTGCGGAAACTAAAAAATAATTATAAGTAGTAATTTTTCTTTTATTTTAAAAAATTTTTTTTTGTTGTTTATTATTTTTTAACATTACTACAAAAACATTTTAAAACACGTTCATTAAAATCAATTATAAAACTAAATTGTGTAGGTAGGAGAACATTTTTATAGATGTACCATACATACGCGTGTATATATTTATGATTTTATTTTATTTATTTTTTTAACTTTTTTAATTTTTAATGATTCTTTTACGTAAAAAATAAACCAAACTTAAACATAAATGTGCAGTTAAATTAATTAATATTTTTGTGTAAATAATTGTGTGTGTGTGTGTGTGTATGAGTGTAGGTGATTGCAATAAAAGCGGCGCTGATTATTTAAATACAAATGCATTTATATTTAAATGTATGCATGCACACATCTACGCTATCATGCATAAGAGTATGTATGTAGTTATGTGTTTCTCGTATGCGGTAATTGCATTAAAGCTTTTGGCCAATGTCTGTACGATTTTTTGTTTTCATGTGTTTATTCCGGATTCCATTTGACACACTCAAACGCCCGAGCGCAACTTTTCACACTGCCACTTCAATTTACGGTGCATGCATCCCGATTTGCTATGTACGTATGTGTGTAAAGGCCTGCAAGTCTGTCGTGTTCTTGCTGTGGCTGCCACATGCACATGTCCTGTGCTATAAACTCTCGCTCCTGCTGTGGCTAGTGCTGCTGCTGTTGGACAGACGCACACAATCCTGGTCTGCGGTAATTCCTGCCGGATTGAATGAAGTTCGTCATGAAGAGTGGTTGGTGAAACTGAATTGAATTGAATTAATTTGTTGTTGTTCAATGAACTTACGACAATTTCCTCTTCGTTTTATCCTTGTTGTATATTTTCATCTACGCCTTAGTATTTTTTCCTGCAGTAGCTATTTTTGTTGTTGTTGGCGCTTATTTGTGCACCGTTTTTACTGCAAATTTAAATTTATTTAGTAGGAATGTTTAAAATCCGGAAAGCAAATACGAAATGCGAAATGCGAAAACGAAATTGAAAAATTTATCAATGCAGTAGTGCAAATACATATTCAGCTTCATAGATATCTTTTTATATATGTATGAGTTTATATAGTGGCGGATTTAAATAAGATTTTAGCTTAAGGCGCACCGACTTTACGGCGAAAGTACAAAAAGAAACAAATTAAACATTTGAAAAAATTAAAACAAAATCTTAATTTCTGAAAAAAAAACAAAATAAATTCTGAAATCTGATCAATAGTCAGACGGCAAATCAAATCAAAAGTCAGACCAAAAATAAAACTTAAACAGATTTAAACAGTCTAAAAGATCATAATTCAGACCAAAAGTCAAAGAAACCCTCGGATCAACGCTCAAATTATACTCGGTCCAAAACTCAAACCAAAAATCAGAGCCAAAACAGTCGCCAGAAAAGTCGAACTAAAGTTTTTATCTAAATTAGGCCAAATCAAAAAGCCAATGATCAGACCTTGAGCTAGGCTAAACTTAAAGAAAAACGAAAATAATTATATAATATAAAAATTCCAAAATTTTTACTAAAACACGAAATAGAGTCCATTTCAAACATCCAACTAAAGTCGAGCAAAAATTGAACGCAAGTCATATCGATTGAACTATAATTCAGACCAGAAAACTGAGACCAAAACTGAGACGGAAAATCAGATAAACTAAAAACCAAATATTGGACTTTAATTCAGATTAAATTTACATAAAAATTAAGCCAAAACTAAGATTGAAAGTCTAACAAAAAGTCATAACCAGTAGTTACCAAAAAATCTGACCAAAACCCAGACTGTTAGTCATAAAGAAAAGTAAAAATTATAAGTACTAACTTCAGAAATAAAACGACCAAAAGCCAGAACAAAGTTAGAACAAAATTCTCACGAAAAGTGGGACCAAGAGTTAGATCAAAAGTATGTCCAAAAGTCAGACGAAAAGTCAGATTAAAAATCAGACCTAAAGTCATCCCAAGAGTTAGACACCAACAGTCAAACCGAATGCCAGAAGTCAGACCAAAAATCAGACCCAGTCAGCCCTAGATTCAGAGCAAAAGTAAACCTAAAGTGAGACCAAAAGACAGACCAAATGCCAAACTAAAAGTCAGAGTAAATGTCAGATTAAAAGTTTAATAATAATCAGTGCAAAATAAATCTGAAAGCCAACCCAAAGCCAACCCAACGGAGCAAAATTTGATCAAAAGTTAAATCAAAAGTCAGATCAAAGCTAAAATCAAACCAAAATTCAGACTAAAAGACGGACAAATGCGACACCAAATGTCAGAGCGAATGTCAGAGACTAAATGCTTAACAAAAATCATATCAAAATAAATCTGAAAGCCAAACCAAAATTCGGACCAAACAGTGAGAGCACAATTCGGACCAAAAGTCAAACCAAAAGTCAGACCAAAATATAAACTTCCAGTAAGAGCTAAAATCAAACCAAAAGTCAACCCAGAAGTCAATCTAACAAAAAGTCGGACCGTAGTCAGAGCGAAATTATTCCTGAAATATGTATATGTGCATCTGCCTCTCCTATGTTTCCTATTGTTGCGCAATCATAAAACCTTATGCTCTCTGCCCTCAGCTAATTGTTTTTATGATAGGGGAGTTTTATTCTCGCAAGAAAACTTTCATTTGTATGGTGGCAGTAAAGACTCTGCGCAATAAATTTGATTTTGATGACTACTTGCAGCGCTTCACTGCGGCGCAGAATTTTAGCGATATATGAACTATGTCTCACCCGTTATATACTTATTCCTATATTCAAATCTGCACAAGTATTTCAGGCATTAGGCCAAATTTATACGAAAAGGCATATCAAAACAAGGAGATAAAATTTAATTTAAAAAATCTCGAAAGTTTGGGTGCGGCCGAGCTTTACTATATATACCCTACTCACACTCTGAAATAAATATAAATTTTTATGGTTGCTGCGTTATACATTTTTTGATCAGTTTGACTTTGACTATATAATGAAATTTTATAGCAGGCCTGGATATTGCCAAATGTTGATAATTTTACCAGATATTTTATACCAGTTTATACCAAATTTGGTTCCATTTGCTTCACTATGTATTTCCTGTGATATTGCTATTTGAATAATTCACTTATATGAGAAGTAGGCGTGGCATTTGTTAAAAATTAATAATTTATCCAACAGCGGTTTAAGAGACTATTTCAATGATATGTACAGAGTTTTGTTCAATTCTCATTACACTTTCCATCAATATCACTTTGAAAATTTCAATTTGATGTGACGTACTACGCCCATTTTGAAATCCAGACCCAAAACTCAAACCAAATCATAAAACTTATCTCAAATTAGTAAAATTATTAATCCTAAGCTCAGCCCAATAAAATGTTTTATAGAATGAGAGTTTTTTCCCAAAAATTATTATAGTTTTTGGGAAGTATTGAATGCCAAATTTGCGTGCAAAGGTTCACTATTGATCCGCTACTATTTGTGCATACCAAAAAGCGATAACGGAGCAGGTGACAAGTGTGGCAAGAAAGCAGGCAGTAGCATTTGCTTTATGATATTGCAATGTTGTTGGTGATAATATTGATAATGGTAACTCCATTGCATTGCAGCGCTGCATGTTGACACATTGCGGCAACCAGGCAACCACCCAACCTGCTGTTCAATTGCAATTTCAACAGTGATTTCCGGACAACGTGTGGTATGAGCATTTTTTAATTATATTTGCACTATATGTACATAGTTAAAAAACGAACAGAAAGAACATACACACAAAAAAATGTTGCCAACTATTACGCTGGCATGAGCGTGTTCAGCTTCCAGTGTAGTGCAATGCAATGCAATCCAATTGCAATGCAATCCAATTGAAGTGATAAAATAATGTTTTTACATACTTACGTGTATATAGTATTTCCATTTGACTTTCGATTCCATTCGAATCGATTTACCCCTCCCCCTCCTCTTGATTAAATATTTGGCATTCAATTTATTAATCGAAAAGTCATGAAGTTGTATGTACAGTGTGCAGTGGCATAACGATTTTAATAAATATTTTAAATAACACAATAATAAAAATTATGTAACTAAGTATTTGAAGAAAGTTCTTTCTCGGCAGTGCAAAACGAATTGGGTTAGTACGAATACAACAACTAAAACTATCATAAAATTTAAAAGAAAAATAATAATAACTTTTGAAATGAATGAGACAGTTGAAGTGCAATTAAAACAAATTCGAATCGCTTTAAATCTATTATGTCTGCCACTTTTCAAATTATGAACACTAAAATATGCATGCCTGTTATTACCATTTGTGAAACTTGCATTAGTATAAGTGCATAAACATAAGCGTACGTTTGTTTTTCTTCTCTAAAACTTTCTCTCTTCTATATCTCTCTCACTCTGATTTTCCGCTTATGAAACGGAAATGTAAGCACCAACCAACCAAGCAAACTTTTGTCAAAAATATATGCATATGAATAGTACGAAGCAGCAGACAGCAGATACACACACACACACACGCACACACACACGCACACACTCTACCTCTCGCATTCACACATATACTTTCTTAGTGATACACACTCTCTTCCACTAACACTGTTTACTCTCTTGTTCTCTTCTTCTACTCCTTTCGACTTCCCCTTACATTTGTCTAATATGCAAATGTGTTGCAAATGCTCTATGAGTATGTAACGGCATATCCTTGAATTAACTCAACTACACTTGATGTGTTGCCTGTGTATGTATGTGAGTGCGCTCAAACATCTGCAAAATTTCAAAGTTTTTGTCGTTAGTTACGCAAATCCTCCTCACGCATGTAAGTAAACTTTTTAGTTTTTCCTTGTTTTTTTTTCTAACACTCTTCCTTTACTATTTTTCTTATAATCTAACGCAAATTTTATGTGTGTGTGTGTGTGTGTGTGTGTGCGGCTTTTGGTATGAATGTAGGTAAATACTCTGGTTACACAACGCTCTGTGCTAGAAATTATCATAATCACATTTATCTGCTAAAAATTTCATAAATATTTATAGACACACCCACAGACATGTGAGTTTGTGAAATTCTTATACGTATTTGCTACAGGTGATACTATTGTACAGTTTGATGAATTATGTAAAGATGTGAACAAATTTCTTAGAATTCTTAAGGTCTAAGGCTAGAGAATTTCTAGGGGTAAGAGTACGTTAAGAGTTCAAAGTGTTCAGAGAAACCTATTCACGGTTAAATATGCAAGAGAGTGAGGAATTCAGGAAGAATAAAGAACAAATTACTGTTTGTTGTTCTTGTTATATAGGAAAACATCCATAGAGCATTCAGCCAAAAGAGAGAAAGATCGCAAACACACCAAGTAACTCTGTTGTTGTTGGTGTATTTTTATTCACCATGTATGAGAACGTAAGCAAAAAGAGAGAGACAGAGAGAGCACATAATTGCGAGCACACCAAGTAACTGTATTTGCGCCGTTGATGGTGCTTAAAAATAATATGAGCATATAAAAAAAATGGAGAGATAGTGAGAGAGTAGAAAGTTTTAAGTAAAGTTTTAAACGGCTTGCCTACAGGAAGTTAAAATCAGTACAAAAGGCGTATAGGGCAGTCGGTTGCACTTTATCATAACGGTTTTTTTCATTGCATCCCATATGAAATACATTGAAAGAGAGTTTGGCCGCCACACACATGCACAACTGACCAGCTAAACAGTATTTTCTATAGAAATGAGCATGCTACATGTGAAGTCTAAAATACTTTCGCGCACGCGTGCTCTGGAATGAAAACCAATAATTTAGAACATTTTTAGGCAGCCCCTTGCATGTGATCATAATAGAGATACAAGCTGTTTAAACCCTTTGTTCATCAATGCTTTACAGCGTATGGGTTTTGTACTAGGCATACTGCTATGGATAATCAAGTATGAAGTGGGTTTTGAAAGCAAGGAAGCTGATTAGTAAGCACATTTTAGGATACACAGACGATGTTGCGATGATCGCAGATGTCACCACATTCTTCAACTAAACTATTGTAGACGTTAAATTATGATCGAGAGCAGCAGTATTGCAGCTAGTTGATTATAAAACCGACGCGTTTTTGATGACTAGCAGCAAAAGAATGGAAAATGTTGAAATCAACACACAACAACCGCCAGCCTCTTCATCAGTTAAGTCAGTCATTGTTGTGTTGGTTTAAAAATCAACCAAAAATATAGTAAATTCGATATTCGATCTATCTATATACTTGCATATATAAAATAACAAGCTTGATGTATAAACTGCATCCGTATATGGCGACCTGTTTCATATATTTTTCAGAGACTACAGCTGCTTAAACTTTTGTAAAAAAACATATGAAAACGTATGTGTATACGCAAATTACAATACATCAAAATTACTACTTACCCAAAAATTTCGATATTCTGCATTTGGAGACCTTGAAGCACGGACACCCTCTGACAAAATTTGACTACTGTGGGAATCCCCCCGTTCACTTTTCCCTCTCTTCAATCCTGAATGTTTGTGTGTGTATCATGTAATAATCTCTAAATATATCGAGTGAGAATAAGTAGAAATAGATGATATTTTCGACTTTGGAATAATAACACAACTGCAGCAACATGAAAATCAACAACAGCAGAAAAAATCGTTTTTATTAAATTAGTTTATAGGAGTTAAAAATTATAATATATAACTGTTGTTGGTTTCTTGTTGTTGTTACTGTTGGCAATTCATCATGGCAATGCCAACTAAACTAACTGTTTATGCATGCAAAGTGCATCACGCCACACACGAAAACAACGAGCAACTGAAATGATAGTACTGTCATAACTAAGCAAATTGCTGTTGCAGCTGCTGTTGTTGCTGTTGCTTATTGCCTGCTGACTGCCTGATGTTGCTGCTGCTTTTGTTGTCTTTGTTTGTTATCATTGTTGACAACACTACACTATAACGAGTATATTTTAGTAGATGGCTCGAAATAACAATAAATTTATACGCATTTGTTTATGTGAGTGTATGCGAAGCCACATACAGTCGTAATGGAGGATTTTGTTTACATTTGTTGTTGTTGTTGTTTATAAATAGTGCACTGAACACACACACACACACATGCACACAGATGCACACGCAGAAACAAATATAAACAGCACACATGAATTGCAACAATAATAATAAATATAATAGGTATGTATGTGTGTGTGTGTGTGTGTAGAGCAAATACAACTGCACTGAGTCACAATTTGTATGCAACCTGTTAAATTTCGTCTGCTATTTTGATTTTTACTGTTTGAGTTCTTCATGTTGCTAAGATCTTTGTTGACATTGCTATGATATTGATTGAGCGAATAAGTGAATTCTGCATTGAATTTTAATGTAGTGATAATATAAACGATTGATGCGGAAAAATCGATTAGGGATTTTTTTTGATGTGATATCATCTCTACTGGCGGACATTATTATAAATTTTCAAGTCACACTTTCCGTTTGAGACCGACCGATTCTGATTTTTTGGCCGTAGCCTCACTGAAGCCGTCGAACTAAAGCCGAAGGTAAATATGCTTTTTTAGGACGAATAGCCGAAGTCCCGAAGACGAAGTACTTTTCATGTTACATTTTCCAGTCAGTTAATATTTTGTTATTTTTGAAGTGAAACTAGTTCTGAATTGAGAACTTTTTCAAACAAAAAGTATTGATTTCTATTGAGGAGCACTTTACTACAGCTATTTCTACTACTTTTTTAATACGTCTTTTGTTACTACTGTTTCTATTAATATTTTCTACTGGTTTTTGTAACATTTTTCAACTACTATTTTCTCTACCACTATTCTAACTTTTTCTAATAATTTTTGTTATTGCTTTTCTGTATACTACTGTGGGCAAAAAGTAGTAAGACTTTGTTCATAATTTCAAATTTTTTTATTCATTCTTCCAAATCTATTTCGTTCCCTTCAAAGTAATCCCCCCCGGCACCAATACACTTGTGCCAACGTTTTTTCCAATTCTCGAAACAGTTGTTAAAGTCAATTTCCGGAATAGCCTTCAATGCGCTTAGCGATTCATGTTTAATGTCTTCAATTGACTCAAAACGGTGTCCACGAAGCGGTTTTTTGAGTTTAGAAAATAGCCAAAAGTCACACGGTGCTACGTCAGGCGAATAGGGTGGTAGGGTGGTTGCGGAACGATATCAGTCGAATTTTTGGCAAAATGGTCTCGTAAAACCAATGCAGTGATTTTGGAACCAATCGTGCATTCACTCTTCTTAGGCCCAAATGATGTTTTAAAATGGTTTTCACTGATCCTTCCGATATTCCAACGATGCCAGTAAGGTCTCTGACTGTTAATCGTCGATTCTCGAGCACCAATTCCTTGATTTTATTGACCAGACGTGTTGATCATCAGTTGATGTTGATGGCCGTCCTGGATGTGGTTCGTCGTCAACGCGTTCTCGACCATCTTTGAACAATTTGTACCAATCAAAAGCACTTGCTCGCGACATACAATTATCACCGAAGGCCTTTTGCAATATTCTTATAAGATGGAGGCCGGAGGAAAAAGGAAGTAGAATGAGAGAGGGAATGCAATCACACAGGACACCGATAACGAGATAGACAGCCATTGTGGCAAGTTTACCACTTCAGTTTATCAATGTCGACTATGACCGCATGTAGTGCCAAAGGCAATGAATTATTTAAAGTCAATGATATTTTTCTTTTGTGAGTCAGTGATCTACACTTCAGTACTAAATTTTGTTTTGTTTCGAAAATATCCAATTAAATTAAATTATTTTTAATAGTAAACTATTTTGTGGTATTCATTTGGCATTAAATTTTTAAAAGAAAAAGTTGGTAGTTCAAAGTAGTTTGTTTACAATAATTATTTATCTTCGAACGCGAAGTTACTACTTATAATGCAAGGAAATTCGACAAATAACTCCACAGTCCATCGGAAGACGCTACTACAAGGTGCAAATGTAAGACCGAACCTCCTTATGTAGTTTTCAATACTTACTTATTTAGCTGGCACCACAACCGATGATCGGTCTTGGCCGCCTCTACAAAGCTTCGCCAGTCACTTCTGCTATGCGCGCGCTGGCGCCAGTTGATAAGGCCAAGTGCAGTCAAGTTGCCCTGCACCTGGTCTTTCCAATGGAGATTAGGACGTCCCCTTCAGCGTGTTCCTCCACCGTGTTTCGAATAAAACACCCTTCTAGCCGGAGCGCTTTCTTCTATTCGCTCAACATGACCCAGCCAGCGAAGTCGCTGGAGTTTTATACGCTTGACTATGTCAGTGTCGGCGTACAGCTCATACAGCTCATCGTTCCATCTTATTCGAAACACGTCATCCACGCATACTGGACCGTCGATCTTACGGAGTATCTTCCTCTCGAACGCTCCTAACAGCATCTCATCATTGATGGTCAATGTCCACGTCTCTGCGCCATACATTAGGACGGGAAGGATGAGGGACTTATAGAGCGTTATTTTCGTCGGTCGAGAGAGGGCTCTACTTCTCAATTGCCTACTGAGCCCGTGGTAACACCTGCTGGCAAGAGTTAGTCTCCGCTTGATCTCAAGATGTAGTTTTCAATGGCCAACATTTTTCCCAAGCAAACTTACTTGCTGCCTATCTGCAACCTTTAAGTGGTTTTAGTTGTTACTATCAATAATATTTATTCTCTGTATTTCTCCCTCTCTGATTTTTTATGGACTGATCTAATAGATTAACAACAACAAACCCATAATTGCAACTCTGCTTGGTACTTCTTTCATTATTCGGCATGTAAACGGGAAATAAGTACATAAGATACAGGATATTCAGGAGGATGATTCCAATTTGTACCTAAAATGCGTCGGTACTGCTTATAAAGTACCTTGAAGACCCAACAAATTCGTAAAACTTAGCTTTTTCGTACCAA
Organism: Palloptera scutellata; assembly: GCA_958295655.1. Taxonomy (NCBI): domain Eukaryota; kingdom Metazoa; phylum Arthropoda; class Insecta; order Diptera; family Pallopteridae; genus Palloptera; species Palloptera scutellata. Next base: position 29,296,035 of record OY282452.1, on the reverse strand, counting down.
CGAATAGAAATTGGCTGTATGCATATGTACGTCAAATACAAGCAGAAACGTCAACATTGGCTTTCTCAGTTACATCTCATTTCCTCTATGATCACAACCAAAGAAATATAACAAAGTGAATTTGCTTGGCAGGCAATGGCAAACCTACAAGAGTAAAAATTGCCTATGAAAAGCTTTTCACTTCGCAGTTCGGATTCGGCATTAAACTGTAGGTCCCTTCCATTCATGTACAAATATAACACGCACAACATGAGTGGATACGAAAAGCTCAGCCTAGGTCCTCCATGGGCTGTTGTGCCATTAAAAGTAAAGTAAGTTTGATGATGAGAGCGTTCGATGATTACGTCATCGAATGATTATTGCATTCCTCTGAGTGCAACTTGTTGTAATTTCGTAATTTCATATGAAAATTAATTTTTAGAAAATATATACATAGTATTGTTATTTCTAAATTGTTTTTATTTGCTTTTTCCCCTTTTTAGGTACCTAACTTATTTTCCAAAGTAGAGCCTCTTGTTCTCTTTCATTTCATGTCGCACTCAACTTGTGGTGGAGAAAGGACTCGGTAAGTAAGTATAAATATTATATTATATTAAAATAATAGTAAGTTTTCTCAGTTTCACATTCATTTCACATTCACCAAGCAAACATAAACAATTTGTCTCTGTTAAAAGCAGATCGCACTTCAGAGATGACTTGATATGAAAGAGAAAAACTTATCAAAAAGCAGTAACAAATTTAGGAAATTTTTCATATACCTAAAAATAACTATAGAGTAAGACTGGGTGTGTGCGTGCGTGTATGTGTGCATTTGTGTGTGGTTTGTGCTTACTTATTCTAACGTGGTTGTAAGCCGCTTTTATAATTCAACTATGGTACTCATTTTTCGCTCCCCATCTCCTGCTGCAGCTCACTGCCTATAAACGAAGCTCATAATTCAACTACACGCTTACTGTGCTGGCTTCTTGCTTCATTCGCTAGACATTCACAAAGTGTTAAGGCTGTCGACCAGGAGCTATGGGAAACACAAACAGCGTAACAGACACCAAGTACTTACTTTGTTGTACTAACAAAAGACAGCAATGCAAAAAAAGAAAAGAAGAAATACATATAATAGCAACAAATAGGTAAATAGCTAATATTAACCACAACAACAACCAACACCAACATGAAGACAAAGAAGACAAAGAAGACGAAGACGAAGAAGGAGAAGTGCGGTAATCTCATTCTTCGGTCCCACCACTACCGCCTTAACAAATTATCCTTTTTTTTACTTTTTCCTCTTTGCTATTTTTATTTCTTTTATTTTATTATTGCTAGCAATTTATTTTGAAGAAAATTGAAATGCACACCATTTCATTTCATTTTATGTATTTACCTTTAGCGAACTATAATTTTCTGTATGAATATTTTTGTGCTTTGCTACTCTGACGTTAAGGATAACAACTTAAGCTTTAATGTCCTTGATGTTGGCTTTTTGCGTTTTCGTTTGTTGTTATTATTATTTTTTGGTTGTTCTACTGGTTCTTCTTCTTATTATTAAAAAAAAAAAGTTGGTGCTGTTATGTTTGTGGTATTCTCCAAGGCTCAAATAACAAAATAAAAAATTCATTTATTTATTACATAACATTTTTTACTATTTACGCAGCAAATGAAAATTTCAACAGTAGTTACCTTTATACTTAGGTCCAAAAAAAAAATAAACAAGCAGGAGTATATAACGTCACCAACCAATGAAGCAACAACAGCACAGCCAAAAAAGAAGAAAAAGACCTAAAGGAAATTACAAAGATACTAATCGCTAAAGTACCTATGCATCCAGTTGTATCAATTTGGATTGCTCTTAGAAAGAGTAAGTGGGTGACTCCATTATTATTTTTTTTTTTTTGTTGTACATCATTTTTGTCAGAAACATTTAAGACTTCATACTTATATATAATATATACAAGTCTCATTTCCATAGAAATAGACCTCAGATCACAGAATAGCTGACCTTCCCTGCTGTAAATTTAAATTATTATTTGACTAAAAATGGCAGTTTTTGATATTGACAACACTACATGGCAAAGTAAAATATAAAAGAGCAATACTGATACCAGTTGCTTGCAGTTGCTTTATGTAATTAAGGTAGAGGTAGAGAGAAGACTAAGAAAGACTAGGAGAAAGCGTGCACTAGGGCACACTTTTCTCGTTCATTTTTATATCTATATCAAGTTTTTGTTTCTAGTAAATGAGCATAAAAATCCAAAAAAAAAAAAAAAAAAACACGGGAAGAGAGGCAATTCAGTAATTCAATCAAAACGAGCGATGGATTATTTCCCAAATTCTAATTAAAATCAACAGAATTTACTGATAATCTCTTTTAAAACTCTTCTGGAGAGTATTTTATCACATTCTCGTTGATATATTCAATAAGCTGATTTGTTGATTGGTTGGGAGAAATGCAAATTGGCAAAATTACATCAAGTTGTAGAAAAGGTAGTGGAAAATAAGAGTTAAAAATATTAGTAGGAAATAGTGGTAGAAAAAGTAGAAGAAATGGCAACTTCGCCCACCACTATCACTAACACTGTGCAGAAATTCAGAAATTCACAGAACAGATGAGAATAGAATGGAAATTATTACTGTCACTTTTTCGTTTCAATAATTTACAATTTACAATTTACAATTTACAGCCTGTCTAAACGTCCACTTCAAATAACGATAAAAGAGTGCAACACTCTGTTACGCAAAAATATGCAAAACGCAAATGCTCTGAAGCAAAATAGTGTCATAAATATATTACTAGTTTCGGAGTGGTTGATGATTATTCCACGGTTTGTTTCAACACCAACTGGGTACATATGTATTACCATAGTGCTTACCAACATTCAGTCTATGTACTGCCATATTCTCTATACCTCAAAAAAAAAAGCAACCACAAAAAATATTAACCATAATCTCATTGGACAATCTTTTGATTAACATGGAGACATACATACGAGTATATTCACTGACTGCCTTGATGACTGACTTGACTGCCTTTTGGGCACAAATGAGCTTTTATGATTATTGCAATGCTTTTTCATTCGTTCATCCTCCCTTCTCCCCTTTCCTCCTTTCTTCCCAGCTTTAGCTGGCTTGCCTTTAGTTACTCTATACTTCGCTATGTCGGAAGGTGCTGCTTTGCGAAAATGTAATTTTCTCCAACTAACTAACTAGCCAGGAGGGTGAAAGACATTCGCTGATTATAATGATATACATACAAATACCATATAAATGAAATACTGTAATTGTGGTTATTGTTGTAGTTGTTGTTGTTTTTGCGTCTCTTTCTCGTTGTCGTTTCGCTTTCTCCTCATTAGAAAATGTTAATTTTGCTTACGATGTGGAAACGTTTTTGGTATTAATTTTTTTCTTTTATATTTCTTAACTTTAAAGTCCGAAGAAATGGACAATTTTTATTTCTATTATCATTTTATGCATGCTATACTCTAGGAAGCACAGTATATTTGGCTTTGTAAGCAGTTTGTCAATAGTTTCGATTCCAAGAGCTTTGAGAAAAACTTCATACGTCGAGATTGAAATTGACCAATCATAGGCGATGCTTTCTACTAGTAGAGAGAGAGAACAAAACCCTCTCTCTCTCGCTCCCTCTCTCTCAAATCTACTGTTTACATGAGCGCAAACCAAGCCTTGATTGCTTGAGATCAGTTGAAGCGAAAGGGAAATTATGAATGGGTGAAAGATTTTAATAAAGCAGCTTAAATATTAAAATAGGGCAAGAGAGAAGGGAATGGGATATCATTATCAATAGGCTGCAATCGTTTTCTATGAGTCGGAAGGTCATATTATCGGTTGCGACTGAGTGAGTGAAAGAAAATTTCCCAAGTTACGAACGAAAATGGTCAATGACCGTCATTGGCACTTACTTACTCTCAAGCGTTGAGATAAAACGTCTCATGCGGTGCTTGCAATGGACCAATCACAACCCTTGACTGTTACAGAGTGAGCTCGAAACTCGGTCCACTTCTACAATTAAAAGGGTAATTCAGTTTTAATATATCTCAAGTCATTGAGTCTCATTGAAATTATGTATGGTATATGAAATAGTATTGTAACTCACCTTGTATTTATTTTTGCACGACATTCTACTGCATTCTCATAATATTCACAGCAATGGAAGTAGCAAATGAAGCCAGCCAACGACGTTGTCGTACGTTCACTTCTTTCTTTGGCAAAGTCTCATAAATTTAATTACCTCATACATTTGATGTGCTTTATTATGTGTAATCATATCACACAGAGAACAGAAACAGCAGCAGTTCCCCTCCTCGCAGTCATGATTCACGATATCAGCCTGCAACCAACCTCAAAACTGTTGCTCCACTTACCTCACATCAAACAAAGTAAAAATAAATGAAGAAAATAAAAACAAACATCCTTTTTCTACATCAACATAAAGGAAATTTTAATTTTTCATAGCAAGTAATTTCACAACGTGAGCTGCACCAGCACAAGCAATATACTGAGCACGAAGAAAATAACAGCAACAGAACAAAAAAAAAATTAAGCGTGAAGCGATTAAAATTTTATAATTAAACACATATTCGCTCATAATGACAAAAATAAAATTAAAAAAATAAATTACAATATTCTCATTGAAATGTTGCTGCCAGCTATCCGCGTGAAGATGAAGAACGTAATGTCTTGGAAAGAGGTTGTAGTAGAAAGAAGATTGTTGATTCTGATTCTGTTGAATGTATGGGTTGAAACCATGCTGTAAGAAGCCAACATACACACTCACACATTCACTCTCACATACCTATAAAATAATTAAAATTCAGCTTATATAAAATACATTTGTATAATACTTTTCCTTCCCTTCACGCTGCTCAATTATTCGTGCAGCATCTTAACTCCCTGCTTTAAAATCGTCATCATCATCTCGCGAATTATGCCTTTGAGGCAGAAAATTGTAGTAATGGGGTAGCGGGTTTTTAAGTAATACTCGCAAAACACTGTGAGTGTTTTTCACACCTGAAAGTTAAAAGTTTAAAGTGGATGACATTAAGGAGTAGAAACCAATGGGCCAGAACAAGAAACAAAATATTTGAAACCAAAGGCAAAATACCAAAGCCTTTAATTGAAGGATCGCACACTAACAATCAAAAGACCAGGATCAAAGTTGTGAAATCAGAGATCAAAAATGAACTACCAAGGACCAGAAACATAAGACCAAAGTTTAAACTACAAAATTTCAAAAACCAAAAACCAAAGACCCAAAACCAGGCTACAAAAATCAAGGCCTAAGGACCAAGTCCAGATATAAGATACCAGAGACTAAATGCTAGAGACATAAGACCAAAGACTTTTTGATTTCTTGTCTGAGACGAGATTTGATTCCGGGCATTCTGCGTAATGGTTCAACTAAGCCACGGCAATCACTGAAATACTTATATATGCACTAAATTATAAGCCGTAATCCATAGACCCGAGGCGAGCATACATCAAAGGCAAGAGGCTAAACAAAAAAGAAAACAGAGACCAAAAATTAAAAACAGAAGATAAACAATTTTGGACCAAAGAGCATACACCGTAGAATATATTTCATAAACTATAAACTATAGTCCTTACCCCAAAAGCTTTGGAGACGTTAGAGTGACGAAGAAGAGATAATAACCAGTAGTTCTGCAGTACCTGTGAAGGATTCCACCTGCTAACGTAACAAAAAAAAAAAATAGCCAACCAAAGAAAAAACAACTTATACTAAATATCATAGACCATAGATAATAGGCCATAGGCCATAGACTATAGAACATAGACCACAGGTTGAAAACCATAAATCACAGCCTAAAGACCAAAGATAATAGACTAGAGACAAGGGAACTAAATACCAAGAACGTTGACAAAGGACCGGAGACAAAAATGTTAACAAAGTATCAACATGTCAATGAATAGATACCGAGATACGGAGACAAGTATCAACATGTCAATGAATAGATACCAATCATTAAAAACAATAGTTCAAAGACCCGAGAAAAAAACTAAAGATCAGAGACCAAAGATCCAAATTCAGTGATCCGGAAAGCTTAAAATCCAAAAACAGGTCTACTACTACTACTACTACCTACAGCTAGCCTGCTGACCTGACCTGACATGCCTGTCTATCTAATCTGGGATTCATGACTAGAGATACTAACCCATAATTTTGTTACTGACATGTATGGTATCAATGGGGTCGAATAGGAGTTGGATTGTTACAATTTACAATTCGTTTGGTGTCTCTGGTTTCAAGTACTCCGTAATTTTGTTCAACCAAATTGCATTTGAAAAAAAAAAATTTCTTATATTCTCAGCTTGATTCATAATTCAAAGACAATATATTGTCGATTAGATACCATAGCTCATTTTTTATAAGTTGTTGGTCTCCATGACACTTCTGAATATATCTTCGCTGCATCTATCACCTTTCGCCCGGTCATATCAAACTTGAGAAAGGGTTGATCTCTCCACGAAATGCTGTGAAGAAGAAGAAACCTACTTGAGAATCTCGTTTTCATGATTTTGTTTCTGTTAAGAGAGTGGCAAGAATCATCTATTTGGTTGAATAGTGTTATTATTATTTCTCACAATTTCGTTTTATTTTTCCGGTTTACTATGAAATTAGAATTAAGAGCGTCATAGAAGAAGAATAAGAAGGAGAGAAAATTAAGAACTTTGGCTGCATAATTATAACGATTAGCGTTACATTCGCTGTTATTCGCGCTCTGCCTCTCTTCCTCTCTCTCTCTCTGTCTCTCCCTTCCTACTCTTGCTGTAGTAGTCTGAAGTAATTATTATTATAGCGATAACTATTCACAAGTAGGCGGCAGAAAAAAAGGCAAGACGCTACAGCCGAAGCCAAACATGTAATTTCAAGTAATTACAGTGGCGGTTCAAGATGGAACGCATTTTTTTGGGGAATATCAAATAAAAATCATCAGTTGCTATAACTATCTATCCAGCTCAAATCAAGGAACAAATGCAAATTAAATCCGAATACTGAAAAAAAAGGAAAATAATTTAATTGTTTTCACATTCAAACTACCACAATGAATATTTCAGTAGGCAGGGCATTTACATACAAGAGAAACACAACAAATAAAATAGTGTCAAAGCAATCGAAAACTCAGGAAAAACTTTTATTGCTTGCTGTGTTTTTTCATTTTTTTTTCATTTCTGTTTCAACGCAATTATCGTTTAATGCCAGCAAGTTTAATAAAACGTTCTATGGTGCGTGCAGCACATTTCAAATTTTTTTCTTTTGTCCTTTTTTATCTGTATTCCGGACGAACGAAGCGTGTATGTTTTACACCTGAAATGGCACAATGGAGAGGGAACTACGCATTATTTAAACACGCTCACACCAACATTCACGCACGCACATACACATACACAGACACATACACATGCACGAGCTCAGTAACTCATTATTACATGCCGTGAAGATGCATAAAAATAAATACTTAAACCCGCACCTAGAATTAAACATTTATAATATTACTTTGGAACTTTATCAAATTGTTCTACAAGTTTCAGTTGTTGTTGTTAACCATTGCGCGTGTCCACAGTGTGTTAACATATTACAATGTAGCCGGGTGTGTGTGTATTTCGGAATGAGCACTTTTATTTTGACAGATGTCAGATTACAAAGCATTTGCTACAAGCAAACATTTAAAGCCGTTATTTATGTAGAAATAAATAAATTAAAATTCAGGTTATTGACTCGAGCAAAACTAAATTACAATAAACAATAAATGAATCAAAAAAAAACAAGAATAATCTTCAAACCGAGATTTAGGGGGCAAATTTCAGAACAAAAATCAGACCGAAACTTAAACCAAAATTCGAAACAAACCTTAAACTATATATTTCGGACCAGAAATCAGGCCGAAACTTAAAACAAAAGTCAAAGCTAAACTCGCGCTAAATTTCAGACCAAACTCAGATTAAAATTCAGACCGAACTTGAAACGAAAATTCAGATCGGAAATCAAATCAAAATTTGAACTCACTATCCAAAAATTCAGTAAAAAATAAAAAACAGATTCAAAAATTCAGACCGTAGTCATACCAAAAACCAAACTAAAAGTCTGAACAAAATTCATACCACAAATCATACCGAAATTTAAAAGAAGTATGAAAAAGAGTTTAAGAATACAAGATAATGGGTTTATACAAAAAAATAAAAAATCCTGAAAGCAAAGTTCGGTCGCAGCCGAACTTTAAATACATTTACTTTACTTTTAATGGCACAGCAGCACATGGAGGGCCTAGGCCGAGCTTTTCACATCCACTCATATTGTGCGTGTTATATTTGTACATGAATGGAAGGGACCTACAGTTTAATGCCGAATCCGAACGACGAAGTGAAAAGTTTTTCATAGGCAATTTGTACTCTTGTAGGTTTGCCATTGCCTGCCAAGAGGTGGTGCCGTGTAGAAAAATTATTTTATCTACTTTTTGATTTTGCCTGTGCCGAGATTCGAACCCCGGACACTCTGCGTAGAAGTCCAACGCATTACCACTACATACTTACTTTTCGTATATACTTAACTTTTTTTATATTTTCAAAAAGTATTTATTTATTCGTCAACAACTATCTTGTCCCCTTCAAAGTAATCCCCCTCAGATATAATACACTTATGCCAGCATTTTTTCCAATCCTCGAAACACTTCTGAAACGCGCTTTTTGGTATCGCCAACAGCTCCTGTTTCGATTTTCTTTTATCTCCTCAATCGTAGCAAAACGCTTTCCTTTCATCGGTGTCTTCAGTTTTGGGAAGAGTAAAAAGTCAGCGGGGGCCAAGTCCGGTGACTACGGTGGTTGAGGCATGATAACGGTTTTGTTTTTGGCCAAAAACTTACGCACAAGCGAAGTTGTTTTTGCTCAAAATTTAGCAATTTTGAAACAATCTTCGCTGCCGCACGTTTCATGCCTAAAACATCCGTAAAAATTGCTTAGCATGAGCCGAACGGTATGCCAACATCATCAGCAACCTCTCTGATAGTGATTCGACGATTATCCAAAATCATTTTCTTCACTGCGTCAATGTCAATGTTTTCATCGGTTGTTGACGTGCTCGGGCGACCGGGACGAGCATCGTCATTGACATCTTCTCGGCTTTCCTTAAACCGGTTATACCACAATTGAACTTGTGTTCTGCTCATAGTAGACTCGCCAAAGGCCAAAGGCCACAGTCAACATTTCAAATGTCCTTGCGCATTTAATTTCATTTTATACACAAAACTGAATACAGTTTCTTTGATCCATTTTTTGGAATAGTAAAAAATCGAAGAGCACACCAAAACACGACTAACCTTTTTATCTGTCAAAAACAAACTGACAATCCAAAATGGTTGGTATTGCCAACATATATAACAGACATGTGTACCAACATAACAGAAAAACAGAAAAAATGCGAAAATCGAACATACGTAACTCACGAAATTTGAAAATAACGGTTATATTTTGATCACACCTCGTATCTATTTTTTTATCACTAATTCACTATAACAGTTATTTTTGAATTTATTTAAAATGAGTATATGTACCAAATTTGATTCCATTTGCTTCACTATTTCCTTTGATATTTCATAAAATATATCTCTCCTCGCCCTTTGATACCAATGAAGGTTTCAGACCAGACGATCGTCTCCTTCGTTCATATCCTTCAATCTTACAGAAGTGCAAGGAGAAAACAACGAAATGCCTTGTGTAAATAAATAAAGAATCAAGGCTTTTCGGATAAAATGCTCTTCTGGACAATTATACATTTGAAGTCGTGGTCGCAGTAATATAGTTTGAAGTTTGCTGGATTGTTATGTCTGAGTTCAAATATTGGCACACGCAAAACTCAAAGAGTAGATAAGCAATTCTTCTAAACTGCAGACAACAGCGAACATCCAAGAGTAAATATTAGCTATGAAAAGCTTTTTGCTTAGCAGTTCGGATTCCATTCGTGTAAAAATATACGAGGGTAGAGCTATAAGTACCCATGTCTGAAGACAGGTAGCGTTGCTGAGGGAAGTTGGCATTACCGTCGTGTACTGCCATCTGTCACACGACACCACACTAAATTTCAAACTGATTCATAGGTTAGTTTTTATTTGGCAGCCATTAGTATCACACGTGTTTGGTGTTTCGCGATAAAACGGAAAAAGAACAATATCGATCCGTAATTCGCTTTTTATTTTTGGATGGAAATACATGCGAAGAAATAAAAGCGAAGTTGGATGCTGTCTATGGGGACCCTTCACCATCTATGGCAACCGTAAGATATTGGTTCAACGAATTTAAACGTGGTCGTACATCTGTTTTTGATGAAGAGCGCCCAGGTCGCCCGGCAGACGTGGTTACCGAGTACATCGGTAATTAATATTTTACATGATAGGTTAAGCGATTGCTTATGGTGGACAACGGAATTGTCGCGGCCAAATTGCATGAATTCAACTACGAATGGCTGCCGCATCCACCGTACTCCCCCGACTTGGCTCCCTGCGATTTCTTTCTGTTCCCCAACATAAAAACGTGGCTCGGGGGAAAAAAATTCAGCTTAAACGAGGAGGTTATCGTCGAGACGGACACGTATTTTGAAGAAACGTTGGGAAAAGTGTATTGTACTAAAATTAGATTACGTTGAAAAGTAGAAAAAAAAATTGTGATAAACTTGCCTCTTCATTCCTAACACGGGTACTTACTTATTGATCTACCCTCGTATAACACACACAAGATGAATGGATGCGAAAGGCTTGGCCTAGGTCCTCCATGTGCTGTTGTACCATTTTCCACCAACCCTAGAGTTCGAGTATATCGATCACGCTCTCACAACTCCGAATCAATTATATAACACATTGAGCACCAGCTGACGGACAACAACTAAAATAGAGGTAATTTTGTTATTTCAAATATGAATGTATTTCCCCGCCGTTGCCGTAATTTTAAACTTTCGTATGTTATATACAGTAACCTCTCTATTCAAAGATATTCCTACTCTGATGCTATGGCAATCGGAATCTGTGATTGGTTAATTAAAAGCTCTCTTTACCCCTGTTTAACACTCATTCTATGCAAAGCAACGACTGTGATTGGTCAATTCAAAACGGAACTTATCTTTGTTCTCCGCGTATTGATGTATTTATTATATTTTACTTTTTATAAACACAATTTATCTTCATCTCACTGAGAAGAAATTTAAAATTATTATTATTATAAAAAAAAAGTTGTAACTGCTTTATACCTGATAATATAAAACCTACAAATAACCAAATTTTGAACTTAGTACTTACACATTTGTTCAAATTTAGCTCTAACTAGTCTAATCATTTTCATTTTTTTAAGTATAAGAATTGCAGTTAGTTCCCCTTTGATTTCTCTTTTCTCTCTTTCTTTTTATCAAATAAGAGTAGAACTTTAATAGAAACCCCGTGAGTATGTGTAATTTCATTTATAACCATCACACAGATGTCGCCAAAACAAATCCCTTTGTTCGATACCAAAAAAATAAAAATATGTATAAACAAATTACCATGGTTCTGTCAGTAAACGAAGCGGAAAGGGCTAAATCAGGACTGCGGAGGCGAGTGAGAAAGCGGGAGAGAGCAAGTAGCGATAGCATATAGGGGAGTAAAACAATTTCACAATTTAAATTTTGGTAGAAATGTTTAAGCAAAAAAAAGAAGAAGAAAACGGTAACGACAAATTTTCAATCACGTACACAGTGACAAAAACACATACCATACATACATATGCATATCATAATATGCATATATACATATACAGGGTGTTTTTTTTAGAAGTGTGGTTTTCGAGAAGAAATAAACGCATATAATTTAATGTTATGGCCAAGAATTTAGCTTTATTATAAAGATAAGGATTTGCCGTTATGGTTTAAAATCGATTTCAGGCAAGTGGCCGCCGCGGCAGGTTCGAATAAATTCCAACCGAGAGGCCCAATTTTCGACCACTTTTTGGAGCATTTGGGGCCGTATGTCAGTAATAACGCGCATAACCCGAATATTCTTTTCCAAGGCGTCAATCGACTCGGACTTATCTGCGTAGACAAGCGACTTCACATAACCCCACAAAAAATAGTCTAGCGGTGTTAAATCGCACGATCTTGGAGGCCACGCCACAGGCACACGACGCGAGAAATTGCGCTCACCAAAAGTTTCCTTCAAGATATTGTTTGTGATTGTTTCATTGGCTGCATGGCTGTATGGCATGTAGCGCCGTCCTGTTGGAACCAAAGGTCGTCCACATCAACATCCTCCAATTCAGGTACGAAAAAGTCATGAATCATGGCTCCATAGGGTTCCCCATTGACTGTAACATTATGTCCGGCTTCATCTTTGAAGAAATATGGACCAATGATTCCCTCTGCCCATAGAGCACACCAAACATTGACTTTTTGAGGATATAACAGCGTCTCAACAATGGCTTGTGGATTATTATCACTCCAAAAGCGAAAATTTTGATTATTAACGTACCCATTCAACCAAAAGTGAGCTTTATTGCTGAACAAAATTTTCTTGTGAAAATCGCGCGAACCGAACCATTATTTTGGTAATAAATTTTACACGATTTGCAAACGTTGTTGAGGATTAAGTCTTTTTATTACGAAATGGCAAACCAAACTTAGCATAAGTCAAGTGACAAAAAGGACAACTCCGAAAAAAGTATTGCCAGATTGAAAACCAGGCTTCTAAAAAAACACCCTTTACTAGTATATGAAAATACCCAGCAAAAGAAAGGTGCAACTCAGAAAAGGATATAATTCAGAAGTGTAGGAACTTCACTTCGACTTCCTTGAAGATATAAATGCCTTTCATAGTTTCATAGAGTAAGAATCTAGGCCGCAATACTTCTGCTACTTCGCTGTATTGCACTTTGGCACATTGCTTTTGTGAGAGAGTGGAAGAAGATTGATCGCCGGTAAAGTTGGCGAATTCTCCGTAACTTATTATTTTTTCCCGTTAGTCCATTTTATACCGCACTTTCTATTTGCAATTTCATTTTTTTTGTTTTTTTTTTTTTCTAAAATGTACTTTTGGAGAATTCACTTTAGCTTGTAATTATTTTTGTTCTTTCTGGGTTTACTCTCACACGCACACATACAACAATAATTTATTTATACATACCAACATATGTGTATTCAGAAAACCCAACGGGAAAGGAAGCGCTCTTTGCCTAAACTGATGTGCTCCCCTCTCAGCAGTAAGCGCTGCCTTTTTATAGTACAGCTCATATACTACTGTGGGCAAAAAGTAGTAAGACTTTTTAATTTAAATTTCGCGCGGAAGCCCATTCATCAAAATATTATTTTTTTAAGGTTGGTATGACTGTCGGTGAGATCTGTGCCAAATGTCACATCAAAATAATCATTAGTGTTTAGTATACGCTTGTCTTTCTGAAGTACAAAAAGTGCATTCGGCGATTTTCACAATGAGTGAAACTATTCAACAAAGAAGTTCCATTAAATTTTGTGTGCGGAATCAAATCAGATTTCTGGTGCCGAAACGTTCAGAATGATGCAAAAGGCCTTCGGAGACAATTGTATGTCGCGAGCAAGTGTTTTTGATTGGTACAAATTGTTCAAAGATGGTCGAGAACGCGTTGACGACGAACCACGTCCAGGACGGCCATCAACATCAACTGATGATCAACACGTCTGGTCAATAAAATCAAGGAATTGGTGCTCGAGAATCGACGATTAACAGTCAGAGACCTTACTGGCATCGTTGGAATATCGGAAGGATCAGTGAAAACCATTTTAAAACATCATTTGGGCCTAAGAAGAGTGAATGCACGATTGGTTCCAAAATCACTGCATTGGTTTTACGAGACCATTTTGCCAAAAATTCGACTGATATCGTTCCGCAACCACCCTATTCGCCTGACTTAGCACCGTGTGACTTTTGGCTATTTTCTAAACTCAAAAAACCGCTTCGTGGACACCGTTACCGTTTTGAGTCAATTGAAGACATTAAACATGAATCGCTAAGCGCATTGAAGGCTATTCCGGAAATTGACTTTACAACTGTTTCGAGAATTGGAAAAACCGTTGGCACAAGTGTATTGGGGCCGGGGGGTATTACTTTGAATGGGACGAAATAGATTTGGAAGAATGAATAAAAAAATTTAAAATTATGAACAAAGTCTTACTAACTTTTGCCCACAGTAGTACTTGTTTCATTGCATGTCATGGAAATTAAGCGCTGACATCGAACTTTCGAAAAATGTTAAAAGAGTACTCCCAAAGAGCACAATAGCAGCACAACCAGAACAAAGAGAGCGTGACAGTTAGTTCCATAGAAAGTAAACTCACATCTTACTCATAAGTTATTAAAATGGAAGCAATTTTTGGAAACAAACGATGCTCAGTCACTGAAAATTATTGAGTGCTCCTATAAGTATCTAGAAAAGCAGAAGGCCAACGCTCTCAAAGTGTATCTTATCTTAAGTTTTCCCGTTGGGTATGTGGATATTGAAATTATGAACCCAAAAGCAAGTGCACAAGCACAAACACACACATTCACACTCATTTATGTAAATATATGAGTGCAAGTGTGTGTGTTGAGGTACTTAAATTATAAAAAAATATGAAAATATCAAAAACAGAAGAAATCGTACATTGAAAAAAAAAAAAAAAATACAAAAGAAAAAGCAAAAATGAAAACCATAAATGAAATTGAGCGAATCCTTTGCACACACACAAACCACCAAAGCCAAAGGAAACAGACGATTACTGCCTAGGATCCAAAAATAAAACACATTTTTGTTTACACATACAATCAAATATTATATTTTGATTGCGAAGAACTTCTGAAAATTAGTTTCCAAGAAAGAAACTGACTGCTGTGTAAAGAAAAAAAATAAAAAATCGTAAAAAAAAAGAATGAAAATTATATGCGTTGCTGTTTTTTATTTCAACAGCTTTTTCCTTTTCTACATTTTTATTGTATTTTATTATTGAAATGAGGCATAACTTGACATTTGTATGTATGTACATAAGTGTTTCAGTGAAGGCAAATGTAGTAGTTTTGCTTGTGTATGTGCGCGCGCCTGTGTACGCATGAAAATTGAACGAAATCAATTTAAGCGACAAGACACCATGCAGTGCAACCAACTAGCTCAAAAGCTACTTAATTAGCTAGCTCAAATAAAAAACACATCTAGATTATTACTTACTTACTTAGCTGGCGCTACAACCGATGATCGGTCTTGGCCGCCTCCACAAAGCTCCGCCAGTCACTTCTGCTATGCGCGCGCTGGCGCCAGTTGATAAGGCCAAGTGCAGTCATGTTGCCCTGCACCTGGTCTTTCCAACGGAGATTAGGACGTCCCCTTCGGCGTGTTCGCCCGCCGTGGTTCGAATAAAACACCCTTCTAGCCGGAGCGGAGCGCTTTCTTCCATTCGCTCAACATGACCCAGCCAGCGAAGCCGCTGGAGTTTTATACGCTTGACTATGTCAGTGTCGGCGTACAGCTCATACAGCTCATCGTTCCATCTTATTCGATACACGTCGTCCACGCATACTGGACCGTAGATCTTAAGGAGTAGAACGCTCCTAACAGCATCTCATCATTGATGGTCAATGTCCACATCTCTGCGCCATACATTAGGACGGGAAGGATGAGGGACTTATAGAGTGTTATTTTCATCGGTCGGCAGAGGGCTCTACTTCTCAATTGCCTAGTAGCCCGTAGTAACACCTTTTGGCAAGAGTTAGTCTCCGCTTGATCTCAAGGCTGACATTATTTTTGGTGTTTATGCTGGATCCTAGATAAACGAAATCCTTGACGACTTCAAAAGTGTAGTTGTCAACAGTGACATTTTGTCCAAGACGCCGTGACTCTTTGCTTGTTGACACAAGGTATTTCGTTTTGTCCTCGTTCACCACTAGACCCACACGACGAGACTCCCTTTCCAGGTTGGAGAATGCTGCACTGACTGCTCGAGCATTTTTGCCAATGATGTCAATATCATCAGCGTATGCTAGCAGCATGACACTCTTGTAGAAGATAGATTATTCCTCGTTCTTATTTTCCACGCTGATTTTCTGCGAAAAGACAATTATCTTATCCTCGGTAACTTTTGAGCTAGCTATTGAACCAGTACATTTTGATATAGGGCCACAACTAGTTTAAAATTAACTAGTTACGGACAACACACAATTTTTTATTTTCAGAATTTCTTATAATTTTGTGTCTGCTACTCTGCTACTCTGCTTCTTCTATCTTTTCATAGATTCCTTATATCAAAAATCTATATTTACTTTACTTTTAATGGCACAACATGTTATGTTGTACACGAATGGAAGGGAGCTACAGTTTAATGCCGAATCCGAACGGCGAAGTGAAAAGCTTTTCATGGCAATTTTTACTCTTGTAGGTTTGCCATTGCCTGCCAAGAGGTGGTGCCGGGTGCCGTGTAGAAAAATTATTTTTTCTACTTTTTGATTTTGTCTGTGCTGAGATTCGAACCCCGGACACTCTGCGTAGCAGTGCAACGCACTACCACTACGCCACAGCGACCACCAAAAATCTATATATAATTAATTGAAAGTATATGAGAATTACAAGACAATATTTTCACTGAATAGTATTATTTTAAGAAGTTCGTTGTTGTTGCATATACAAGCAGAAAAGTCTAAGCAGTCTTCAAAGTAACTCATCCTCTTTCAGTTTTGAGCTAGTATCTTAACTAGCTCATTTTTGGCTAGGAAATAAACTACGTAATTTTTGAGATACACAAATTTTCGCTCTGCAGGGCATGTGTTTATGAATGTATGTGTGTGAGTGCGTGTATTTCTGTTTGTTTGTCGAGCAAACACAGTGGGAGCAAAGTAAATAAACTGAAAAAAAAATGTGTATAAAAGTGTATAACAAATAAGGAAAGAAAAATTCATTTAAATGAAATTGAAACAACAACAAATACATATTTCCAACCCATGGTTTTCGAAGAGAGAAAGAAAAAAAACAAGAGGGGAATCAAATCAGCTACTTTTACTACTACTACAAAGGCAACTTTGGTTGAGCTAAGTATAATGAAATAGCAAGTCTTTATACAAATTGAAATTTGCTCAGAATGTCACACAGTTTATATTCGTTCATCCATACACACACACACACATTTTCAAATATGAGTATAAATATTTATGTTTTTTTTTTTTTGGCACACACACACACACACACTTAGCACATATGTTAATATGTAATCAAATTATTTATAGTCGCTGTAAATCAGAAACCAAATTGAGTGCTTATAAAAAAATATATACTGAATATACCTTACATACATACGAATACGAATTTTTCTGGTGATAGTAGTAAAATTTAATTTATTTTCGACCTTTTTACATATACTCGTACTTGTATGGACTAAATTATATTTACTTTGAAAGTGTCGATTGAATGAAAACTTGAGTCGAAGTATGCAAACCGAAGTGAAAAATCCCGATAGATAAGCTCGAATACGGCCGATTTTTATAAAACCAATACACCCTGTTCAAAAAAGAGTTAGTCGATTGTGTTGGGTATACAGGGTGCATCATCTTTTATGGAAACATTGAATAATTTTAACATTTATCATCCGATTGACTTGAGTAAACATGTTTTTGAAAGGTCAATTAGGTACAATTTTAACCATGAATCTCTTCACACCGAAACAACGCGCCGCAATAGTGACACTGTACATTGAAAATATTCGTTCAGTTGTCTTAGCTCAACGTTAATATGCATGTTGTCGAAAATATCAGGACCAACAAGCAACGTCTGACATTATTATTCGTCGTTTGGTGTCGAATTTTGTTGAGCACGGGACAGTGAGAGATCGTCAACAAGCCATTCATCAACGCCCAAGACGTTCCAAGAGAGAGTTTTGCCTAGAACCCACATTAGTTGTATCGTCACAGCGCTTAGCATTTTGGCGTCAGTAGAACCACATTGCGGCACATTTTGAAGGATGATTTGCATATGTTTCCGTATAAAGTGCAATTGACTCAAAGAACATTGCCGAGACAGACCGTCCACATCGCTTGGAATACGGCCCAGCAGTCGCTTGAATGATTGACACTGAACGTGATTTTTGGAAGTCGAGCAAGCAAAATTGCCGTATTTGGGGAACGGAGATTTGGGGAACCATTGCGTGACCAAAAAGTGTCTGCTTGGGCCGGCGAAACAGTCGATGGGAATCGATATCGGTGGATGGTGGCTCATTATGTCTGCACATAAATGTATGCCTATAAAGGTCTGGACGGTTACTGGTTTAAGTAACAGGGTGCGCCATGCCACACTGCAACAATGCAGTTTCTGTAACGAAAATTCTCTTGACGTGTGGTGTTAAAAAATGGCGACATTGACTGGCCACCTAGATCTCCACATTTGACCCCTCCGGACTTCTTTTTCTGGGGTTATTTGAAAAGCAAAGTGTACGCCAGCAAGCCTAAGACCATTAGCTCAAGGCAAACATTCGTGTCGAAATCATCGCTATACCGCCCGAGATGCTCAAAAAAGTGATGGGAAACAGCAAAAAGAGCGCATTTTGTTTTTGTCAATAACGGCGGCCTCCTGATTAATTGATGTTGTATTCAAAAACTAGTCTAAATAAACTGTAATGAACAAAATTAAATAATAATAACTCTCATATGGAAATCGGAAGTTTTTTTTATAAGTTATTCAATATTCACATACCAACATAAGAGTTAGGGCACCCTGTATATATGAAGTTGAAAAACTTTTAGAATATCACCTGAGTATGGCTAATTGCCATAGCTTACCTGTGCCCAAATTGTGCAAAATGCTCTAAAAAGCATAGGCAAAAAACTTATGCAATTCACATAAAATTTTCATTGAAATTGTAGAAGTACTTGAATGACATCAAGAAATCTTTAAGTTTAAATTTTTTATTAAATAATATAAAAAATAGTAAAAATAGCTATCTTCTGTTGTTGTACTATTTTAATTTGTTTGTGTTGTTAGAACTATCTTGTAAAATGAAAGGCAAGAAATCACTTAAACTTGTAATTTTCTAAAGAAAATAAAATCGTGGTCACCTTGGCGTAATTGGTAGTTTGCTGATCTGCCATGTTATTTTGAATACAACTTCTGCAAAGACTTCAAACAAAATATCAAATAGCTGAAGCAATTTGATGTAATAAGAATGAAATATTTTAAATATAATTATTAGACCTGGGATTATACCTTACTTTACTTTTAATGGCACAACAGCTCACGGCCTAGGCCGAACTTTTCGCATCCACTGGGATGTAATACCCAGCCATAAGCTGGCCTTACACGATCAACTCTCGCAATACTGGACTGGCAGTCTTAATATGTACCGTCAGTACAATTCATTCTGTAAATACTGATAGCTTGACCTTACAAGGTTAGCAATACTGTCAGTATTTAATTCATTCTAAATACTAATGTGACATTTTGCATTACACGATCACTAATCACATACTAATAGTATAACTGATCGTGTAAGGTCAGCTATAAAAATTAGTCCAAGCCCTAAGTGGCCCTAAGGTCAAAGTCGTGATGAGTAAAGTTTGACGACAAATAATCGGCGGTAGAACTTCACTTTACAGAAAACAAAGTTTAATCTGCCAGAGTTTTGGGGTAATTTTTAGTTTTAATTTAACATCCCAGTGGATGCGAAAAGCTAGACCTAGGCCCTCCATGGGCTGTTGTGCCATTAAAAGTAAAGTAAGTTATCATCCCAGGTCAAATAATTATATTTAAAATATTTCTTTCTTATGTTCAACAGATTCTACGTCAAACAAGATATGAGAAAAGCGTTGCTTCTGAAACGCGTGTTAAGGAGTTTGACCTTAAGAACTTAGGGCAAATTGAATAAAATTATTTACCCAATTACTCAGGTGATTACACAAATTTCTCTACAATTTACCTCCATTTCTCTATTTTACATACTATAAGTATACACTAACAATAGCACAACTCTGTGTGGCCAGGTGTCGAAAACATCAGTTCAGCTACAACTCATCGTTGTAAAATAAAAAAGTTGGTATTATTATTGATTTACTTTTATTTTTAGATTCAACATACAGGGTGTACCCCTATGAATGCAGAGCATTGTGTTATATGGAAGGAAATTGATAGGTAGGAGGAAGAATAGAATGAGAGAGGGAATGCAATCACACAGGACACCGATAATGAGATAGGCAGCCATTGTGGGAAGTGTTATGCCTTCACCACAATGAACTTCAGTTGTATCAGTGTCGACTATGATCGCATTTAACGCCAAAGGCCAATCTTTTCGCTTTCACTCATGTTGTGCGTGTTATATTTGTACACGGCGAAGTGAAAAGCTTTTCATAGGCAAGTTTACCCTTGTAGGTTTGTCATTGCCTTTTTAATTGTTTTTTCTTTATTTTGCCTGTGCCGAGATTCGAACCCCGGACACTCTGCGTAACAGTCCAACGCACTACCGCTACGCTAAAGCGACCACAATGCATTCACCTGCATATATCAATGAAGTGCAATAATTTTACTTATAAATAATTATAGCAGTATGCACTCCCCCTTCTTTGCCCCTCCTCATGTCTTCGTTTTTCTCCGAATCATATTACATTTCCATTTTATTGGTGAAGTAACCGCAAAACAATCTATAATTATGCAATGTCAGACAGAAGTTCCTGCAACAGAAACAGAATTGCCGCCAACAACTGTAACCTGTAACCTGATGCATGCTGCACATATGCAGTTTAATCGTATAAATATTTGCGAGTTTGCAGGGTAATGTAGGCACATACGAGTAAGCCCATGAGCGCACTCACGCACGTACGCACACATGCACGTACGCACACATGCACAGCATGCACGTCTGTGTCTGACCGCAATGTCTGCTGCAATTTATTTTTTGATGTGCAAATTATGCCACAACAACACGAAATGATCAGCAACAGCAGCTGCATTACGAACACTTTGTTTCTATTCGTGTGTGTGTGTATGTGTGTGTGTGTGCGAGCCTGTGATGCACTCAGCATTTGCGGTCACTGCTGCTGTTTCTCTCACCATTGTCTCTTTATTCACTGCATTTGTCTGTTGTGCTGCGTTGCTGTGACACACTCACAAACATGCACACAAATGCGTAACTCTGTTTTGCCGCCACCGCATATCTGTGCATATTCATTGAAAGAACAACATGAAAAAAAAAACAATAAAAACAAAGCGTCTGCTGCTGATGTACAAAGGTCAGCCATTGCTGCCATCAACATTTAGTAAGTAGCACATGAATTTTTTGTTTTGTTTTGTTTTAAGTTTTGTATAGATTTTCAGTAATTTGCCAATAAATTTCCAACTTTTATTGCTATAGCTTGCGGTACAATCACTTAAATAACAAAGCCCAACCCAAGTCTTTATTAAAAATGTAAATTTAAATTCATTCTTAATTCATTATTTGTGCTGTGCTGTGCTGTGCTCACACACGTTAAAGATAGAAAGATTAATTTTTAATAACAACAACAACAACAACAACAGCAAGAACCCTATCAATAAACGTGTGAATGACAACTATAAAGTTGTTGCTGTATGTTGCTGTATGCTGCTGCTCCCTCAATGCTCGTATGTTGCTCATACGCACCGCGTTCATTGCTTTGTACTTTCCATAGTTATGCCGCAGCACTTTAGTGCCATAAATTTACGAGCAATTTTTTACTTTTATCATTTTTTTCCGTTTGCTCTTGTTTTTAATATTTAATTCGTATTTTTATATTTTTGTTTTTGTTTTTGTTTTAAACTTATTTTTTATATACTTTTAAAATTTTTGCAAATTAAGTGTCAATATTGCTCCCGCGAGATGCATTTTATTTAAATTTATTGACTTGCATTATTGGAAGCTTTTTTCATTGTGCTTGCACAATATATGCTGGCAAGAGAGCGAGAGTGAGAGAGAGAAAGAGAGAGAGAGAGAGAAAGAGGTAGTAAGTAATTACTTACTTACTTACTTTTAATGGCAAAACAGCCCATGGAGGGCCTAGGCCGAGCTTTTCGCATCCACTCATGTTGTGCGTGTTATATTTGTACATGAATGGAAGGGACCTACAGTTTAATGCCGAATCCGAACGGCGAAGTGAAAAGCTTTATATAGCAATTTTTACTCTTGTAGGTTTGCCATTGCCTGCCAAGAGGTGGTGGTGGGTGCCGTGTAGAAAATTTATTTTCTCTACTTTTGATTTTGCCTGTGCCGAGATTCGAACCCCGGACACTCTGCGTAGCAGTCCAACGCACTACCACTACGCCACAGCGACCACACAGCAAGTGCGAATCAGCGAATGTAAACCAGCGAGTGCGTGCGTGAGTGTGTAAACGAGCAGTAAAAGCATAGATACAAATCCAAACAAAAATATCATAGCTTGAAAAACAGAAAAAATTTGAGAAAAAACTCCGTGTTGGTATTTTAAAATTTTATCAGCGCTTATAGTTTCACCAACGAAAATGAGTAATTCTCATTTTGAAAATCATTCGTGGAGGTCAAAAAATAAAAAGTTGTAAATCTTGCAATTGAAACTCACTTATGTCTTATAGCTTACAATAAGAAAGTAGAAATAGTTTGTTTTTTTTTTTTTTGTTTTTTTTTTTTTGTTGCTTATTTTTCTTTTTACTCGGTTTCAATACCAAATAATATATATGAACTTATACAAAAATAGAACAAAAAAGCAATTAAATATAAAATCACAACAAGCTAACAAACAACTAAAAATAAGTAAGCCAGCAATTCAATTGATGACACAGATTACCAATTATGCTCCCTGTAAATGTACACGCATGTCTATGTGCATCATGGACGCATGTGTACCAGGTTGAGATGATTTTTTAATGATCAACCAAATTGACAGAAACTTGTTATTTTATAAGAAACTCAAGAAGTTCTTGGACATCATGCTCAATACTTAGATCTTATCTTAATCAGAAACTAATCAAGACATTGAAAAGGACATCAAAAATTAGGCAAAGAGTCAGATCTAAAATCGGACCAAATTCATACTGAAATACAGATCAAAATCACAATAAATTTCAGATTCAAGTTAGACCAAAATACACACCTAAACTTGAACCAACAGTAAGACTAAAATACAGATCAGAATTCAAATTAACAGTAAACCTAAACTAATATTATGGTTTTGCTGTAAAAATCTATCCACAAGTCAGATCAAATTCCACCGAAAAGTCACTTAAAAGTTCGACCAAATATCGCACCGAAATTCAAACCACAAAATAGACTAAAAAGGTATCAAATTCCAACTGCAATTCAGATCAAAAGTCCTACAAAAATTTAGACCCAAATTCAAGTCAAAAGTCAGACCAAAACTTAGACCTAAATGTTAACCAAAGCTCACACTAAAATACTGACCAAAATACAGATCACAATCCATATTAAAAAAAGATATAAATTCAAACTAAAATTCAACATAAAAAACACATATGTAAAAGTTAAATGAAATTCAGACCAAAATTTAGATCAAAGTTAGAACAAGTTTCAAACCAAAATACTGAAAAAATTTATGATTATCATATAGACTTAAATTTACCAGGTGTACAAGTATTAAATCGATAATTTTTTTATGAAAATAGACATTTTTTTAAGAAAAATGGATATATATTCAATCTTCAAAGTAATGGCCATTGCTAGCTACACATTTTTCCCATCTCTCTGGAAATTTGTGAATGCCTCGCCAAAAGTCAAACCAGTCATCGGGCCATTTTTTCACATTTTCGTACGAATCGAAGTGCGTTCCCCATTGATGAAAATAAGAGGTAGTCAGATGGTGCCAAGTCTGGTGAATAAGCTGCATGGGGGAGGGCTTCCCAGCTGTACGAATCTACCAATTCCCGAGTCTGTTTTGTTCGATGTGATGGTGCAATGTCATCAAGAAAAATCACTTTGTGTTGCCTTGCTTGATATTCTGGATATTTTTGGCACAAAGCACGGTTCCAATCGACCAATTGTTGTTGGTAGCGTTGACCAATAACTGTTTCACCTGGCTTCAGAAGGTAAAACCAGATAACACCTCGCTGATTCCAGAAAACACAGAGAGCATCGTCTTCTTTCCGAAGCTATTTGGCATGGCTGTCGATTTGGCCGGTGTACCGGGCTTAACATATGATCGTTTCCGTTCGGGATTCTCGAAATAGTTCCATTTTTCATCGCCAGTAACAATTAGATGAAGATATGACTTTCTTTTGTACCAGGCGAGCAACATTTCGCAGGTGGTTTTTCGTTTTTCTTGCTGTCTTTCAGTCAATGCATGTGGCACCCATCTTTCCTCTGCGGAACCTTCAAAATCAACCCCATGGCTTTTAAACGTTACGTTGAGAAATGCATTGTTGCATCATCCTCATCGAGTAAAGCTTACAATTCGGTATCTTCAAACTTTTTCGGTGGTCTTCCATCGCCACTTTTAAATTTATTGAACCACTCGTTGCACTGTGTTTTGCCTAGAGCATGCTGGCCATAAGCTTCCACAAGCATTCGATGAGATTCCAAAGCAGATTTCTTCAATTGGAAACAGAAAATCAATAATGTCGGCATAACGTAGTTTGTAGGCACAAAATTCGATATTGTCACGAGCGAAAAAAAAAGTTGTTGTATGAAACTTGATTGTTTAGGAACTGACTACTGTTGACAGAACTTAATGCGAAGACAGAAATGGAGCCAATGATTTGGTTTGGCAGAGCGTATAGTTTTACCTAGCGACACAGAGATGTCATTACCATAATCATACTTGTACACCTGGTAGATCTAAACCAAAATTGGGATTAAAAATTATAGTAAAATCGAATAAAAATTCGATAAAAAGCTCTTCAGATTAAAGTCGGGCCAAAATACAGACCGAACCTTGGACCAAAAGTCAGACCAAAATACAGATTTAAATTTATAGATTAATAGTAGATTTTAAGTCATATTAAACATTACTCCCAAAGACAGACCAAAATAAATACCGTCATTCAGATAAAAAATCCAACCAAAGCAAAAATAAGAGAGAACTCACACTAAAAAGATACTAAAATTCAGACCCAAACTGAAATATGATAAAAATTATGACTAAAACACAGAGTGAAATTCAGATTGAAGCTGATTAAAACTGAGTCCTCCAAATGTCAGACCAAAAACCGAGCTTTCACCGGAATCCGATCAAATCCTAACCATTACTTTATCAAAAACTATAAAAATAAAAACAGATAAGATTAAATGAATGCCAGATTACAATTCAAACAAAAACTCAAACCCAAATAGAACCAAACTGAGGTAAGAAATAAGAGTAAAAATTATACCAACATTCAGACCAAAACAGGTTAAATGTCAAAACCAATGTTAGACTAGATGTGAGACCAAATATCAGACCAAAATCCAGATTAAAGAAGACCAGAAGAAGAAGAAACAAAAAGTCAGATCAAAATATGTCTTATCAAGATGACCAAAATTTGGAGGAAAAACGATCAACATTCCGTTTAAAAATCCAAAGCTCAACCAAATTGCGGGCCAGGGGAAATGAAACAAATTCTTTGTATAGCCTTCGTGCGAAGAGGCATTCGAAAGATAAGATGCCATATGAAATACTGGGCGCCACCCTTGGCAATATTCGCACGTACTGAAAACTTACCTGATGTGAAAAGTTGAAACTATGTTCAGCTTTAGCTTCACTTTGTACTGACTAGTCTGATTATAAAAAAAAACAGTGTGGTTGAAATTAAAAGAGAACCATGGTGAAAAGGCCAGGAAATATGTGACTTACTTTACTTTTTACTTTTAATGGCACAACAGCCCATGGAGGGCCTAGGCCGAGCTTTTCGCATACACTCATGTTGTGCGTGTTATATTTGTACATGAATGGAAGGGACCTACAGTTTAATGCCGAATCCGAACGGCGAAGTGAGAAGCTTTTCATAGCATTTTTACTCTTGTAGGTTTGCCATTGCCTGCCAAGAGGTGGTGCCGGGTGCCGTGTAGAAAAATTATTTTTTCTACTTTTTGATTTGGCCTGTGCCGAGATTCGAACCGCGGACACTCTGCGTAACAGTCCAACGCACTACCACTACGCCACAGCGACCACATATGTGACCCAAAACAGAAATTTGAGAATGAAAATTTGTAATGTGATAGGAGAATATAGTTCGTGCTGAAGCTGTGCTATTATTTCAGCCGCAGCTGTACATACTATCTGTCTATGTATGTGTGTGTTGCTATTATACTCTTTCACTCGCAGTAGCTTAACTTTTCACTTTTCCATTAATTAGTTTCGGGTACGTTGTTGATGTTTTGCAACATCAGCAGCAGCAGCAGGCAGACTAACAAAAGCAACAACAGTAGATAGCAATAGCAACAAACAGAATTGCAACAGCTGTACGGAGCAGAGTGTAAAGCTTTCCTCATCGTCATCATCGAATCTCAATGTTGCTGCTGCTACTAATATTGCATACAGAGTCGTCACACATACAATTGCAATAACTGCAATGTATCAGTTTTATGTTTTCAACTATGTACTTGCTTTCTGTGCTTCCTGTTGTTGTTGTTGTTGTTGTTGTTGCTACTGATTCCCATCCAAGCAATATTTTTCAACTTATACAACTTTGTTTGGCTGTAACTTTTGCCACACTTACAAATGCAGCAAGCGTGTCAAGAGGCGGGGGAGAGGAGGATAAAGAGAACGAGAGAGCGCGTTCTTTTCATAAAACTTTACAACGCACTTGCACTGCAGTACTCATGTTTTTTTTTTTTTACTATATCCACCCAATTAATATGAATTCAATCGTTAATTCTTTTTTTTTTTTCTTTTTTCTTTTTGTGTTTGTAATTTTTCTTTTATCACTCAAGTACATATGCCACTGAACATAATAAGCTGCAATTGTAAATGATTTTATTAATAAGAAGAGAAAAATAAAACAAAAGGCCAATCAAGGCTTCTTGCGTTCTAGGTAGTTAAGCTGACTTGTGTACTTGCCTTTATTCTTTATTTGATGTTACCATATACTTTATATGCGCAGCTTGAAGATACATATGTGCGCCTCCAAATTCGACAGGTCTTTTAATTGCAACCAAACTCTTGCAATATTTTCGTTTACACTGAAAATACTGAATGAATACAGATCGATTGCAGGCTGAAAAGTCTAGAGCTTTTTCGACATTTAAATTAAATTTCAAATGCTTTAAACCTTTTTATATATTGTGCTGAGCATTGATAAGAATTTTATTATTTATTGCATATTATTATTTCTTCTGAAAATGTTTTCATTCCCGACTTCAATATGCACAACGTGTTTACACCAAAATGTAAAGCACTTGACTAGGTTAAGAATATCTGAAAAACAGCAGTTCGTTATTTATTTAAAACAACGTAAACCCAAATAGATTGTGGATATTTTCATCCTCATTTGTGATTCAGACAAGGTTTGGCAAATGGGTTCGGTAAAATGGTATTGAATTGTGTGAGAAAATAAATTTTTTATCCAAAATAGGTGTGATAAAAAAATAACCGTTATTTTCAAATTTCGTGAGTTACGAATGTTCGATTTTCGAATTTTTTTTTCTGTTATGTTGGTACACATGTCTGTTATATATGTTGGCAATACCAACCATTTTGGATTGTCAGTTTGTTTGTGACAGATATAAAGGTTAGTCGTGTTTTGGTGTGCTCTTCGATTTTTTTCTATTCGAAAAAATGGATCAAAGAAACTGTATTCAGTTTTGTGTAAAAAATGAAATTAAATGCGCAAGGACATTTGAAATGTTGACTGTGGCCTTTGGCCTTTGGCGAGTCTACTATGAGCAGAACACAAGTTCAATTGTGGTATAACCGGTTTAAGGAAGGCCGAGAAGATGTCAATGACGATGCTCGTCCTGGTCGCCCGAGCACGTCAACAACCGATGAAAACATTGACATTGACGCAGTGAAGAAAATGATTTTGGATAATCGTCGAATCACTATCAGAGAGGTTGCTGATGATGTTGGCATATCGTTCGGCTCATGCCAAGCAATTTTTACGGATGTTTCAGGCATGAAACGTGCGGCAGCGAAGATTGTTCCAAAATTGCTAAATTTTGAGCAACAACGTTGCTCAACGTCGCTTGTGCGTAACTTTTTGGCCAAAAACAAAACCGTTATCATGCCTCAACCGCCGTATTCACCGGAATTGGGCCCCGCTGACTTTTTCCTCTTCCCAAAACTGAAGACACCGATCACACGGAAAGGAAAGCGTTTTGCTACGATTGAGGAGATAAAAGAAAAATCGAAACAGGAGCTGTTGGCGATACCAAAAAGCGCGTTTCAGAAGTGTTTCGAGGATTGGAAAAAACGCTGGCATAAGTGTATTATATCTGAGGGGGATTACTTTGAAGGGGACAAGATAGTTGTAGATGAATAAATAAATTACTTTACTTTACTTTTAATGGCACAACAGCCCATGGAGGGCCTAGGCCGAGCTTTTCGCTTTTCGCATCCACTCATGTTGTGCGTGTTATATTTGTACATGAATGAAAGGGACCTACAGTTTAATGCCGAATCCGAACGGCGAAGTGAAAAGCTTTTCATAGCAATTTTTACCCTTGCCATTGCCTGCCAAGAGGTGGTGCCGGGTAGAAAAATTATCTTTTCTACTTTTTGATTTTGTATGTGCCGAGATTCGAACCCCGGACACTCTGCGTAGCAGTTCAACGCACTACCACTACACCACAGCGACCACAATATAAATAAATACTTTTTGAAAAAATAACGGTTATTTTTTTATCATACCTCGTATACTTTAATTTAAATCAAAAATTTTAAAATACTAAATAAGAGCATTAATTTTTTAAGTTTTTTCAAAACTATTTATTCAGTTTATCAATAAATTAGTTTCCTCAGGCAAACTTTAGCGAGTTTTTCTCTTGTTAGGGAGAATACATTTATAATCTGTACTCAAAAGTAAGAACTAAACGGTGATTATTATAAGAGTTCAGTTTTTGAAAATGAGAAAAAAACACAGAAATTTTACAAAAATGAATGAAATTTTTATTTGGATCGATAAAATAATTCCTGCCATTAACTTTTTAAAGATAATTTCAATTTTAAATGTTGCCCGCGGCTATGGTTCAAGTGGACCATTCTGAAGGTCCAATTTTGGCACATTTTTCACACATTTCGGCCGAAATCTCACCAATGACGCAATGACGCGTTCAACGTTGGCTTCCAAAGCAGTAATCGTATTTGGCTGGAAGAGACTTACCACAGTTCCACAAAAAATAGTCTAACGGGGTCAAATCACACGATCTTGGTTTCGCGTTCAGTGTGGCATGTGGCATGTGGCATCGTTCTGTTGAAACCACATGTCGGCCGACTTCAATTCTTGCATTTTCGACAAAAAAAAGCGTGTTATCATCGAACGATACCCTTCTCCATTGACCGAAAAGTTAGGGCCTTCATCGTCTTTGAAGAAGTGCGGCCCAATAATGCCGCCTTCTCACAAACCGCAGCAATCAATGAATTTTTCGGGATGCATTGGTAGCTGCTGAATGGCTCTGGCTGGTCTTCACTCCAAATACAGCAATTCTACTTAGTCAGGAATCAATTGAGCCAAAAATGAGCCTAAATGGACGTAGCTTGCGAAACACTTTTTTCACAGTGCATGAATTTTGATAATAAATTTCAATAATTTACAAACATTGTTCAGGCGTAAGTCTTTTCATTATGAAATGGCAAACCAAACTGAGCATAAATCAACTGACTGACAGCTGTCAAAAAGACCGACTCCGGAAAAAGTATTGCCAGATTGAAAACCACACTTCTAGAAAAAACACCCTTTACTTAATATTTCAACATATGCTTGCCTATAACTCCGCTTTTTGACAGAACTGAGAAAATTTGTAACCTCACTTTGTATGTAGATTTCTCCACGAAATTTTTTTTGGATGAATACAAAAGTGCAAACCGAGAATGTTTCAGTAATTTCGACCCTTACCTTAATCTAGCTAAATCACTTTAATAACATTTCCCATAGCAGTAAGTGAGACCATGATTTGTACCAGACTTGGATTTTATAGTACCTAAAATATATATTATATATATTTAGCATATTACTTATATTTGGTATATGAAATAAATCCTTTTTGTGTAATTACCGACAAATGATACTGCAAATGTTACAAACGTACTTCGGTACTTTTTAAACAAAAAGGTACTGACAAAAGGGCAAAAGCCTTCATTTCCCAGCACTGATTCTAGTAACTCACCCTCTCTCGAATATATATTTCTTAGTCCCTGCATAATTCAGAAATGACTAAATGATATATTAAAACACAAGGAATTTGTATTTAAATTTAACAACATTAATTTAATAAAATGAAAAAAATCGGAATTTTTAGAATTACAATAAATATATTGACGAGTCCAACCGACCGGTGTGAATTTGTTCTAGAGAAGCACTAAGAGACACAAAAAGAAAGCAAAATATAGAACAAAAGAAATAAGGAGAAAATGAATAAGAAAGAAAAGGTGCTTAAACATCGCGACTCCCTTGCACCAGTGCAAAATCAATTGCCTCCACGAGGCGCTGCAGGGTCCTTATAACGTTATCAATCAACCCTTTGACCCCCTGACTTCGGAAGTGGGACGCCTCGAGACTACGGTGGATGGTTAGCAGGCTGTGCTGGAACGATAACACTGCCTGGTCGAACATTACTCGCCTGATCGGTAGCAGCTATCACCACTTTTGATTTTGTCTTGTTGAGCTGTGTTGCACAACCTTCGTCTGCAGACTGGAACTGTGGAGTACTGGAAAGATGCACAGATTAGTAGGGAAACAATCAATGGTAAATTATAGCGCTCAAGGGGGAGAGCCGCTATAATTTGGGTCCGCATTGCCTGCTTGTAGGTAGTAGAAGCCTTGCATTGGAAAATGAACTTTTTTATTTTTAATTTTAGGCGTGGAATGAAATATTCCACGAGACTGACTTCGGCATGGAGGAGCATATTATGGAGAAATTCCAAATATAAAATGCAATAGCGAGAATTCTCCGGAATGATGATAGGATGTCGTTCGTTGCAGCTAAGAGCGAGACGACCATTCACTCTGAGAATATTCTGATTGTCTGGAAAAGGATTTAACACGAGAAGAGTGATTTTCTTTTCTATAGGCTTTGCATCGAGTAATGATGTCTTTTCTCTGGTCCATCGAGCCGGAGCAGTCCCCTTTTTTACAGACAAAGTAAAAGTAGAATTGATCAAAAGAAATCATGCTGTGTGGATACTTGCTTTCTCTCTTTTCTCTGCGGTGCTAAGTTCTCTTAAGCATAGCTGATGGCTTAAGTGTACATTCTAATATTTTTTGTTATATACTTAATACAAAAACAGTTTTATAGTCTTCGTTTTGTAATGTATCGATCGTGAGGGAGAAACGAAGAGTAGTAAGGCTGTCATACATTATCTCTGGTCAGAAAAGTAGCTATTGCGTTCAAAGCTCTCTACTCTCTTTCAATGTTTAGCATATGGGAAACGAAAAAAACGATATGTACGTGTGCAAGGTAATGCGCAAGAATGGTTTATACTAGGGTTCTGCGTATAATGAAAAAGCCAATACGAAATTGAGTAATAAAAACCTAAATTTACGAGAGCGAATGCAATTCCAAATTTTGTTTTTAATAAAAAACCAAATAATATTAAAAATAGACAGAAACCTAAAAGAATAAAAATCTAATTTCAGTGATGCCAATTTATTCCATTTATTATCTTTTTTCAAACATGGTAAAAATTCTTATTGCAATTCCTTCCATTAGCTATAAGATATTTTAACTTTTTGTTCTACGCTATTAAAATAATAAAATTAATATTAACTATTGAAAGTAAAGTGAATTGTACGAGAATAAAAATTATTCGCACTACCCTACTTTAAACCATTATACTGACTGATTTTCCAACCGTAAGTTGAGATTTAAATTTATTCCTGTTTTCTTTTACTGTTGTTGCATTTGCGCTCTCTCCAAAAAAGCTAAATACAAACCAGTTGCGGCTAATAATATCGCAAAAGAAAAGAGAAAACTAGACCGCAGTGTGTGGCTAAAATTGCCATTTAAATTGCTAAATTTTCTCGCTAACTATTGTTGAAGTTGTAGCTTTGATGTAGTTTTTTTTTTGCTTGCAAACGACTCATTGTGTCTGATGTGATTCTAAAGAGTTAAGCGCAATTTTCCATAAAAATTTGTTGTAGAAAAAAGGAGAAAACGGAAAAACAAAAGATTGCACATTAACGAGAAAAGCTAATATTAAAAAAAAAAAACTCTTTTTAGTTTCATGAGGAAAAACAAAAAATCGCTATTTTTTATTATTTCAGTTGCTGCTGTTGGCCACATTTTTTTTTTTTTTACTATTATCGTTAGTAAAATTGTTTGTTAAACCATAATTGTATTAGTGTGCAATGTTTGCGTGTGTGTGTGTGTGTGTACCAACTACAACAGCGAAATGTCAAACTAATTTTCATTAACTTTTAAATGCTTGAAGCCAATAACAATTTCCGGTTGAATTCGTTTCGTTTTAGCAGCGTTTGTTTTTATTATTATTGTTTTTATATTTATTATTTTTTCAGATTCGCTGGGTGTTCCGCGTGGTGTCCACTAAAAAGTGGCCATTAACTTTCTAATTAAATTTCGGCCAACAAGCCAGCAATGAAAAGTACTTGGTAAATGTGTGAGGGTAGCAAGAAAGTTTTAAACAGGTGGGTATTTATTTTATTTTATTTTTTATTATTATGTACGCTGTGGCGTAGTGGTTGGACTGCTGCGCAGAGTGACCGAGGTTCGAATCTCGGCACAGGCAAAATCAAAAAGTAGAACCTCTTGGCAGGCAATGGCAAACCTACAAGAGTAAAAATTGCCCATGAAAAGCTTTTCACTTCGCCGTTCGGATTCGGCATTAAACTGTAGACCCCTTCCATTCATGTACAAATATAACACGCACAACATGAGTGGATGAGAAAAGCTCGGCCTAGGCCCTCCATGGGCTGTTGTGCCATTAAAAGTAAAAGTAAAAGTGAAGTATTTATTTTAATTTATCAAATTGCAATAGCATACTGGTAAAAAAAAATATTTTCAAATAATTTTTGGGATATTAATTTTTGAATCTATCTTTTGATAAAAATATCACAAAAAATTGTATACCCTTGCATGGAAAAAAGTTTGTAATAAGTATATAAACACAAAATTTCTTAAACATTTTTCTGTGTTATTCCCAACCACAATTTGTTTGTACGAGGTAATTTGCAATTTAGAAACTTTTGTTAAAATAAGCACACTCAAATGTCCTTTTAAATTTGTATTTGTTTTTTTTTTTGTCTCATTTTGTTAACTTCTTCTTAGTTGTGACTGTCCTGTGGCTTATGATGTTTTTGTTGTTGTCAATGTTGCTGTTGTTGTTATTGTTGTCATAGTTGCTTTTCTCTTCCTTTCCACTTGCGCTCTCCTCGTCGCTGCTCTGCTTCTTCTCTTCCTTAGGGTTCTTCTTCGGCTGCTCTGCTCTTCTCTGCGTTCTGTGTTTCATTAAATTTTGATTAAGTTTGTGTAATTGTGTGTGGGAAAAATACAAAACTTTGTTATTTCTTTAATTTACATTCGTAATTGAGTTGTGAAAATGCGTGAGCATAAATTGTAATTTTTTTTTTTTATGTGTTTAACCATTTTCTCTTCTCCACACTTTCTATTGACGGTGTTTTTGAAATTATTTGTTTTTTAGTTAAGTAATATTTTATGATACATACATTATTACAAATCTTTAGAAGCTTTTATTTTCTATTTCTACTATGTACATAGTTTGTAGATTCGAAATAATTCGCTTCTGCTTTTTGGTCAGCTATGACTTTCATCTTCCCTCTAAGCGCTGAATATCATAAGATGACACTTACAGCCTCAGTAAACTTTCTATTTATATTAATGCATTAAAAAAATTTAAATATGGCAATTCCATACCAAAACTATGCCGCTCAAAAATTAGAATTTAGTTAGTTAACTCAGTAAAAGAGAGAGTCGTTTCGTAGTTGTGATTGCCCTAAGAGAGCAGAAAAACTTCATAGAAAAAAAAGAGAAGAGAGGGCGACACTGGGTGTGTGAATCCGCCTTAAAAATTGATTATAATTCATTATGCAATATTTATGCATTTCAGTGATGTGTACAGAGAGTTGTTTGTATTTCATCTTTTCAATGTATTACATAAAAAATGCTCAAAAGGCTTGTGCAAGCTTGAACAACAACGACGTAGTAGATAGATTATTCTATCAGCCTCTCATTAATTTGTTTCGTATGATTCACTTCACTTCTCTCGCAATGTAAATTTTTCAACTTGCAACAAATTTGACACACTCACGCAACTGACACAAACCCAACAAGCCGAGAGAAACAGCCAGCAAAAAGCAGAAAATCATTAAAGGAAGAAAGAAGAAAAATTTATTAGAAAAAATTAAATAAACGTATGTATATAATTGCTATTTTATGCTTACAAGTCACGTTGTCTCCTCAACTTTATTCAGTACATCAAACCAACGTACTTCTCTTCATCTTCTCGTTTTTGGTCTTATTCTTGTTATTCTTCATCTCAATATCTTCCGTCTTCCAAGGCATTGCTTCTGACACATAAAGAATTTTTCATGTTTCTTAATTAGCGCGCTATGCAATTAACAGATACAAGGAAGGCAAGAAGGGAGGAAGGAAGTGCGAAAAAAAGAGAAGTACAAAGTGAGCAGAGAAAATTTATTCTAACTGTGAATGCACTCGATTCTTGTTGCTATTGTTGTCTTTGCTACTGGTCGTGGCAAAATGTTAATATTTCTCGCTATTGATCGTTGACGGTTTTTCAGTAAAGTGTTGCTCTCATTTCCGTAATATCTTTATATGAACTAGTTACTTAATCCATGTGCTATATTTGTGCTAATGAACTCACGTATTTTGTGAATTAATCATTGTGAAAATATTCTCCTCGGTTTGCTACACGTATGCATAGAACATTCTGTTTATACACAAATTATAATTGAAGTGGCTCATTGAAACAGGAATTGAAAATTGGTTTCCTTTACAGAAATATCTTTCGATCAGTAATTTCTCCATTTGTAGAATATTCCTTGATAAAAATAGATAAAAAGATAAAAGATATATTTCCTAAAATAAATTGTTCAATAATTGAAAGTCTAATGACATTCAAACCGTATCAATGAGCCATTGTTTCTCAGACAAATCAAAATAATCGAAGAAAGCGGTACAAATCTATTACAGTAGAATCGCGATAATTCATACCCTTTTAATTATAATAATTCTCAACAAATTGTTGGTGCCTTGAAAAAATAGCTTTAATTCTTAAAACTTCCTATTATTTTTTTCAATACTAGGTCCCTTTAATCTCTTATAAACCGTAATTGATCGTTGACAACCTCTTATATTTCGTAAGAGAAATGAACAATTTTGGTCGCTGTGGCGTAGTGGTAGTGTATTGGACTGCTACGCAGAGTTACCGGGATTCGAATCTCGACACAGGCAAAATCAAAAAATTGAAAAAATTATTTTTGCACACGGCACCACCTCTTGGAAGGCAAAAATTGCCTATGAAAAGCTTTTCACTTCGCCGTTCGGATTCGGCATTAAACTGTAGGTCCCTTCCATTCATGTACAAATATAACACGCACAACATGAGTGGATGCGAAGAGCTCGGCCTAGGCCCTTCATGGGCTGTTGTGCCATTAAAAGTAAGTAAAATAAAAAAAATTCTATAAAACTATGGTTAAAAAAAAATCAATTATTGTAAGCTGCTACGGCTACGTTTAAGTTTACTTTACTTTCTTTGAAAGCAAAGTAAAGTATTTCGATGCTTTACCAGAGATGTGTGAAGAAAGAGTCTGGGTTTTGTTTTTTTTTTTTTTTGATTTCTACTTATTTAATAAAATTAAAATAAAAACATTTTCCAGGCCAAACGATATTGGACGACTTAAAATGTGTATTTATCAACAGCAGCATTTTGTCCTAGACGCCGTGATTCGGGATTTCGGCTTTTCGCAGTTCACCAGCTCGTTTACGAGCATAGACCTGGAGACCCAGTCTCTTCCCAACCACGGGGCACTGATATTTTGTGCAAATTAAATTCTAAACCTGAATATAAACTCTAAAATAAGTTTTCTGGTCTGCTATCTTTTAGTCTGGAGTTGTCCGCCCACTCAGAGAAACCCAAACATTATCGAAGTGATTGACTGGTGGTAAACGGTCAGTTTACGTTTGCTTGAAAGCGTAACTGGAGTTTACACCAGTTTGTGAAAGTGATGTGATTGTGAGAGATATAAAAATATTTAAATTATTACACCAGAATTATGGCAGGGGACGGGTCAGCATTGTGATCCCCTGGAAGAAAGAGGTCGAGTTTTCAGAAGTGAAAACCATGGGCTACGAATTTGATGACTACATCAAGTTTTTCCACATATAGAAAGTGGCAGTCGATAAATCAGATATACTTATAAACGCAAAATATCAACGAGTGAAGACAGCAAAAACAACAATAAAAGGACGACGTATAATTTTCTTCTCCTTTTTCAACATGACCTTCGTTTTCCGTTGTTTTTCCATTTCTTTTGAATTTCTTACTTTTCTCTTCTTCTTTTATACTTATTTCATCTCATCTTTCAGCAGATCGACTAATTGTCGAAGGTAGAATCAGCAATGAGCCTACGGTCTAAAGTGAAGACCATGATGGAAGTTAAAATCCATAAAAATATGCCTACAGCTGATGAAATTGTAGAGCTAGTTGAAATTGAAAAAACTGATAACGAAATTAGACAAGAAGCTAAAATAATTTAAAAAAAAAATATACATAATTTCAGTTTTCTCGAAAGCAAATCCAGGCAAGACCAAGAGAAAATTGGTTAAGTACTCCCAAGAAAACTTGCCTACTCGCCATATTTAATTGGTGATCCGACGTGGATTTATGTCGACTGAGTCCCGGCAGTCCTAATGAAGTAACAATTAAAAAAGATAAGAGATGTGAATCTTCAACTAAAGGCTTAATATTTCCATTGTACGAGTGCTCTTGCTTCTTTAGATTTAAAACCTATTGTAATTGTTACATTAAATAGTAATTGCGTTGCAAGGAATTTTTTCCAGACGACTGGGGAAGAATCAGTGTATCTTCCTCTTAGCAAAATATTCAGAACATGTTTGTATCTCTTTATTAAATTTAATTAATAAGGAACAAGACTGTTAATGTAAGTTCTTAATCAAGCAAAAAGCGTTCTTGAAAACATTTGCAGAAAGTTCTCAAACCTCATATTTGAAGAACTTATGTGTGAGGATGACAGCATTCTTTGTTGCCTTTGCGTTTTACTTAGGGTCGGTTTTACTTTTAATAAGTCGACATTTAATGACTCAGGCTTGATGCAGGTATATTTTTTTTTTGGATCGTATGATCGTATCAACTTTTACAGACCGTGTTCAATCGTTCCTTATCGATATTAGAAAAATGATTTCGTTGTCGCATTTCTTAAGTTGCTGCTGTTTGTTCCTATTAACTTAAATTTTGAATACCATTTCCAAGCACTGATGAAATTACGTGATTTATTCACATTCTACAGAAGATTTCGGATTTGGTCGCTACAGAAATCGATTGGTGGAGCTGTTTTGTTTCCTTTTTGTTTCGATAATCTCATATTTGTTAAACGTTTCATCGTTCGTTGATGAAATGTATCAATTTTTGAATTGTGATTAAATTCACTCAGCTTAGCCCAAATACTATCTTTACCATATTTTGAAAATGTAATGTATAATCGTTTTGAAACCTGAGATCGATACAGTCGATATCGATATATAGTTCCACAGTTTATCTTTTTGAATATTCACATTCATTATTCGATATATTCATCACGACCATTATGCGATTATGTTCGTATATGAATCCAAGCGTATGCACCATCTCATGATTGTACCCACGTGATTAACGCAATTCAATCCCAAATTAAGTTTAGTTAGACCATTCTTCGCTTGTGTGGAATCCGACGAGCAACGAGATTTTGTTATAGTTATTCGCAAGAAAGCTCGTTCACGCCGTTCAACGTGTTAAATGAAACGTACGCAATGAGAAACGCGCATGGTTGAATAAATCATTTGTAATTGTTTTTTTGTAAGATTTCCAATGATTTGATATGGCACGATCCCATTTCTCCAGTCGCCGAAACTGCTCGGACGTTCATACATTTTATTTTTGTTTTTATTCTTGTTGTCGAGCCTCTAAAGCCAATAGAAGCGGCATTTCCACATTCGAAAATTGATGAAAGTATAAGGAAACAAATTCCCACTTTCTTTTTGAAAATGGAAGTTACTTGAAGATGCGGGGAATGAGACCGATTTTGTGTTCTGAATTAATTATGTATTAATACAAAGTAATACTTAATTATTAAATGTATACAACTGTCTTCGCGCTTTAGAAAAAGTATTGTAATTTTCTAAAATTTTCGTCATCCTTGTATTATTCTACGTAATCTAGAGTACATCGGATTTCATTTTTGTGTGGTCTAGATTTCATTTACATATTTATTTTACGATGTCAAATAATCGGTCAGCTATTAGAACATTGCAAATTGCAAGATACCCTTGATTTTTGTGGAACAAGAAGTCTAAATCAACCAAGAAGTGTACCGCCGTAAAATTTGGAGGCTGTGGTATTCCCCTGCCCACAAACGCACTTTAGTGATAATGTTTGGACGTTCTATGTAGCAAGATTCTGCGCCATCTCACGGAGCCAAAACGACGCAAGAATGGTGCAGAGTTCATTTTTCTGATTTTACCACATCTCAAGAATGGCCACTATGGATTACAGCATATGGTTCATCTTAGAGGTCATGGTCTGTGCCAAACGGCATAGCAATTCCCTGAAACAGTAGTTGCGTCGTGAATGGCGTTATTTCCGAATAACGGTGGAGGAGCTGCGGCTCCTAGCCAAACATTTTTCAAATCGCTTGAAGCTGTGTATTCGTGCCAAGTGTGGCCACTTCGAAACCGGCTGAATATATTTTTACTCATGCGTTAATATTATCTTTTGCTTTGGTCTGTTTTTCGTTTTTAATTACAATAATTTTTTTGCATCCAAAACATTAGTGGTATTAATTGTCACTTTGTATGAATGTTGGCAATTTGCGGGAGCAAACGCATTTAACTTTTTATTTAGTCACCGCTCATCCCTGAATATCAATGTTAAGCAATCAAAAAATTACCCTGGTCTTTCACGACAGACTCCAAACAGTTGGAAATATTTTTTTATTCATCGTTTGGTGTCGAATTTTGTTGAACACGGTACAGCGGGAGATCGTCGACAAGCCGTTCATTAACGCCCAAGACATTCCAAGGAAAGAGTGTTGCCGTATCGTCTCCGCGATCAGCAATAATTTGGCAACAATGGAACCATATTGCGGTGCATTTTGAAGGATGATTTGTATTTGTTTCCGTATAAAGTGAAATTGACGAAAAGAACATTGCCGACAGACTGTCCACGGCGCTTGAAATACAGCCAAACAGTCGCTCGGATGGTCAACACTGGACCTGATTTTTGGATGGAGATTCTGATGACCGACGATGCCCATTTCACTCCCTCTGACGCGGTACAGAAGCAAAATTGCCATATTTGGGAACGGAGAGAGATCCATTAAACCCCATTGCCTGACCAACAAGTGACTGTTTGGGCGGGCTTTTGCGTCAAAACCATAATTAAGCCATTTTTCTTCAGAGAAGGAAAAACTGTCGATGGCAATCGATATCGGTGGATGTTGGCTCATTATGTCTGCCCACAAATATTTGAAAAAGGGTTGGACGGTTACTGGTTTCAATCAAATCAAATCAAAATAACTACATTGTTACTGCAACGAAAATTCCCTGCTCTTGTGGTGTCAACAAATGGTGCCATTGAATGGCCACCCAGATCTCCAGATTTGACTCCTCCGGACTTCTTCTTGTGGGGTTATTTGAAAAGCAAAGTATACTACTGTGGGCAAAAAGTAGTAAGACTTTTTAATATAAATTTCGCGCGGAAACCAATTCATCAAAATATTATTTTTTTAAGGTTGGTATGACTGTCGGTGACATCTGTGCCAAATGTCACATCAAAATAATCATTAGTGTTTATTATACGCTTGTCTTTCTGAAGTACAAAAAGTGCATTCGGCGATTTTCACAATAAGTGAAATTATTCAACAAAGAAGTTCCATTAAATTTTGTGTGCGGAATCAAATCAAATTTCTGGTGTCCAAATGTTCAGAATGTTGCAAAAGGCCTTCGGTGATAATTGTATGTCGCGAGCAAGTGTTTTTGATTGGTACAAATTGTTCAAAGATGGTCGAGAACGCGTTGACGACGAACCACGTCCAGGACGGCCATCAACATCAACTGATGATCAACACGTCTGGTCAATAAAATCAAGGAATTGGTGCTCGAGAATCGACGATTAACAGTCAGAGACCTTACTGGCATCGTTGGAATATTGGAAGGATCAGTGAAAACCATTTTAAAACATCATTTGGGCCTAAGAAGAGTGAATGCACGATTGGTTCCAAAATCACTGCATTGGTTTTACGAGACCATTTTGCCAAAAATTCGACTGATATCGTTCCGCAACC
This sequence comes from Palloptera scutellata, assembly GCA_958295655.1. Lineage (NCBI taxonomy): Eukaryota > Metazoa > Arthropoda > Insecta > Diptera > Pallopteridae > Palloptera > Palloptera scutellata. The sequence continues at coordinate 29,255,400 of OY282452.1, read as the reverse complement.
ACCCTACCACCCTATTCGCCTGACTTAGCACCGTGTAACTTTTGGCTATTTTCTAAACTCAAAAAACCGCTTCGTGGACCGTTTGACCGTTTTGAGTCAATTGAAGACATTAAACATGAATCACTAAGCGCATTGAAGACTATTCCGGAAATTGGGGCCGGAGGGGATAACTTTGAAGGGGACGAAATAGATTTGGAAGAATGAATAAAAAAATTTGAAATTATGAACAAAGTCTTACTACTTTTTGCCCACAGTAGTACGCCAGTATGCCTGAGACCATTGACGAGCTCAAGGCAAACATTCGTCCCGAAATCATCGCTATACCGCGCGAGATGATCGAAAAAGTGATGAAAAACGCAGCAATAATGGCATATTTTGCTTCGGTCCGTAATGTCGGCCACCTGATTGATGTTGTATTCAAAAACTAGTCCAAATAAATTGTAAAGGATCAATCGCTTTATTTTTGTTTTTAAGTTATTTAATATTCAAATACCGACATAAAAGATGGCGCACCTTTACATATAGACTAAGAGAGTTAACACTATGCGACATGATTTTTATCAACCGTTTTGACCTTGAATTCGGTGGGAGGAAGAGCTGTGCACCCGCACATGACATCAGATATTGGGAAAAATTCCAATTAATAGCGTGAAAAATTTTCAAAATTTCATACCTTTACGAAAAATGAATTGTTAATCATTGTTTTTAACAAATTTATTTCTCCTCTTAACTTTGTTATGAAACAACGTTATTAACGTAACGTTGAAAAGTATACTCATAATTTAGAATGGAATTGCGTACTCACTTATTTCGTTCTTTAAACAATTTGTACACGCAATGCATCTCGCGGGAAATACTGCAACCGCACAGTAGGGCACCACGAGAGAACAGCTCCTTAAATTCACATTAAATAGCAACACAGGAATAACGAGGAAAATCACTAAAATTACAGAGCGGTAGGGCTAAAAGCGACAGCAACAACAACCACAACATGAATGCATTGATAAAAACAAATTGGCGCTTGATTTTAATTTAGATTAAAACGCGGCAAAAATAATTGAAACAAGGAGCTTAAAGAGGAAGGCAGCAAGCAGTCAGGCATGCAGCCAAGAAATCAATGATTTACAAAGGCAAAGGCACATGCTACAGACACACATGAGTACGTGTGTGTATGTGTGTGTGTGTGTATGTGTGTGTGTGATTCAAGAAGCTTATCAGTAATCAAACAAGCGCAATTAAAGCATTTTGAAGAGTGCGCACGCGAAAATTATTTTGCTTGCTCCACTTTCCTTTCATGAAGACAATTAATCACATACCCGTAGTGTGTTGTGTGCTGCAGGTTGTTGGTGTTGTTGTTGTTGTTGTTGTTGTTGTTGTTGTTGTTGTAAGCTAAAACGTTCACTCCGTTTGCTAGGTAAGTGGAAGAGTTAGGATGTTGTTGTTGAAATAGGCGAAGAAGCAAAGTGAAGAGTTGATGTAAAAAAAAAGAAGTACCTAGAACTTTACTTCAACGGTTTTCCTTTTGGCTGCGCTAAGGAAATTTTCAATTATCTGAAAATTACTACAGCAACAACAATGGCAACGACGACTTGATGCTTGTTCATCGTGAGCATTAATCGCGTATTTGAAATCTATGAAGGAAGTAGATGAAGAAGAAGAAGAAGAAGAAGGAGACGCCATTGCTTCAAGCAATTGCTGTTGTAGTTTTTCGTGATTGTTGTTGTTCTTGTTGCTGGTGTTGGTTGGTTTGAATGTCTGTCTGTCTGTCTGTCTATCTATTGAGCTTCAAGTAGGCGAAAAATTCCAACCACAAATTCATCATTCATTCAAGTGTTTTTTCTATTTTCTATTCTACGAGTATTCAGTTGTTGCTAGCTACTGCTGCTGTAGTTTCTACTGCCATTTCAGTTGCTGCTGTTACTTTTGCCTTCGCTGATGTTGCTGCCTTCATTGCCCCTGTTGCTGGCTACTGATTTTTGATGCCTGCCTGCTTGTCTGCCTTCTTCTTACAATTGATATCCATTTTATATTTTTTTTTTCTACTCTTCATCGCTTATACCTTATGGTTTAGTATTTTATTGTGTATTGTAAACGATCAGACGGTTACGATTTTCGGTAGTTGAAAATTAAGTAAAGGAAATTAAATGAAATGAAGATTGGTATAGAATTCGCTTCTATTTCTTTTTATGAATTTTAATTTACTGACTGTAGAAATGTAAGCGGAAACGGAAACGCTGCCTGCCAGCAGCCGGAAATAGTAGTAGTTTGTATATCAAGTGTCTACTTAATTTATTTTCGGTTAAGAAAAGTTGTAAGCAAAGGGAAAATTTTGTGAATAAAAGCCTTAAAGAACTCTTCAACTTATGCCCGCACAATGTAGAGTTTGCTAATTCTTGATATTTATTGATAATATGTCATTAAAAACTGAATTATTTTTATGTTAAAATATTGATGAGCTCTACTTATGTTGCAAAGTGTGTTCAAAATAAAATTTATATGTCTACATTATTAAAAAAAAAAAAACTAAGAATTGCGGGTGAGGTGTCCAACTTGTTTTTTGAAAGTTACGCCATACACACGAGTACATGGCTCATGGGGAATAACATCAACATGAGTACTTGTCGGAATTGACTGTTCTAATGGTACTCAGTAAGCAAGTAGTGTGGGCCATCACATCCACGACCCCAGGCCCTGCTCGATATATACAATGCCTGCCTAACAGAAGGAATCTTTCCGGAGTTTTAGAAGAGGCTAAGTCTTGTGCTAACTACCAAAGGAAAAGGAACCTAAGAGTCTCCTTCGTAATATAGACCTCGCTACTTGTTGGATACCCCTGAAAAACTACTTGGAAAGACTAATAAAACCTCGGTTAGTAGCAATTATCAACGACACCGGAGGGCTATCTACAAAGCAACACAGTTTCAGACCCGAAATATGCACAATAGAAATAAAAGAAGAAGTTGTTGCAAGCATTTTAGCTGAGTAGCGCTGAAATAATTACTCTACGCGTGGTACTCCTGGCAACAATGAACGTTAGAAACGCTTTCAACAGCGCCTGATGGACGAATATGATTGACGCTCTATAAGAGCGCTTTCGAGTGTCTACATATTTAAGAAAGATCATGCGGAGCTACCTGAGTGATTGGGTACTCATTTACACGACCACAAGCATGCGCCTGGGTAAAATATATGACGTAAGGTTCCTTTAAACTGCCAGTTGCAACTACATACTGCACATCAAAATGACAGACGACACGTACCTGGTCGGCTACGCAGACGATATTGCGGCTAACATCACTGCACGCTACGAATTATGTCCAGCGAAAGCTGAACCAAGTCATGCTGAGTACACAAGATTTTTTCTCCTTTTTGATTTTGCCTGTGCCGAGATTCGAACCCCGTACACTTTGCGTAGCAGTCCAACGCACTACCACTACGCCACAGCGACCACCCTCCGATACCAGGGCGTCTCGTAGTGGGATGTTAACCTTACTATGACAACGGGCGCTGCTACGGGCGTACCTTCTCTTTCATCTTAATCTTCATTGGTCACTGTGCTTGTTTGTTAGTGTTTACAGTCCTGTAAGGTCTGGGACCAGTACAAAACAGAAGGGATAAACTGTAACCAGAACAAAAGCGTGGATAATAGATCAAAGGCCGGCGTGACCAAAACACAAAAGACTGATTTGACTAAGGGGCAAAGGATTGAATCTGCTAAAATCTTCATAGGACTGCCGGACATAGGGACAAAAAAAGATTGATATGACCAAAAAGGCGACAAAACGACGAGGTTGGTAACTGAATCTGTTGACGAGGACACCAGGGAGCACCGATGGAGCGGTGGGCCATAGAAAATCGGCGATGTCTGAAAAATCCATAATCCCATCGAAGCCATGAAACCAAGGTGCATGACCAAAAGCACTACAAGCCCCAACTGATACCGAAATTAATATTCATGCGAAGGACGCGGCCGACAAAATCTGCTTCCAGGCGGTTGTCATTGAGTACAAGGCAGTCGATGGTAAAAAAGCGGAAGCGGCGAAACGAATTCGGTCACAAGACTAGGCTAGCACGGAGCCAAAAAAGACCGAGGTTTGTGGTGCAACACTTCTTGCTTCGTACAAAAACAATATGCAGTCGTCATAATGTTGGTAGGAGAAAATAACTTTTGCGAAATTTGGCGAAGAAGAGGCATGACAATCCAAAATTGTAGTCGGCCACGTTATGACCCACTCAGTTTCCCAATTTCGACGCAGTTTCGGTAATCCGCCCTTCCGGATTATCACCTGAGAGCATTAGATATTAACGGACTATTTGATGAGATCCTTAGACCAGAACCTATACGCTTCGTAAGGCTTAAGGCTTACTGTATTTCTGGCTAGTGATCCCGAAGAAACCCATATTTCCTTTCTGCTAATCTGGAGGAGAGGCAGGACAAGGTTGATGAAGCCAACAAGGTGCTGGGTGGGATGAAACCTAATGACGTCGCCAGCACAACTTTGTGGCAGAATTCCAGAACTGCAACGGAGTTGAATCTCTCCGTCTATCTTGCTGAGGCAAATAGAGGCATCGCCATAATTCAGGAGACTTGAGTGAGAAGCAACGAGGTAAAAGAACCACTTTTCGAAAACTTTAAAAAGCTGTTGAAATGGCTGTAATGCCACTGTTGGACTGTTTTGATACATTTAACACGATGTCCCTTTAGGACTTTTAAGGAACAGTTCTGCAGTTTTGTTGTATCCTAAGAGAACAATTGTCTTCTACCTGTCTAACCTTAGCTGTGTGACCCGTGAAACTTCGCAGTCATCTAGGTTAGTCCATACGCCATTTGACACCGCGATGGTGTCCCCGCCTTTTTTTCTAAATAATTAGTTCACACATTGGAGATTATATATACCTATAAGTATAATAAAAGCCTCGTTTATATCCATTTCAGCGCCCGTTCTGGCCATTTCACATGCTACTTCCTTCCCATCAATCCTGGTATGTCCAGAAATCCAACAGAGACTGAACTTGTTTTGCTCAATGACCAACAGTGAAGCACAACATTTCTTTACAATTTCTGATTTAACTATTTTTAATTCTAAGTATTGCTTTAATGTCAGCCCAACATACAATAAAAATAATGATGAGGTCGCTGTAGCGTAGCGGTAGTGCATTGGACTATTACGCAGAGTGTCCTGGGTTCAAATTTCGGCACAGACAAAATTAAAAAAATAAAAATAGAATAAAGACAACAACAAAATTTCTACACGGCACCACTTCTTGGCAAACCTACAAGAGTAAAAATTGCCTGTGAAAATCTTTTCACTTCGCCATTCGGATTCGGCAAAAAACTGTAGGTCCCTTCCATGTGGAAAGCTTAGCCTTTGGTGCTACATGCGGTCATAGTCAACACTGATAAACTGAAGTTCATTGCCACAATGGCTGTCTACCTCGTTATCGGTGTCCTGTGTGATTACATTCCCTCTCTCATTCTCCCTCCTTCATCCTCCCACCTATCAATCTTCCTCGCATTCAACACAATGCTTTGCATGCATAGGGGTACACCCTGTGTGTTGAATATATCAATAAGAAAATAAAATTATGCTCAGAATCCGAATCGTACTGCCTTGTAGAAGGCAAACTGCCTCCAAAACATCTCTGCGTAAAAAATTCAGCAGCCTTAGCTCTAGGTCTTCTCAGCTCCAGTTCTATTCTACATCCTTGAGCCATCTGTGAAGATGGTAATCTCAACATTACCTGTTACCGAACCCGACTCTCACTCTTGCTTGGTTGGATACAGAGTTGGAAGTCTAGTAAAAAAATTCAAATTCAAAGTCATATAATACCACATCTAAGTCAGCCTTGATCCCATTTTGACCTCTCTGTTTTATTTCACTTAAACAGTATAGTAGATTAACTTTATTGGTTTTTGTAATGTAAAATAGCATAAAAATTGTAGCCGTATAGGAAACTTGTGCTATGAAAATAAAACAACGAAGCAGCTTTTTTGATTTTACTGCCCTAACGAAGATTCGATAGTAAGAATTCGACTTCTTTTTAATTGAGTTGATAGCTTTTTATTCCAACTAAAACTTACAAATATAAATAATTTATTTGGCAATATAAAAGAGATGAAAAGCAAATAAGCTTCGGCATTTTCCTTTACACTAAATGACACAAGCTCTAAAACAATTTAATTTCAATGCGAACTGAGTAATTATGAATAGAGTTTTTTAATTAAGCCAAAATGATTGTAAATGGTTATAAAATGGCACATTTATCTTATATCTTTTGAAACCACACACACACAGACACACATGCGGTAGTAAACATTACAAAAACAACAACAACTACAAGTTTGTATTTTATGTGCGGCTGGGCATTATGGAGCAACTGAAATACAACGATCATAGAAATGAGCCTACGCGCTTTTACAAGCACACACACACACACACACACTAGAAGCAAACACCCAGCTGAATACTGTAAATGAGACCATACGAAATTTTCCAATTTTTTGATGCTGTTCAGTTTCTTCATTGCTCTCTTACCCCAACCCGTTCTCTACTTTCCATACCTCTAGATACACATTGTTAATAGCCAATTTAATGGAAATTAAATACAGCATACGCCTACAATGAATGAACAGCTAAACAATATAGACGCACCCCATTATATCTACACACACATACATATGCGAATTCATGGTTGAATAGAAGAGATAATAAAATTTTGCGTTGTAAATGTAGTAAATATTCAGCGAAGTTTCACTACTAACTACTGTAAATTTCCGCTTAAACATACTGAAATACATGCCTAGAGTGATGGTCACACAATTAGCATGCCTTTTACAATTATTGTTGCACAAACTTTCATTAATTTTTTCCATGATTTCTTTCTAGTAACTGTAAGAAATTTACAGTGTTAGAAAGTAATGTTTTTGAAAATTCTTCTATGTACTTTGAAGCTTGTTTTCACAAGGCTAACTAACCAGAATCATATACGGATTGTACGAAAGTCTCGAAAATGTTCTTAAAAGTTTCACATGTTCAGTTACTCGCATGTAAAGTAAATCGAATCTATGTAACCTTCGCAGCTTCATGAGGATCGGTTCAATCTGAACTTTAAACATTTTATGATTGCCCATCTTGTTTGGGTATTCCTAATTATTCGCCCATTATAGTACCTATACACATATTAATGTTTATGCATACGTGTCTCTGTATCGTTTATGCATGCATGTATGTGTGTGTGTGTGTACATGAATTCATTAGTTTATTGAAAATATGCGGTTAAATCAGATGTGAATGTGGTCGTTATTATTGCTGGCTGCTGATTTATATTACAGTTATGTTTATATATGTGATGTGTGTGTATGAGTGTGTCTGAGTGTGTCTGAGTGTGTATGTGTTTTATGTGAGTCCAGAGTTTGTGGTGTACTGCAGAGGGGTTGGAGGGGGCGAAAGAGAAGCTTTGGGGTTTTATTTTCTGCAAAAACTTGTTTAAAGTTTATTTCAAATAAAGACCAGAATTCGTAATTGAATTTTAAATATGTATAAGTTGGTATAACTAAATTTTTATATGTCTCTCAAGTTTGGAGTCCCATGAAATTATAATTTCCTCATGAAGTGATTCTATCATCTTACATTCCGAATCGGACTGTAAGCACCAAACATTTTTCGATGTATTTGATAAAACTTCTTCACATTCATATCTGGTGTTCTCAGTTTGTCTCTTTTTTCCGAAATTTTTTCCCAAGTAAGACTTAATATTTTCAAATTAAAGACATTCACTTTTAAATGAAAAATATAGAGTAATCATAAGTATTTTAAAAAAGTTTTCATTTTCTACTATTTGGAGGTTAACCCCGATAGTTTCAGCGGATAGCACTGTATACTTTCATGCGGGAGGTTCTGAGTTCGATACGTATATTTTGGTCTTCTTATATTCCAATCGATTTGATGTGTATAAGAATTATAAGAAACTTTACAATTACACCACTTGGTAGACAATGGCAAACTACCAAGTGATAACAAACTGTCACCTCGCAGTTCGGAACCGGCGTCAAACTGTAGATCCAACCAGTTTATACAAACATATGAGGGTAGATCAAAAAGTACCCGTGTTAGGAATGAAGAGGCAAGTTTGTCACGAAATCTTTTTCTATTTTTCAACGTAATCTCCTTTTAGTACACTTTTAACTTTTCCCAACGTTTCTGCCATTTCTTTAACCACTCCCAAAACTACGATTTGTCAAACTCTTCAAAATACGCTAAAATACGATAACCTCCTCGTTTCAGCTGAATTTTTATGCCCCGAGCCACGTTTTCATGTTGGGGAACAGAAACAAGTCGCAGGGAGCTAACTGGGGCGAGTACGGTGGGTGCGGCAGCAATTCGTAGTTCAATTCATGTAATTTGGCCGCGACAATTCCGTATGCACTTGTTGTCCACCGTAAACAATCGTGGCACCCATCGGGCCGACACCTTTCTCATGTTTAACCTATCATGTAAAATATTAATTACCGTTCCGTACGACCTCTGCTACTTCGCGCACTTTCGTTCGGCGTTCAGCGAGAATCATGTCGTGGAGCTTTTCAACGATGTACGCGGTAACCACGTCTGCCGGGCGGCCTGGGCGCTCTTCATCAAAAACAGATGTACGACCACGTTTAAATTCGTTGAACCGATATCTTACGGTTGTCATAGATGTTGAAGGGTCCCCATAGACAGCATCCAACTTCGCATTTATTTCTTCGCATGTTTTTCCATCCAAAAATAAAAAGCGAATTACGGATCGATATTGTTCTTTTTCCATTTTATCGCGAAACACGAAACACGATACTAGTGATACTAATGGCTGCCAAATAAAAACTAACCTATGAATCAGTTTGAAATTTAGTGTGGTGTCGTGTGACAGATGGCAGTACACGACGGTAATGCCAACTTCGCTCAGCACCGCCTCCTGTCTTCATACACGGGTACTTATTGATCTACCCTCATATGCCCTCATTGTCGTACACTAATCCACTTAAACTTTCTCCTATAACTAACTCGGCAAGGTATAATGATCCAATCGACTGAGTGCTATAGAAAGTATATGGCCTTCTTGCCCACATCCAAATAAAAATCTATGATATCAATGGACCTAAATATATTGCAAAAGAAAAATAAAGAGGATACGCCAGTGTGAATGTGTTTCCAAACTCAAAGCAATATGTATACTTAGTCATCCTGTCTCCCTAACTCTCTATCCTTTTTGCCTACATTAGTGTTAATTTCAAATGAAGAACACTACTGCAGCAACCCAGTGGGAAAGTTTAATATCAATTTAATCATTAATTTAGCATTTTATATATACATATTTGAACGACATTGTCAAAGCGAGTGTAAAGCATAACGGTTGGCATCATTCATTCTTCAATTACGAGTATGAAATACTTTGAAAGAGAGATGATCGCTTCACCCTTTGCTCATTATCGTTTTAAGTCTTGATTATTTACCTATGTACAGATACGGAACTTAACGCAGCGTGTTGTAAACAATATATTGAAGATAGAACTAACGCTGCGTTGCAGCCGGTAGTCACTCGCTCCCGGTACTCATATAACAAAGTGCGCCTCTTAACAAAGAGCGAATTGGAGCTCTCCAAACTAAAAAGTTAGAGTATGATGTGCATTGGTTAGGTTAGGTAATAGGGAAGTGCTCAGAAAAACTGACCGTTCAGTTGGGCCAAAGTTTGGTGCATTATGAATTCTTTATACTTTCTAGTATCCTATAATCCTATACTTACCTCTTCTTAAATACTTAACCATCCTGTAACCAGTTAGTACTCATAATGAACCTCAAAAAATCTGTTGGTAAAATCTTCGCCAGATCCTTCCGTTCTCGAAACAGTTGTGTATCCTAAGAAACGGAGTAGACGGATCAGAAGATTTAGAGGATCATATAAAAAGCAAACAAATTTTTTGAATTTTTTTCGAAAATCGTCTTCATTTTAATTTACATTTTAGTAAACTGATGTGCTATAGAAGAAAATAAAAAAGTTGTTTATTGTTTGTTTCCCCTAAATATCTGTGGTTTGAAGAATATGAATCTCAAGCTCAATGAGTTCGAAAAGTTTCAATTATTCTCGGTTTTATTGGAAAACTACGCCATCTTGTTTCTAGGAAAAAACAATTCTCAAAAAAATTTCAATTCCTTAGTGTGTAGCGGCTACACACTGAAGCAAAATATACATACAAGTATGATTTTATATCATGATATAATTTTTTAAGAGCTGTTGCCCTTAGTCGCAATGAGACACGATTATTTTGTTGGAACACTTTTCTGCAATATTATTTTTCACTCCGACCATTTATTTAAGATGTTTCTCCATAAAGACATGTTTTTTCCAAAAATTATTATTATTTTTTTTTTTTTTTTCATAACAAAAGATATTCAGTTTTGCTGCTCCAAGAAACTCAAGTATCTTTTTTCTCCTGTCCCAGAAATTCTACAAATTAGTCTGATATTTAGAACATTGTCTAACTTTTTAGATTGAAGAGATAGCAAAGACAAAACAAAAATACAATACACTGTAATACAATACCTATGTATATCGATACGTGACAGCTACTTTACGTATGCATAATGAAGCCTTGAGAATTACCAACTATCCCGATGGGAAGCAATTCGAAAATAGGGCGGATCGTTTATATAAGTACACACATATATGTTGGTATATACGAGTATGCAAGTATGTGTGAAGGTATGTTTGTTATATTTATAGCTTGTAATTAATTAATGTTTAATCAGAAATTAATCAAATGTATTATTGGTAATTGGTAATTTTGTAATTTTGCGCGCGTACATATGTAAATTTTGTGTACCTACAAATAAATAACTACATTTGTTTTGGATATGACAACTTTTTCGTTAATTTTGTTGTTGTTATTGAATTTGCTACTATTGCATACTAAGTAAAATGCCAGTAGATAGAGAACAAAATGGTAAACTTTGTGTTTTTCTTCTTTTTTTTTTATTTGCAGACACCGCTGGGGCGTATGAGTAATTTATTTTATTACTTATATTTTCAAGACTGATAATTTACTTAGTTTGTCACGTACTATTTGAAATATTTCAAATATATTTCCTGGTAGAGCTTAAATTAGAAGCTGTACGTAACCGGAAAATTCTCCATTACCTCTCACATTTTTTCTATCATTGCTTATGAAATATATTTAAAGACCAACAAGAACATGGCAAAAAATGTAGTAGCATTGTATTGTAATGTAGTAGCATTGTATTTATTATATTGTTGGAGAGGTAATTGTTGATTTTACCGCGATGTATCAGAATTATTGGACGTCCCCCTTCATTGTCTATTATAATCTGCCGAGAAAACCTCATCCAGTCCTGCCTACCTCAAGAATTAGTACTACTTACTCATTTCTTCAGTTGGTACTTGCCCAAAAATTTTCTTCTTTTGTGAATCGATGTTCCACAATGCGCTAAACTATATCTTGAAGATTGCCTTTCCTCGTCGCAGGACCTACATAATGAGCTTTACTCATTGCCTTTGACAGAGGGGATTGCTCAGCCCGCAGTTCTACGCTACACACGCTTTCTTCTATTATATAAAAAGGTTCAGGTCCCATGAATGCAGTCGCTACCCATTTTTAGCAAACTCTGCTGTCTGTTCGTTCCTCTCTTTTCTTGGGTCCGGGGACCTAATAGAGGGCAGAAGTTGTACATGTTTGCATCGCTCCCTTTGAACATTACCTAATTTAGCTATAGCTATTTTAAGTTCAGTTTTCCTTGTCCAAGCTTCTGCTTTATATTATTAGGATTGGACGAGCCATTCTCCAGCGGAGTACACTTGGTTTATATTATTAGGATTGGACGAGCCATCCTCCAGCGGAGTACACTTGGTTTACTTCCCCAAGTCTTCCCTTCCTTTTCCTTATTTGGCCCTGACTGCACATGAGTCTTTCATGTGAGTTAAGTATTTAATGATAATTCCTAATATTTAAATTCTTGCTGTTTGGGCAATAAGTTTTCCAGCTAGTGAAATTGCTTTGCGAGAAGTGACCCCCTTTTAGTAAATTATGGTAAACTACAGGGTAAATATTTAAGGAGAAATATTTTAAGAGAGATTCATTAAAAGTTCGTCTACTACCAGGCTCCGCACTAGAGGTGATACTACTACTCCCTGTAAACATCTTCTGGTTGCGCTGACTGATTAATGTACTCCGTACTCACATACGCCAAAAATGCCTCAGCTTGGTGCGCTCGCATTTCTACACCTCTGTATCCACTATATGTTTCCCCAATAAACACGGCATATCTTCGTTTACACTGCCACTGAAAAGTTAAAATCTTGTAGACTTTTAAATTGTTATACGAAAAATCATAAGATGCTAATGCATACGTGTCAGCTAATGCTTTTGTCTATGTCACATTAAAAGATTTTTTTATTCAAGGAACGAAAAATAAACTAAATAAGTGTGAAGCTGAATGTAATGTGAAAAGTTGAGTATCATTTTCTTACTTACTTTATGTAAAAAAATCAAGATGTAGGAAAAGAAATGAAGTTACCAACTTTTTGCTTTTTAGTTTGTACTCTTGCATATGTGTGATCTTCAAGCTTTCCGTTCAGCATCAACTAGCTGAAGTTAAGAAGAAGCGTAGAGTGTGAAGCATGAGGGCATGAGTGGTGCCAAGAAATAGTAGTAAACAGTTTCTTTACCCAGCTTCTGTACTACACTGAGGTACTAAGAACATACGACAATTGCACTGACACTAAATCTTATGCTTTATGATCTGGAACGACACAAATCTCTGAGCTTTTTATATTACACATACATGTGTATGTGTAACTGTATAAGTTTAATGTGTATGCGTTTGTGTGCCTCTGCGTTTCTATTCTGCTAAACTAAAACAGACGCGGCGCAATTTATGTGCTTGTGCTACGTTTCCAAGAAAAAACACAAACAAGTGCAAAAAGGAAAAAAAAAATTAAATAAATAAATGCAGCAAAAACAGTTGGAAATAAAAAGAGAACAAAAAAGTAAGGAAATGTTAAAATGTTTTGCGGAGCATATTATTTTGTTATTTTCCCGCACTCGAAATCCTTCACCGTTCGTTCTTCTCGTTGATTTAATGATAATCATGTTAAAAGTCAAAATTTCCGCAAATAATTTGTAGGTTTTGTTTTTGTTTTTTTGTGTCAAGAAGTTGAAGCCAATTGCCAATTGTAATTTTTCATATTTTGGCAAATGTTTTTTCCTTTTCATGCTACACAATAAACTTTTTTCTAGCATGCTATACATTTCATCCAGATATATATTTTCCACTTTTTTGTAACATGCAATTAATTTTTCTCAGTTTTAAGTTAATCGAGCATAAATTTTGTAACCAAAGCATAATGTAATTATGTAACACTTCTGGTATTACGACGTTGTTGGATTTATTTTTATTGTGCGAAAATCTCGCTAGCAAAAGCTCAACAGCTTAGTTATATCTTCGCATAAGAAACAGCTAAACATCTCAAGCAAGCCATTGTCCATTGTTTTATACTAGCCAGCAATAAGATGCATATGTAGAGGGATGTGATTGAGTGTGTGGAGGCACATACGCACACATACGCACACATACGCATTAATTTATTTAATGTGTTTTTATATGATTGCAAACAGTTTTTTTTCTTGTTTTTTTTTTTTTTTTTGATGTATTTTATTGTGAGCAAAACTCATTATTTATATAGATAAAATTTATGTGTGTGTATGAGTGCGTGTTTATACTGCGTGAATATTTGTTTATTTGTTTTTGGTAGTTGTTGTTGTTGTTGTTGCTGCTACTAGAGTTAAGCTAATTGATATTGATGGCATCGGCATTAGCAGACACATTAGAATTAATCCCTAATTACAATTAAATGAAAATAAATTCAACGAAGCATGCATTACTAATGCAAACACATCTACGTATACATATATGCAAACATACACACACACAAATAGGCAAATTAAAAAACTTTTACATAGTCAAAATTAGCAATTAGTTTAATTAACAAATAATTTCTATATCTGAATTTGCGAATCAACAATCAAAACCGCAAAGTATGACTGTCTGACTGTCTGACAGACTGCCACACCCATTTTGACTGAAATGAAACAGAGCATTGACAATTTTTTTTTTGTGGTATAATTTATGCGTATTAACTCAATATTGTTTAGTAAACTATTATGAGTTGTCAGCTGAAATTAGTTTTCAATTTTGAAAATCTGCAGACTAAGGAGAGTAAAAATCAAAAACGTCACGTCATTTTCTGAGTTGTACACAAAAATGTGTAGCCATCAACAAAAACCAACAAAACGAACAGGTTCTTAGTAAGTATTGCTTTGTTTTCTCTCTTTTCCCTCTTTCTTCACTGCATACCTTTTTTAGGGCTATCCCTCGTGGGGAGACTTTAAAAAAGATTGCTTTTATACAAAAATAAAAAATACTCCACTAAGAAAACATTTATCATATTGATCAGTCGAAGTGGTTGACTTTTCGAGTTCCATATCCAGCTTACTGATTGTCTACGTGCCTCATTCATTTTACCAGCAAACACTTGATCTAAGCTGATCATTTATTCATACCTGGCTAATAAATTAATACCTGGCTCTTTGTTTCATATTTGGTTCACTCTTTCATTCATAGCTGACTCTTTTATTCATATCAGATTCATTCATTCTGAGGTACATAATCGGTTTTGATTAACTCATTTATATCTAAGACTTTCGTTATATCTGACTCATTTATTTATATTGATATTACACATTTGTATCTGACTCACGCATTTTAATTTGACTCATTCTTTGATTCTTAGTTGCCTGACTCACTCGATCGTATCTGACCTAACTCAATCATTCATATTAGGTTCATTCATTGATGCCTGACTATATCACTCATATCTGACTCATTCATTCACATCTGATCGATTCATTCATATATACATTACACATTTATTCAGATCTGAGCTATATAACAATATTTGATTAATTCATTTATATCTAAAATTTCGTTATATCTGACTCATTTATTTATATTGAAATTACACATTTGTATCTGACTCACACATTTTAATTTGACTCATTCTTTGATTCTTAATTAACTGGATCACTCGATCATATCTGATTCATATATTCAAACCTAACTCAATCATTCATATAAGATTCATTCATTGATGCCTTACCATATCACTAATATCTCACTCATTCATTCACATCTGATCCATTCATTCAAATATACATAACTCATTTATTCATATCTGAATCATTCTGATTACATATGATTCTGGATTACATATTCATACCTGACTCATTTACTCTGATCTGCCTGATTCATCTATGTCTCACGGATTTCTCACCGTTTCATTTATAACTTACTAAGTCTTTCACACCCGAGTCAGTGATTCGTATCTGACTCACTTATTCTTTACCTGATTCTTTGTTTATGAAGTACCCATTCGTTTTCTCTTTTTGTAATTCATATTTTAATAATTTCGGTATTTCATTTAAACTAAGTATGTAAAGGGTGTTTTTTCTAGAAGTTTGTTTTCAATCTGACAAAACTTTTTCCGGAGTTGGTATTTTTGACAGCTGTCACTTGATTTATGCTCAGTTTGGCTTGCTATTTCATAATGAATAGACTTGCGCGTGAACAGTGTTTTCAAATTATTGTAATTTATTATCAAAATTTATGCGCTGTGAAAAAAGTGTTTCGCAAGCTACGTCCATTTAGCGACGAGGCTCATTTTTGAGTCAATGGATACGTGAATAAGCAGAATTGCCGTACTTGAAGTGAAGACCAGCCAGAGGCAATTCAGTAGCTACCAATGCATCCCGACTAATGCACTTTTTGGTGCGGATTATGGGCGGGCGGCATCATTGGGCTGTACTTCTTCAAAGACGATGAAGGCCGCAACGTTACGGCCAATGGAGAAAGGTACCGGTACCGTTCGATGATAACAGACTTTTTTTTTGCCGAAAATGCAAGAATTGGACTCTGGGGTCGACATGTGGTTCCAAAAGAAACCATGCATCGATTGAGAGGCGAATTTGGTGAGCAGTTAATTTCACGTTTTGGTGCAGTCAATTGGCCACCAAGATCGTGTGATTTGACACCGTTAGACTATTTTTTGTGGAGCTATGTTAAGTCTCTTGTCTATAGGGACCAGCCAAACAAGATTACAGCTTTGAAAGCCAACATTGAATGCGTCATTGCGTCATTGGTGAGATTGCGGCCGAAAAGTGTAAAAAAAATGTGCAAAAATTTGACCTTCAGAATGGACCACTTGAAGCGTAGCCACGGGCAACATTTAAGTGAAATTAACTTTAAAAAGTAAATGACGGGAATTGATTTATCGATCCAAATAAAAATTTCATTCACTTTTGTAAAATTACTGTGTTTTTTTTTCATTTTCAAAAACTAAACTCTTATAAAAATCACCCTTTATTAATAAATAGTGAAAATTTCTGTTGAAAATGCAAATGCAAAAGGAAAACTTTAACAAACCAAATCATCACTTTCATGCATAAGTTTCGAATCTCTTTTGAATCCAAATACATACGCCCCACCTGTGGCGCCATACATTAAATCATTAATTTAATGAGATGTAACTATGTATTTGCATTTACGCTCCAACTAGTGCTGCAATACATTTTCGTTATAATGTCGCAAAGATTCATTTAAATGTTGTAAGAAGCTTACAAGCAATCAACAAAATTTTAATAGCTGTCGACAGATAAGCAAAAGCAGACAACACACACACACACACACAGACTCTTTCGCCTTGAAATATACTTCAAACTAATGCAAATCACACTTTATTAATTTTTGAATATTTTATGAATAACATCACACAAACACATGCACGTACAGTTTTCGGAGTAAGTAAGTAGTAGTGAGGTAGTTGTGCTTGTTTCTGTGTGTGTCTCGCTGTCGGTTTGTTTGCTCATCTGTTGCACACACGTAGGACATATTCGAAAGCTTCTCATAAGCATATGCTCAAACGTAAACGGCTTAAATGCGATATACGCCACAAATTCACTTAACTAAGCAACGTGTGAAGCAACGGGTTCGTTGGATGTGTGTGTGTGTGTGTGTGTGTGACTTAGTAGCAGTTATGACTTAGCGCTGAGACTGTGAAATTGAAAATGGTGAATTGAAATTGAAGCTTGTGACGGTGGCTGTGTGTAAAATTCTGAAACTTTATTGCACAATATGATTAAAGTATCCATTAAAGTTAAAAAAAAAAGTATAAGTATAAATTCAATTATTAAAAAGCATAAAGTTTCATGTTTTCCTGGGTCACAAATCAGATTTCCCTGGTGTCTTCTCTTTGAAAACAAAAAATGAAAAAAAAAAACAAAAAAGAAATATTTTTTTTTCTTACAAATGCCAAGAACTATAACTGTAACTTTCTAACACGCAAATGGAGATGTGAAAAAAATTCATGCTCTCACATGCTTAAAATTCTTACGCTTTCCCTTAAGTAATCACAAAGTTTTTGTATAAAACTTAAAGAAAAAGTGAAGAAATATTTGAGAAGTGGAGAAATTTTGTATTGCTGTAATTCGTTTATTATGAAAAATTTTGAGTTATTTCTTGTTTACAATAAATATTTTAATCAGGATAAACAATTACTTATTTTATAACTACACAAAATGAACAGCTTTTCTGGAAATGGAAATTTTAAGAATATTTTGTACTACAATCAACAAGAAAACTGCCTATATTTTTGTATTTTTTGCTGATGCCAAAGCCAAGGATAGAAGCTCAGTGTGCCAATGATTAATTTAAGGTGGCCACCATTCAAACCATAGCTCTAAATCTTAAATAAATGGGAATGTCCCGAATCATTTCTAATCGATTTATACCTTAAATATTATTCCTCCATATCTGACTCATTCAGTTATACTTAATCTATTCACTCACACCTAACACATTTATTCACATTTGACTCAATTACTTCCGTCTGACTCATTCATACACACCTGGGCTATTAATTTATGCCCATTGAGGGCCGAGACCGCTCATCCACTCTTTTCGTGCGTGTTACACAATATTTGTACACGAAAGGAAGGGAACTAAAGTTTATTGCCGAATCCGAACGTCGAATTGAAAAGCTTTCCTTGGGCAATTTTTACTCTTGTAGGTTTTACATTGCCTGCCAAGACATTGGTGCCATGTAGAACAATTTGTTGCTTATTGATTTTCTATGTGCCGAGTTCTGAGCGCCGGATACTCGAGCGGATACTCCACTACATAACGGTGACCACAATTATTTTATTCACTATTAATTTACACCTACCTTAATTATTTGTACAAGATTAATTATTATTTTTATATGTGACTACTTCATTAATTTACAAATTCATTCATTTACTCACTAAACTGTACATGAATCATTGGTTTTTTCTTAAAGACATTAATTAATAACTGATGAATCTTTCATAAATGCTTATTTCGTTCAATAATTCAAAGCTGATTCAAGTCATGAGTCAACTGATTCATTAATGCGTACTATACTTGACTCAAATCTGAATTGTTCATTTATATCACACTCATTCCAACTAACACAATTATTTATATCCGATTTATTCTTTCATATCTTACTCATTAATCGATATTCGATTCTTTTTGTAAATACCCCACACGACTGATTCATCCTCGTCTGCGTTGTTTTTCCCCATTTGACTCATTTATTTAAACACCTGAATCATTTAATAATATCTTATTTACTCTTATTTATATATTTACTCAAACCAGTTTTATTAACTCACCCAAACTTATTTATATGCATTTATTTATTTTATTCATGAATCAATTATTCCTACCTAAGACATTCATTCATAATTCATCATTCATCTATTCACGCCTGTTAATTGTTACATGACTCATTCACGCTAATCAGAACTATTCATCCATACCAGACTCATTCATTTATGCATGTCCGAATCAGTCACTCATGCTTGACTCAGACATTCATACCTGGCTCATTTACTCACATTTGAGTCGTTTATTTATACTTATCTCATTGATACAGATTTGAATTACTCATTCGTACCTTTCATTTTCAGTCACTTCTGACTCCTTCATCCACACTTGATTCACTCATTTTTATCTGATTCTTTAATACCTGACTTAGTCACACACTTGACTCACTCATATTAATATTTATTTATTTTAATACTCACTCATAATAAACATTTACTCATATCTGATTAATTTAGTTCATATCTGACTCACTCAATTACACTCGACTAATTCATTTTTAGCGGATACACTCTTCCATATTTCGTTTAATGTTTCAATACATCTTTCATTTCCTACATGACTTATTTATCCACATCTGAACTTTTCATTCATATATACCCTAGATACCCTCGATTGTCTAGTGGGTAGAGCACTGGACTTTCACCCAGGATTTTAGGTGTTCGATTCCCCTTTTAGCCTGGTAGTTGTTTCAAATTAACTTCATATACTTCTACCGATATAGAGTGATATCACAATGGGCCATTCTGGACTAAGTGAGCCCTAATCAACCAACAACCAACATACCTTATTCATCTTTTTTTTTCCTGACTCAATCATTCATACCTGATTCATTCATTCACTCGGTAAAAACCGCAAGGCACCAAATATGTTGTTCCTTAGTTTTCAAGTATTAAGCGCCAAAAGTTTGAATTCTTTCCCAATTTTTGTTACTGAAGCACATTAATAATTAGAGCACTCCACAAAATGTTCTATTTAACTCAATTGTAAGCAATTTTTGTTTAATGGTTTTTTAAATAATATTACAACAATAAATTTCTGCCCATATTTTTTTAAACTCATAAATATTTTGTGAACAATGAAGCAAATACGATGACGACGATGACGATGATGATGATGACGATGACGTTGACGTTAATAACATCATGATGCAATTAAAATTAAGTAATTTTTCCTTCCCCCACTGCACCCAGTGAAATTGATGGAAATTAAGTGAATGCAACAGTGATGTGCAACATCACAGTTTGATGTACACGAGTATGTGAAGCACACACATATACACACAGTGATAGAGGGTGAGAGGGTGAGAGGGAGTGAGGGGCGTTTTCTGAATACAATATGTATGCCATAAACATCAAAGTGATTGCAGCAATTTAGGTGCTAGTGCAACATACACACAATAGCAGCAACAGAAACAGCAGCAGCAACAACATTAAGTGGAAAAGTAGCAGCAGTAATAGCTGTAGCAACAACAGCATCAGCAACATGACAAATTATGTGCCTCTTAAATGAATTGAATGCATTTTTATTATACGTACCTAAATACTTACATTTATGTACTTTCGTGCTGTAACCAGTTGCAGCTGGTGCCACCGCTGCTACCTACATACTCGTATATGCTGCTGAGTTGCCTGCTTCTTCTTCTTATTTTTTTTTTCTATTACTTTTACTTCTTTCCCGCTACTGCTTCGGAGTGCTTTTTGTTGTTTAGAATATTGGATGCGACCTCCACTGTTTAACCCTTTACATTGCCCGTGTTGTTGTGTTGCCACCATAAAACAAATTACTCTTAAGTGACTTATTTTGTGTTCTTGCATACATGTGTGGAGGTAATTTATTTAAGTTTGCGGCTTCTGTCACAATCTAAGTGCTTCAGATTTGAATATTCTCGGTCATTGTTGTTATTGTTATTGTTATTGTTTTTGAGTGCATTTCGTCTTACACAATGTTCAAATTGCGCTAAAACAAAAAGAAAGGAATTACAGCGAGAGGTAAATTTAAGCGAAAGTCTTTTACTGAAGCACGTCAACAAATTATAGGGAAAAGAAATTTTAAAATTTGTTTTTAAATCCAGAAGTTAATTTCATCAACCTTTTGGATGACAAGCTGTTCCCGAATGGAACCTTTACTTGCTTTTTGGAAAGAGCTTTGTCCAAATGAAAATTTAAAATTAAAACGTGTAGCCGCTACATACTAAAAGTGTGGAAGGTTGTTACGTCATTTATGTCAAGCCTTTTTCTCAACCTTCTTTCTTCACTCGTCCTGTCTTCATTTCACATACTAACAGCCTCTCGATCAACGGCTCATGTTTTTTTTGGCACCATAGAACTGATGGTGATATTCTGCCATCGGAATAGGTGTGGCTGATGTCGATACACATGAGTACAGTAAAATTTTTTATTTGTATATATTTAATACTGAAGTAAAGAAAAACAAAGCAAGCCCAAGTCACATATTAAAATTAAGTAGCTATTTCTTTCAATAATTTGATTTAATAATACATTGTGTGTTAAAAGTACCGGGAATTGGTCAATAAAACCCTAAATATTTATTATTCATTAAAATTAATTGATTATTATTATTCATTCAAAGTATCGACTTCCGAAATAATACATTTATGCCAACGAATAATCCAATCAATCATCAAAACAATATTCAAAAGCATTTTCCGGAATCGACTTCAGTTCTCGCCGAGAGTTCCCTTTTATGTCTTCTACCGACTGAAAACTGTTGACTCCAAGTGGTAACTTGAGTTCTGGAAAGAGACAAAAGTCAGCCGAAGGCGTTCATGACTGACCAGTGTGAGGCAAATCTTTCACCACATCTCGTGCTTAATTGCACGTGTTTTAAATAAAGTCGATTCACTGTAAGCCTTCTGTAACATTTTCAGCAATTCGGCACATGAAATTCCATTTGCAATACATAATTTGAGACTAATTGTTTGTTCGATATTTTCATTCATTTTAACAATTGAAAAAACACACTTGAGATGCAATGACAAAATCAAGAACTGTAAACAAACTAAATGAGAGATCAAACTTCTCTCCAGTGCATACTCCTCCTCTCGATACGTTCACACATTTATAAGAACTCTAGCTAGTGATTTTTATGGAAGTACCCTTGTGGAATGAAGGGGGCGCTGTTGAATTTTGAAAAGTTGAAATTAATAGAGCCGGTTTGGAATTTTACCTTTATGGGATCACCCAGGAAGCAGGGGCAGTCCATTTTATAAAAGTTCAATTTTATATGGAGAATTAAAGAGACGTGGTCGCTGTGGCGTAGTTGTAGTGCGTTGGACTGCTACGCAGAGTGTTCGGGGTTTGAATCTCGGCTCAGGCAAAATCAAAAAAAGTAGAGAAAATAAGTTTTCTACACGGCACCACCTCTTGGCAGGCAATGGCAAACCTACAAGAGTAAAAATTGCCCATGAAAAGCTTTTCACTTCGCCGCTCGGATTCGGCATTAAACTGTAGGTCCCTTCCATTCATGTACAAATATAACACGCACAACATGAGTGGATGCGAAGAGCTCGGCTTAGGCCCTCCATGGGCTGTTGTGCCATTAAAAGTAAAGTAAAGAGACGTATTCTCCGAAAAATTTCATTTTGTTGGACAGTGAAATTAAGGTGATTGGTTTTACAATTTATCATTCTCGAGCCGACTCCCGACCAGCTGTCGCGTAATTAGTTAATTTTCATCGCATATTTTTTATCTTTGATCTTGATTCGGAGTCCGTTACCGCGACCCAACCTCCCTCATTAATTGTCTTACGTATTTTTTAAACGAACCTCATAAAGCTAAGAGTTCCAGCGTATCCACATCGTAAAGTCGTGGAATATAGCTAATATACAAGCATACTTCTATAGAGAGACACCTACTCTATTTATTATGCCAGCTTTTTCTCTCTACATTTTCTTTAGACGTGCTTCCTGTCACCATCATATTGTAACAGCAATGTTGTCAAATTAATGCTTATTCCACCAGATCTTCTAGATTTTTAAATTAAAAACGCTAACAAAATATGGTTATGTGGTGTTCTGGTGGATTTTGAAATCCAAGATTTGGCAACACTGTCTAACAGTCTCTCGTTACACATATACATACATACTCTTCAATGATGAGAGATCTATTCTATTTTTTGTACCTTCACTTTTTAAAATAGTTTGATGGTACTGTACTATTTCTACTACCATTTTCACTTCTGTTTTCTATTACTACTTACCACTACTCTTTTACTACTATTTTCTTCTACTTTTCTACAATTTTTCTACTACTATTTTGGAATGCTATTCTCTACTACCATTTTAACTACTTATAGTACTACTTTTTCGAATACTTTTCTAGCTACTAATTTTAATACTTTTTCTAAAACCTTTTTTTCGTACTTTACTTTACTTTTGATGGCACAGCAGCCCATGGAGGGCCTAGGCCGAACTTTTCACATCCACTCATGTTGTGCATGTGATATTTGTACATGAATGGAAGGGCTATTTTTACTCTTGTAGGTTTGCCATTGCCTGTCAAGCGGTGGTGCCGGGTAGAAAATTTATTTTTTCTACTTTTTTGATTTTGCCTGTGCCGAGATTCGATCCCCGGACACTCTGCGTAGCAGTCCAACGCACTATCACTACACCACAGCGACCACGTACTGCTATTTTTAAATTAAAAGAATCCTTAAAATTGTTTTAAAATTTTTTATGGAAATTCTCATGAAATGTAATCCCTTACGTGCAGTAATGTTTTGATGCACAATCATAAACGTTGCAGACAATTTGACAATGTAAACTATGGTGTATTTGGACGTAACAATTTAATTTGTCAAATTGATAATATCACATTATTTGACAGAAGGTATAGAAGGAACTCATTTAAGTTTTATGTATTTTACTACTGTGGGCAAAAAGTAGTAAGACCTTTTAATTTAAATTTAACGCGGAAATCCATTCATCAAAATATTATTTTTTTAAGGTTGGTATGACATCTGTCGGTGACATCTGTGCCAAATGTCACATCAAAATAATCATTAGTGTTTAGTATACGCTTGTCTTTCTGAAGTACAAAAAGTGCATTCGGCGATTTACACAATGAGTGAAATTATTCAACAAAGAAGTTCCATTAAATTTTGTGTGCGGAATCAAATCAAATTTCTGGTGCCGAAACGTTCAGAATGTTGCAAAAGGCCTTCGGTGATAATTGTATGTCGCGAGCAAGTGTTTTTGATTGGTACAAATTGTTCAAAGATGGTCGAGAACGCGTTGACGACGAACCACGTCCATCAACTTTAACTGATGATCAACACGTCAATAAAATCAAGGAATTGGACGACGATTAACAGTCAGAGACCTTACTGGCATCGTTGGAATATCGGAAGGATCAGTGAAAACCATTTTAAAACATCATTTGGGCCTAAGAAGAGTGAATGCACGATTGGTTCCAAAACCACTGCATTGGTTTTACGAGACCATTTTGCCAAAAATTCGACTGATATCGTTCCGCAACCACCCTACCACCCTATTCGCCTGACTTAGCACCGTGTGACTTTTGGCTATTTTCTAAACTCAAAAAACCGCTTCGTGGACACCGTTTTGAGTCAATTGAAGACATTAAACATGAATCGCTAAGCGCATTGAAGGCTATTCCGGAAATTGACTTTAACAACTGTTTCGAGAATTGGAAAAAACGTTGGCACAAGTGTATTGGTGCCGGGGGGGATTACTTTGAAGGGGACGAATAGATTTGGAAGAATGAATAAAAAAATTTGAAATTATGAACAAAGTCGTACTAACTTTTGCCCACAGTAGTAGTTAACACCGATACTAAAAATTCGAACTCCATTAAGCATATATTTCGGGGTTTCATCGCGCGAAATGTTTATAATTTTGAATTAAATGAACTATAGATCGTAATTCTGATCTAGAGTCATTATAATTATAATTATAACATATACTATACATATTGCTTTTTAATCACAGTGACATACAGACATATTTACATACTACTACATGCATGTGTATGTATGCATATGTAAATGTAATTTTCGTGGAACTTTTATTGCCATAAATGCATTATTCCAACTAAAACTTCTTGACTCTAGTGCCTTCACTTTAATGGTACTACATCAACACAACAGCTACAATAACAACAGCAGCAGAGCAAATGCAAATCATACCCACTAATGCGAACTAATCGAACACGCTTGAAGGGAACTTCTATAAATATATGTAGATATGTATTTATTTTTGTGTGTAGGTCTGTAAGCTTGTGTGAAATTGAAATGATTTTCATTCCAACTACCGGTGAAACTATTCCAGTACAGCAATTCTTATATGTAGTATAACGATGATTATCATGTTGTTGATAATGATCATTGATAAAAATTTTGCATACATGGTATTTGAAAATGCTTGAGAAACTAAGTACCTAAGTTCTTGTGTGGTTATCTCAAGTATACATAAGTTTAAATACAGCATGGAAGCGCATAACAAACACTTGAGTGGCAAAGAGTTTGAAAGAAGAAGTGGTGAAAGAATGCTTCATTTTGCTGAAGGCGCAAATGTGAATGCGTTTATTTAACTATAAAATATACAGCAGAATTACAAAACTAATCAATAAATTCAAGTGTTTTTCATGTATAAGTGTTCAGTTAACATCAGTTTACACTTTAAACACTCACACCCAGTTTAAGCCATTCACACTTTTTATTAGTATGTGTGTAATTAAATATGATTTTATTTATTGTTGAAAATTTAAAAATATATGTGCTTTCATACATTAGATACAGTTGTGTGCTTCTACTTCTTCTTCTTCTTCTTCAAACTACATATACGTCATCAATCATGCTTGAAACTTTATGCCATAAAATACTCTTCCGCTTGTCTTTCTCCCCCAACAAATATTTGTAGCTTTTTTCTTGCCATTTTCTGTTGTTTTTGCTGCTGCTGATACTGTTGTTATTTGTTGAGCATAATATTTCAAAGAATCAATTGCCTCAAGTTGAATGTGGCATCAAACCTTACCAGCCAGCAACAGTGCAAGCAGAATGCCAGCCAGCAAACACTAATAACTAAAATGTCAATTCAGTGATTGATGAAATTGACAATTGTCCTATATACATGCATACATTCAAATACATGGTATATGTATGTATGCGTGTGTATGTAAAAGCCCTCACTCCTCTCCTCTCAATCAAGAGTCTAACTACTACCCGCTTGTGTTAATGTTAAAAACTGAAACAACATATTTGGCTGACAGTCACTCAACTCGAAGAGAGAGAGAGCAAAAAGAAAAATCAATATGAAAGAAACGCAGTTACTGCATACCGTATTATACTCTCCCCAGAAAGAGACAAAGAGTGGAAGTGAAGACAGACATCGTGTATGTGAATGTGTATGCGAATAATGTGTGTTTGTGCTCTCGCTGTCGATGATGGATGATGCTAACAAAAGCATTTACTCTTCACACACACTCACACATACATTGAAACGAACACATATTGAAGCGAATAATAACAAATGCAAAATAAAAAGTGTAATTGTTTTATATTGGAACAGAAATATGTAGTAATATTAACATATGCATACACATGCAAATAGATCGGTTGAACAAATTAAATGAATTATGGCAAGATATTGTTTGTTGCTGCTGTTACTACTGCTGCTGCTGCTGCTGCTGCTGCTGCTCTTATTGATGCTGTTGAATGTATGGTATATGTGACAAATGATGATTGAAGCGAAAATGTATACAGAAGAAGAAAAAATTAAAGAGACAAAAATTATACAGTGGGGGGCACATTTAAGTTATATTCATGCAAATTTATTTCATTCTAGGTTTTAGTTTTGCATGCATTGTAAAGGAAGCATAACATTTCCATATTTGCTACTGCATTTATTGCATACATATTGTAAAAATGTATGCTTTAACATTTTTTCTTCTCTTGTGTGCTTAAGTGCTTTAATGCTTTTGACATTTACAAATGATTGCATTTGTGGCAATGGCATTATCAGTAATGCATTCTTTGTCAATCAGGCAAGTACGACAACGCACACACATCATTTATGCAACAATTATTACACTGTACTTATAGGTAAATACCATGTAAACTAAATATTCGGTCGGAGAATCTGCAGTTTACCCCAGAACTTAAAAAAAGTCATTAAAAACTGGGTTTAAACAAATGATTATTACGCGCCTAAAAGTGGACGGACGATTGTACTTTCTGGTACAATTGTACTTTTATGTACTACTTTGAAACAATTTTACTCTTATAGTGCAATTTTACTTTTTGGAACATAACTAATTTTTCGATACAATTGTACTTTTTTGGTGGAATTGCATTTTTTCTTAGTACAATTTTTGGGACGAACAATTTTGTTAAAATGTTGTAACCAAGGAGGCTTTCAATCAAGGTAACCACTTTGGGACTTCAATTTGAATATACAATTTTTCCCGAATGGAATTTGCTAGGCCACGTTAGATAAATGTATATTCAACGTCTTGTAAATTATCCTCTCTTCGCAAAAAGTATAACCATAATGGGTGTTACAAAATCGGTCCACTCTAATGTGTTACGTATTTACATTCTGTCAAAAAAGTACCGGGTCAATAAACCACAAAATATTAATTATTCACTTAAATTTATTGTATCGCTTTCAAAGTAGGCCCCTTCCGAAATACCACACTCATGTCAACGAATAATCCAATCATTAAAACATTTTTCAAACGCATTTTCCGTAATAGACTTCAGTTCTCGCAGTTGCTTGGAAGTGGTAATTTTAGTTTTGAAAAGAGAAAATGCCAGCCGGAGCCATATCAGGTGAACACGGTGGATGTTCGATGATTTTTGTTGAGTTTTCGGCCCAAATGATAGCCTTGTTAGATGGTGCGTTGTCGTGGCGCAAAATTCATAAGTTTTCTTTCCACTATTCTTTTTCAGACTAATTTGTTCTTTTTTGTAGCGTCTATCTCACTCAAACTTAAATGACGGCTTTCCGCCATCATTTCCTTCATTTGATTGATGTGAACTACAGTTGAAGACGTTTATCGACGACCAGAGTGAAGCAAATCTTCCACCACATCTCAATCGTGTTTTTGATAAAGTTGATGTACTGTAAGCCTCCTGTCCTTTCAGCGATTCTGCATACGGAATTTCATTTGCAATACAAAATTTCAGACAAATTCTTTGTTCAATATTTTTATACATTGTTAAAATCGTAAAACACACATTACCAAAATGGAACCGCTACAACTTCTATACTTTGTCGAGGTCTATTTGATCTATTTGCTTTTTACATTTTGGTGCAAAATAGAAAACATCATTTAGCATCCCTGACATTGAGCGCAAAGCAGTGTGAAAGAGGGGAAAGATTCCACACTTACGGCACTCGACTCTTAGTGTAGTTGTTGGTGTATACAAATTATATAAGCAAAGAGCGTATGGAGGAGAGAGAGAGGGAGAGAGAGAGTGAACGAGTAATATTATATTTTGATTATGAACAATTTCAAAACTTAGGTCGTACTGGTAGCCAAATGCAACAACAAAAATATGTTAACAGAAAATTTATCTGTGGAAAATTTACCACATGCGCTCGGCAATTACCAGCAAGCTGCCGTTTGTTTTCTCTAGTATGCTCGTGGTTTTAAATTTGTTACCTTTACATACTTTTGTTTGAGTAGCGTTTGTTTTTCCTGTTCTTCAATTTCGACTTTCTTGCTAATGCAATCGCGAGCGAGTATGTGTAAATAAAATATCAACAAAATAGAAGGTAACGCATTATTGCACTCATAAAAAATAAAAAAAATTAGAAAACGAACATCTAAAAAAACTGTCAAAATGAAACAGAGAAGGGAAAGAAAAAAAGCTCGTGCATACACGTGCATAGCTATAAAAAACGTAACTAAATGTTTGAAATGACGTTTCAGTGACAGCGCATTTGGGGAATCATCATCATCATCATGTTTCCATCTTCTTGGTGTTGCTACATTCTTCCAGCTACCTCCATTCTTCCAGCTACCTCCATGCTTGTGCTCCTCATCAGCCATCAGCTTCACTGCTACTGTCATGATCTACCACCTTCACCAGGGGTATGTTGTTCATGTCTTGTCGTGAATGTTGTAACACACATTACCATAATGTGTGTTGTTGCTGTTTTGGCTCTGTTGCTGGTGCAACTATTGTCTGTTGGAAAAAAATGCTGGTTACAACAACAAAGAAACATTAGCCAAATGATAAGTTACGCTTGTGAACCAGCTCCCTTCTCAATTCCAAGCTACTTCCCTTTTTGTTCTCTTTTTCTCTCTGTCTCTTTCCTCTCATTTTAAATTACTTCTCTTGTTGCTGTTGTTGTTTGTATAGTTACAGAGTAGTTGCTACTACCCTGTAACCAATCGGTCTAGTCTTATACTAGAAATAATACTAGACCGGGATACATGTCTAATTAAAATATATGAGAACAGATTCATTTTTATACACACTTGCATTATCTTTTTTTTAGACTAGTCTAACAACTAGTTAAATTGGAGCATTTCGTGGTACATGAAAGAATATAAAAATATTATTTTAGACATTTTTTTCTATTTATTTATTATAATTTTTTTCAAAAAAATCACTTTTTTAATTTAATGAAGTTTACTGGGATCGAATCAGCCACTGTAGGTTATGGAGCAAAATTCTTACTCGGTGATCTACATGAGTATTGTATGTACGGTCGTTTTAGAAGTAGATAGAGTAAAATAGTTTAGTAGATGGTCGCTGTTGCGTAGTTGGTAGCGCACTGGCTTGCTACGCGAAGTTTCCAGGGTTCAAATCTCGGCACAGACCACAGACAAAATCAAAAAGTAGAAAAAACTGTTTTTCTTTACAACACCACAGACAATGGCAAACCTTCTAGAGTAAAAATCGCATAAGAAATGCTTTACACTTCGCCGTACTGTTTCGGCAATTAAACTGTATTAATGTACACAAAATATATCCCACACAACATGAATCGATGGCAAAAGCTCCACCTAGGCCCTCCATGGGTTGTTAAAATAATGAAAAACTTAAAGTAGTGAGTAAAGCAAAACAAAGAAGAATTGCTATTTGCTGCTTAATTG
The DNA here is from genome assembly GCA_958295655.1 of Palloptera scutellata. Classification (NCBI taxonomy): domain Eukaryota; kingdom Metazoa; phylum Arthropoda; class Insecta; order Diptera; family Pallopteridae; genus Palloptera; species Palloptera scutellata. The sequence continues at coordinate 29,225,522 of OY282452.1, read as the reverse complement.
AGTCTGTGTATAGCTGAGATGACTATCGTGTGCGTACGCTAGCAAGCCAGTCATATCAATCGAGAAGTCGTGTGTTCAACCTTCTACGTAATACATAATATACGACACATAAAACTAGTTTTCCATCGTAAATAAAAAATATTCGCGAGCTATTTGTGCTCCTGAAGTGCAATCGGATTTGTTTGGTGTCAAGAAGAACGACGTCATGTCTAGCTCTATATTGTACTACTTACATAGTCTGTGTCTAGTACACAGAGTGCATGGATTAAAAATATTTCTAGTTTGTTTAATTAGAAAGATGCGCCAAGTGATCTGCTGTTGGATGCAGGGTAGTTTTCTTCGCATATGTATATACGTGTTTGTATATTGCGGTAGCGGGAACGTAACAGCAACAACAACATAACGACATATATATATATAAAAAAAAGAAATGATGCCCACCATTATTAATTCACACATGAATGACATACGAATACCCAGTCAACTCAGTAGACGTGTGTATGTGTGTGTGTGTGTGTGTGTGAGGAGGGGAGAGACTTGCAATAGAGTCTTCAGCATTATTGTTGCCGCTGATGCTTTGTTCTTACAGCTAACCGGAAGTGAGCAGCAGGAGCAGCAGCAGCAGCAGCAGCCTCAACAATTGTGTGGATGCATATAGCCTGCGTGTGTAGAAGTAGCTGCTGCTACAATTCCATTTGTTGCCGGTTGTTGTCATTGTTATTGTTGTTGTAAATGTATAAATGTGTAAAAGGTGAACAACACCTGTAAATCAAAAGTTGACTATTTCTGCTGCTGCTTCTTCTGGTTCTCACCTTCTTCTTGTTCGATTCACTTGCTTCCTGCTGTTCCTCCTTGCTATCCCCGTTTCATTTATCTCTATGTACTTACTTATATTTTTTCTATCGTTTCAACGAAACTTCACAACATTTTCTATGTTGCTGTTGCCGGGCTTTTTGTTTCCGTTTGGATTTTGTTGCTGTTGTTGTTTACGTTGTTGTTTTCGTTGTTGTTTTTTTGTTATGTTATACTTCACTGACATCATCTTCCGCATCCGTTGAAGACAATCGTTTGCGTGTCTTGTACCTGTATGTGTATGAGTTTGAGTATGTGTGTGTGTACATTTTTTCTTTTGGTGTTTATTACTTCAACTAGTTACATAAGTTGGCGCGCTCGTTTGTTCTAAAACTGAAATATTTATTAAGATATTGTGTTATCCTTGAAGAGTACAATAGCAAATACAACAAATAGTACAGAAAACAACCAAGAAACAAATAGACACATTACTTTTCTTTTTCTTATATATTTTGTTTTTTGTTGCTTTTGTTGCTGCTGTCATTTCGAAAAGTCAAGTCGTTCTGTCACTCATTCACGCTATATGTACGTGTTTGTGCTTGTGTGTGTGTGTATGTGTGTATCTTCTCGTCTGATGACTTCCTTATATGTACATATGTAAGTGTTTCCTCGTCATTCAGCAGCAAAGTGTTGAAGTTAAACTATGTTTGTGCATTTTGTAAGTGTAAACAAAGAAAATTACTTCATTCGTTTGTTTTTAGTTTTATATGTAAAATAAAAGAAAAAGAAAAAGAAAATGACATATGCTTAATATTTCCAGATATAGAAAGTGTTGTCAGGCAATTAGTTGCGCTTCCTTTAAATAATTAGTTATGCGCTGCGAGGCGCTAAAAGTACACACGAAAACTATAAATTATAAATTCTAAACATTAAATTCCAAGTTATTCTGGATTTTACAATAATTTTCTTTGAACTAAAACGAAAGCATGGTTTCCTATTTTTCATCTTTTTAATATTCTTTGAGAAAGCATTTTTCTACACAGTGGAATTTACATTTAAAGCCTAGAATTATCCATAATTTATCGAGGCATAATCTCCGAATTAAGTGACAAAATGTACATTGTACAAGATTAAAACTAATTTAGAAAGTATTGGCCTAAAGTAGTTTACCTACAGATAGCCTCTTTATCTTAACAGCTTCTACAAAAATCATATTAGAGAGTGTTCACTCTAGCGTCATTTATTTATTTTCTATTTAGAGATTCTATGTATGTAGCTCCTTGAAGGGGTTTGGAGCAGAGCTGGGTAGGAATCATTACTTTGTGTAGTAAATTAAGTTAAATTACAAATGACAAGGCATTGTAATTTGCAATCGTTTAGTTTAGAACCATGTTTTTTATTACTTTTCCTATTGCATAGAGCAATTGATAATGTAATTTTCATTTTCCCAATTCCATATCAAGTAATTGCAATTTATAATTTAAATTTTCAACTCTTCTGTAATGTGATTTAAAATTTCTCAATTCCATTACAATGTTCTTTCCTCAATTCACTTTTATGTTACCTCAAAGGAATTGAATATAAAAATGTAATTGATTTTACCCAGCTCAGGTTTTTAGTTATACTTACATACGAAGTATGATCAAAAAATAACCGTTATTTCAAAAAGTATATATTTATTCATCAACAACTATCTTGTCCCCTTCAAAGTAATCCCCCTCAGATATAATACACATGTGCCATCGTTTTTTCCAATCCTCGAAACACTTCTGAAACGCGCTTTTTGGTATCGCCAACAGCTCCTGTTCCGATTTTTCTTTTATCTCCTCAATCGTAGCAAAACGCTTTCCTTTCATCGGTGTCTTCAGTTTTGGGAAGAGGACAAAGTCAGCGGGGGCCAAGTCCGGTAAATACGGTGGTTGAGGCATGATAACGGTTTTGTTTTTGGCCAAAAACTTACGCACAAGCGACGTTGTTTTTGCTAAAAATTTAGCAATTTTGAAACAAACTTCGCTGCCGCACGTTTCATGCCTGAAACATCCGTAAAAATTGCTTGGCATGAGCCGAACGATATGCCAACATCATCAGCAACCTCTCTGATAGTGATTCGACGATTATGCAAAATCATTTCAATGTTTTCATCGGTTGTTGACGTGCTCGGGCGACCAGGACGAGCATCGTCATTGACATCTTCTCGGCCTTCCTTAAACAGGTTATACCACAATTTAACTTGTGTTCTGCTCATAGTAGACTCGCCAACGGCCACAGTCAACATTTCAAATGTCCTTGCACATTTAATTTCATTTTTTACACAAAATTGAATACAGTTTCTTTGATCCATTTTTTCGAATAGTAAAAAATCGAAGAGCACACCAAAACACGACTAACCTTTTTATCTGTCAAAAACAAACTGACAATCCAAAATGGTTGGTATTGCCAACATATATAACAGACATGTGTACCAACATAACAGAAAAAAAAAATGCGAAAATCGAACATACGTCACTCACGAAAATAACGGTTATTTTTTGATCACGCCTCGTATGTACTTCGGCTATATGGTACCTGTTAGTCCATTTTGCATGTAAGTTCACTCAGATATCTAAAGTTTTGGCTTAAGAACACATAATATACCCTGGTCGTTTTTTCTAGGGTAAAAGCGTCGTTTTTATTTCCCTCGAACCAACTTTATCCGAAGCAATCGTGTAGGTCAGTGATTAACTAGCTAGGGATTTGATGTCATATTGGCTATCGCTAAAAAATAAATAATACTTACACCATGAATGGATAATATATTGCCTTTCAGCCAGTTTCGCTGCTGCTTTCACAGTACAGCCATCACTTTAGACGTTACAATGATCACAAGAACAAAGGTTAAGATTAATCTTAATTCCCTTTAACTTTCCATTCACTTTGAATCCGTGTTTGTTACAATGCACCACATCCTTCTGCTGGCAACGACAACTCTATATCACATTCTCTCTCCAAAGAATGGAAGTGTTGAAGTCATTGTCGAAGACGGCTTCCCAAGTAGTTAAGGAGATAAGAGAATGATATTCATGGCTAAGGAAAGAAGTTTGGTTTTTGTTAGTCTAAGATTTTTGGGCAAACAAGTATGTACTATATGCCAGTATGTGTTCAATTAAAGGCTGTTAGTATGAGAAGGTGAGACCAAGCATGTCCACAAACAGAAGACTGAGAGAAGATGCGAGTATAATAAATAGCAAAGGCAAAGAACGTAGTGGTCTTATCTCTTTCAAGAAACCATTAGCCAGTCCCTTGCATGCAAGCATAACAGGAATACCACAAAGAATACATTGAAAGCGAGAAGCTCGCAGTGCTTTTTGCCCATCTCTACCGTAGAAGTATGCGTGTATTTGTGTATTGAGAGACTGTTAGTATGCGATGGGTGAGAAAGTGCAGGCCTCTATCTATAGTGTGTGTTACGAACGTTTGTTAGTATTCCCCGCGTGAGACGTAGCAGATGTGGAGAATAGGTAAACAGAAAGAGCAGGTTAATTTTTTGCATAACAAATAAATAAACTCAAAGTGAACTGATACTCTTTGGAATTTAGTACCTGCTGTTGAAAATTCATGTACTTAAATCTATACATTTTTCTGAATTTAAGAAATAGGTGATGTTTATATAGGTGAGACAGAATAGGAGAAGGCAGAGGATAAACAAAAAGTGCAAGTTTGAAATTCATAAAGGCATTTCAATTCTTTGATATAAAGCAGGGTCGCTGTGGCGTAGTGGTAGTGTGTTGGGCTGCTACGCAGAATGTCCGGGGTTCGAATCTCGGCACAGGCAAAATCAAAAAAAAAAAAAAGTAGAAAAGATAATTTTTCTACACGGCACCACCTCTTGGCAGGCAATGGCAAACCTACAAGAGTAAAAATTGCTATGAAAAGCTTTTCACTTCGCCGTTCGGATTCGGCATTAAACTGTAGGTCCCTTCCATTCATGTACAAATATAACACGCACAACATGAGTGGATGCGAAAAAGCTCGGCCTAGGCCCTCCATGGGCTGTTGTGCCATTAAAAGTAAAAGTAAAGTAAGTAAGATATAAAGCAGGGATGCCAGGTTATGGGGAATTCCCTAAATTACGGGGAATATTCACTCGTGTGGGAAGATGAGGAATTTTTATTATTTCTAGGGAATTCTCTAGTATTCCTACATTAAGCGAAGTTTTCTACTCTAAAATGTGCCAGAAACAAAAAGAAAAACGTCCTTTAAAACTCACCTCTGTTAATAAAAAAACTTTTACCATGAATTGAAGCGTCATAGAAGTTGTGTGATATACCAAATATCTCCTTCAACTTTGAGAAAATAATATATTTTTTCTTAAATTCAGAAAAATGTATAGATAAGGAGTGAGATCGAAAAAATCGGATAACTTTGAAAGACCACTGCTTTGAAACTAATCATCTGAATGAAAAAATTCAAACAGTAGGCTTGCGTTGGTGAATTTCTGATGAAATACAATCACATGTTTTTTGACTTGTGAACTTTCAGTTGAGTCATGGCATCAGAAGTGGAAAGACGCGATTTAGTTGTTGAATTATTTCGAGAAAATCCGCAGTGGAGCCAGAATACCATTGCAAATAAGGCGAAAGTTGCACAAAACACAGTCTCGATGATTCTTAAAAAATCGAATACAGACTTAACAGCTGCTAGAAAATATGGTTCTGGAAGGAAATGCGGCTTCGTGTCTCCACAAAAGGCGAAGAAAGTCATTACACTCTTAGAGAAGAATCCAGCGTTGTCTAATCGAAAATAGGCGGAAAAAGCGAGTTGCAGTGAGTTTTTAGTTCGTAAAATTAAAAAAGATGCGGGCCTTAAGACATTGAAAGTGCAGTCAGTACCCGACAGGAACGCTTCTAAGAACTTGGTAGCCCAGAGCCGAGCTAAAAAGTTGAAGACAGATTTTTTCCAAAAATTCGATTGCTGTGTTATGGACGATGAAACATACGTGTTGTCTAAATTTTCTCAATTGCCTGGTCAAGAGTTTCACACCGCAAAGGAACGAGGAGGAGTTGAGGAAAGATTTAGGACAAACCAAAAGTCGAAGTTCCCGAAGAAATTTCTGGTATGGCAAGCGATTTGTGGTTGTGGGCTAAGGAGTAAAAGTTTCGTAACAAATTTATGTGAAAGAGTGCCTTCAGAAGAGATTGCTGCCCTTCATTAGAAAGCACAATGTATCTACTTTCTTTTGGCCTGATCTAGCCTCCTGCCACTACAGTAAAGTAACCCTTAAATGGTTCGAAGACCAAAACATCAAAATGGTACCAAAAATCGCCAACCCACCAAATTGCCCAGAACTTCGGCTTATCGAGAGATATTGGGCTCTAGTGAAAAATACATTAAAGGCAACAAACAAAGAAGCTAAATCCATGGAAGATTTTAGAAATAAGTGGAATGCTGCCACCAAGATAGTCTCAGAAATGACAGTAAAGGCGCTAATGGCAGGCATACCGGAAAAGCTGTCCGAATCCTGTAAAAAACAAAAAACAAATTAGTTTTATTGAATATTTTATCAGAAATTAAATTTTCTTTTCAGAACTGTTTACATTTTTTTATTTGCATAAGGGATTTCAATGCGAAAAGCTCGGCCTAGGCCCTCCATGGGCTGTTGTGCCATTAAAAGTAAGTAAGTAAGTATTTCAATGCTAGGACAATTTTAAGTTATCCAATTTTTTCGATCTCACTCCTTATAAGTACATGAATTTTAAACAGTAGGTATTAAATTTCAAAGAGTATCAGTTCACTTTGAGTTTATTTATTTGTTATGTAAAAAACTAATATTAGAGTATTTCAAAAAACAAGAGTATGGTTCGATTCATGGTATGGAGGGTCATACCATGAATCGAACCATACATAAATGGTTTTAAAGTTTTAAAATACCCAAATTTTAAATTTAATAACTTCATCTGGCAACTCTGGAATGTAGCGGCTATACGTTTTATTTTTTCTTAAAACCAAAACTAATTGTCCAACTCGGGTTCGGGGTAAATAATACGTTGTTAACTTTAAGCACTTTAACAACTGCCATAGAATGAGATTTTTAGATTCACATAAAGGGTGTTTTTTTAGAAGTGTGTTTTTCTATTTGGCAATACTTTTTTCGGAGTTGATCTTTTTGATAGCTGTCACTTGATTTATACTCAGTTAGGTTTGCCATTTCATAATGAATAGACTTACTCCTGAACAACGTTTGCAAATCGTGCAAATTTATTACCAAAATAATGGTTCGGTACGCGCGACGAAGCTCACTTTTGGTTGAATGGGTACGTTAATAAGCAAAATTGTTGCATTTGGAGTGATCATAATCCACAAGCCATTGTTGAGACGCCGTTACATCGCTACATCCTCAAAAAGCCACTGTGCTCTATGGGCAGAGGGAATCATATTTCTTCAAAGATGAAGCCGGTCATAATATTACAGTCAATAGGGAACGCTATAGAGCCATGATTAATGACTTTTTCATGCCTGAATTGGAGGATGTTGATGTGGACGACTTTTGGTTCCAACAAGACGGCGCTACATGCCATACAGCCAACGAAACAATCGCAAGCAATTTATTGAAGGAAACTTTTGGTGAGCGCATTATCTCGCGTCGTGGGCCTGTGGCGTGGGCTGCAAGATCGTGCGATTTAACACCGCTGGACTATTTTTTGTGGGGTTATGTGAAGTCGCTTGTTTACGCAGATAAGCCCGAGACGATTGACGCCTTGCTGCAAAAAGTGTTCGAAAATTGGGCCTCTCGGCTGGAATTTATTCGAACCAGCCGCGGCGGCCACTTTCCCGAACTTAATGGCAAATCCTTATCCTTATAATAAAGCTAAATTCTTGGCCATAACATTAAATTAAGTGCCTTTTATTTCTTCTTGAAAAACAAACTTCTAAAGAAACACCCTGTACAAGCTTAAGTGCGAAAGCTAAAGCAAAATCTACTTATGCTAAATCCAAAAATTACTGCATTGCCTCATTGATTTATGAATGTATTATACGAAAGTATTTAAATGTTTTTGTGTAACAACATAATTTACAGTTACATTTTTATGTGTTACCACCGCCACCCTCCCTCAACCAGAGCATGTAACAATATGACAAAGTACTTTGATTACTATGTTGTGTAAAATTTAAATGAGTTTGACAACTACATCACAGGGCTACCCTAAGACTTAGATAAAACATAAAAACAGACAGGCATTCATACAAATATATATGTATGAATGCACACATACATACATAAATATGTGACTTCAATCTCATGCTATAGAAAAAACATAATAACAAAAAACCCGAAGAGAAAGTATCAAGAAGCAATTTCCACCCTCATCACTCAGCATGCAATTTTGCACATCACTGCACCATACATACATACATACACACACACACACGCATACTGGAGTATTACGGCAAAATGTCATTGAATTACATAATACACACATATGAATATTTGAGAGGGAGAGTTTTCTAATAGTATGCATGTATGTGTGTTGGTATATAACAATTTGCCTAAAGCTGCTTAAAGTTGAATACTTGATTTGAGAACATAAAGCAGCACTGAAATTCAATGGTGTGGGGGGAGGGGAGGTGGTGTCGTTTAGAAATGAATATGCCACAAACCATTTTTTATTTTATTTTTTCCTTTTTGGAATCACTGAACTTGGATTCATGCAACAAATATCGAACAGTACGCGGCAACATTACGGATGTAATTACAGCCACCCTTGCAAGGAGTTGGCCTAAACAACTGCCGCCGTCACCGCCGTCACCGCCGTCAGCGCCACCACCCGCACTGCCCTCAACCAACCCTGACAGCCTTTTCACCCCTTAAGCAAAATTGTTTGCCTGGCCAGCCGCATGATTTTGGCTTTTCATTTTAGGCAATGATTATTGAGAATAGCAGCGGCAACCACGGCTTTATACATATGTATTTTATGTGGGTAAAACATTTTTCTAGCATTTAACGCTGCATATATTCGATGTAACTATAGCAACCCCCGTGTGTGTTTTTCCAATATAAAACCTATAGACACCGACTGTATCAATAACTATAGGGGAGGATTTTGCACATTGAAATCATAGCAATGCATTAACTCGCAACTGTTGCTTTCTCTCTGTGGCTGTGCTGCCTCCTGCAATATGTTGCTTCTTTCATTAAGTTAAAGTTCTTGCTTATTCTTTCCTTGCCATAAACAAGAATTATAAGTAAGTGCAAACCTTTTTTGTTTAAGTTATTATTCTGATTCACACCCTTTTGAAGTTGAAGTTGAAGTTTCAGTTTCTCTTGGTGCAAGAAGCTAAGATTATATAAGGCTTCTCCTTCTTCTTCCTTATCACATATCCACATCCACAGAAAATCTGTTCAATGACCTTCAAATGCTTTTCAGCACATAAGTTTGCTAAACAAAATCGTAGTTCAGTTGTAGTCATCGTGCAGTCAAATGTGAGGAGGGTAGTAGTAGCTCCCTGTCTAGAAGCTGAAATCTATGATCAACCAAATTATTCTTGTATTGTTGACAACATTAAACGATTTATCAAAGTCTCTAACAAATTTTTTTATTTTCTTCTTACTCCAATTAATTGTTAATTAAGCCACCGGAGGTGGGTGGTTCTAGCTTTAAGGCTTTAAAAATTGCTTTTGATTCAAAAATAAATTTGCCCCAGAAATATAATAATCTTGAAATAATTTGCATATTTTTAGCTTTTCTTACTACTTATGTAAGAAAGTAAACAAAGAAAGCGAAAAATTTTCCATTTTTGAAGCAACGTCAGCAGTTTTTCTTTTCCTTCATGAGAAAGAGAAAATAATCAAGCTTCAGCATTATTTTTTTGTTAAACGAAAGTCTGAAGCTGATGATGCCAGCAGCATGCGATATGATAGAATAATAAATATTATAGTAATAGGAACAACAATAATGCAATTAGTGTTTGTGTATGTGTGCGTGGAGCGGAAATCATCAGGAAATCCCAATAGAATGATATCAAGAGAGCACGAGAGAGAGCGGTAGAGAGAAGTAGAAAGAGTGGAAAGTAACAGCAGCAGAAATCTAAATCTATAGATGAGAATGAGAAATAGAGAGGCAGGCGGGGATGATGAGAATAAAAAGAAAACGCAAGAAGAATAAGTGAAAAAAATAATCTGCTTTAAATTAAAGTCGGAATTCTTAATGAAAGTGAAATCCTCGTAGATTATAATGAGCACCAGCAGTAGCAAGATACTGACGTTGCTGACAACGACGCTGTTGATATTGACGATGATGATTCTAAAGCCCTTGACTCACTGTCGTTGTTGTCCCCGTTGTTGCTGTTGCTGTTTCATTCATACAAAATTTTTACCAAACCAATTGAGAATTCATTGAAGCAGCTCTGCAGCGCAACAGCGCTACAGCGCTACATCTCCAGCCAACATTTCATTCCTTCATAATGAGAGCTGTTGTATATGAGAACAGCATACAGACAGAACATCATCAGCAACTCCTAATTCAATTAATTGTAATTGAAAAATATTGTTCGTTTGTTTATTTGTGTCTGCTTGTTTACTTGTTATTGTCGCATCGAGTCGACTGAATTGCTGTAATTTAACCCTCGTTGTTTATTTCACTTGTACTTTTTCCTCTTGCTAGTATAATTTTTACTATGTCACGCAGCGTTTTTTGCATGCTGTCGGGTTGTCGTCGGTCATTGTTGATCGCCTCGCATTTGATTGACAACTGCGCATCGCAATAATTTTTAAGACGTCAAACTGAAAGGAAAAATACAAATAAATTTCAAGCAGGGAATTAGAAGAGAAATGAACTTCATTAATTTATTTTTTCTTTAATGATGAGGGAGGGAAATATTACCTAAAATATGTGTAGGCTATTCAACTTTGATGAGAGTTTAAGAATATGCAAAGAACCAAGTATTTTTGAAGCACACACAATCACAATCAGTGAGATGAATTTTTTATGTCGTCGCTAAATTAAATTTGAATATACCCGGAGTTTAGTATTAGAAACCTTCTTATAGTGGCACAACAGCCCCCGGAGGGCCTGGACCGAGCTCTTCGCATCCACTCATGTTTTGCGTGCTTTGCTATATTTGTATGGTACATGAATGGAAGGGACCTACACTTTTATGCCGAATCCGAACGACGAAGTGTAATAGCTTTTCATAATCAATTTTTACTCTTGCAGGTTTGCCATTGCCTGCCAAGAGGTGGGGCCGTGTAGAAAAATTGTTATTTTTGCTTTTTGATTTTGCCTGTGCCGAGATTCGAACCCCGGACACTCTGCGTAACAGTCCAACCACTACCACTACGTCACAGCGACCACTATAATTAGAGACTGGAATGTTTTATTAAATGGTTTACTAAAATTTTGATTTTTGATTCGACATATAAAAATGTATTCAACATTTCGTTTCATAATCCTGAAGTTTCTGAAACCGATTATATTTACGAAGGCCAGGAAACCTCACCCGACTTTGGTTTCCTCCTCCTTCTTCCCGTTATTTCATTTCCCCTTTTCTCTCCCCTACCCCTTCCTTCTCATTTCTCGTAATTCATTTTATCCTTTCTCCCTCTCCTTCTTTCTCTCTATTCTATTTCCTCAAGCTCCACATTTCCCCCTACTCCTTCTTCCCCCATCTCCTTCATTCTCTTGTCTTTCTCCATTTCCCCCATCTAACTTTTCTTATTCTTTCTTTTATTTTTATTCTGTCTCTTTCTGTTTACATTCCTGCCTTTGCCCTACAACTTCCCTTCCCTTACTCCTTCTTTCTCTATCTTCACCTTTTCCCTACTCTTTCTTTTCCTCTTCCTTCCTTTTGTCTTTCATTTCCTTTTCCCTCCTACTACTCTTGCCTTCGTCTTCTTTCTTAATGGCACAACAGCCCATGGAGGGCCTGGACCGAGATTTTCGTACGCATTCACGTTGTACGTGTTATATTTGTACACGAATCCAATACTGTTCGTTGCCGAATCCAAATGGAAAAGTGAAAATCTCTTCGTTTTCAATTTTTACAACGTTTCCTCCTCTTTTTCTTTTCCTCTCACTCCCTTTCCCTCTCATTCCTTTTCCCTTTTTTAACCCTTTCTTCCAGCCTGCTAGCTCTCTTTTCGCGCTTATTATTCGTTTGTTCCTCTTAACCTTATTCCTTCTTTCCCTTCCTGCCACCTTTGCTACTCTTCACCCTCTACACTCCCCTATATCGTTTCTTTCAAATTTTCTTAACCTTCATGCTTTCCTTCTCTTTTCAACCTTTCCCCTTCCTCTCTATTCTTCCCAATTTTCATTCTCTTCGCCTTTACCCGTCTCTTTCTGCTCTTTTTTCCCTCCCCTCTCATTTTTTCACTCCTCCGCCTTTTTCACTCTCTTTTTCCTTTTTGCTTTGTCTCTCCCTTTCCCTAAAGCTGAATGATCAAAATTTACCGTTAGTTTCAAGTTTCAGGCATTTTTTAAGTTTAACTTTATTTGCCTTTAAATGAATCTTATATCTATTTTTATACCGAACCTTCTCAACAAATTACATACTTCACCACAATTTACAATTGGTTTGTTATAGAAATTCACCACCCATGATAGAAATTGTTTATTTCGTGTCGTGTCTCAACAGAGTATAGAGAAAAACTTCCCAATGCAAGCACCCATATGAAAGAATTTCCCAATATTTTTCAACTGAACAAGAAACACAAATTGGTACTTAACAATGCCTCACACCCAAGAAAAGGATGAGCAAACGCGACACAACACAATAAGCGACAAAACAGCAAAACGGCTAAAATAAAGAAAATTTTTATATTTTTTCTGGTTTTATTAAAGTTTTTATTATATGTTAATAGAGTGTAAGCAAAATTTATTTCTCAATGTCTTATTTCTTTCGCATTTTCTATGCGATTTCTTATTTCTTAGCTGATTTTTCTTTTATAGTTTGCCAAGCATATAACTGTTGCATACAAAATGCAACAAAACAAAAAAAAAATTCACCACACAACAAAGTATTACCACTAACACACATAGCAGTACCAATAGCAATTCGTTCATCAAATGTCAAAATTCACGAAGGCAATGGAAATTCACCACAAGTGAGCGACAAAACTACAACATCACGACAGGACTCTCTTTCTCTGTTCCTTGTCGTTGGCTAAACTTTCTCTCTTGTTTTCGATTTTGGCTTTTCAGTTTTATACTTCATTCCTCATATTACAGCCAAGATAACTCTCGCCGCAAGGATATGAGTTGCCGCTCTCGCAAACATCTCGTAGTTCGTCGTCGTGAATATTGCATTGCACTGTGCTTTATGTTTTTGCATTGTTTCTCCTGTGCTAGTTGTTGCTGTTATTTTCGTTTTAAAAACAAAGAGCGCCCGGCAATGCCCGTATATAACTGTGACTTTTATGCGTTTCTCGTATCAGTCTTCGTGTTACTTTCGAAATGTGCGGTCGTAATGATGCGGTTGATTAACAAATAAAAAGTTTGGTGAAACAAACGACGGAATCACAAAAATAAAATTACAAATTCTTCCACAAGAAGTTTCCAATGCATTTGCACAACCCGAGAAAGCTTCAACGCAAATGAAAAAGTGAGAGCAAACAACAACATTTTAATTTTAATTGGCATTAAATATTTATGAAACTTAAGCTAAAGCATTAGGAAACGTACTTAATTAAAAGCCAAAGATTCCCAATTTGATGTTGATGTGAATGCATAAAAAGTAACTGTTAAAAACGAGTAATTTTCTTTCTTTCTCCATTTCGGTTTCGTTGTGATTCTTTTTTAAAGAATTTTTTTTTCACACTGCTGCTTTGCTCTGCTCCTCTGTTCATGTACGTAGTACAAAATTGTTTTTGCTTTTCTCCTGTGTTTGCGTGTGTGTTTTGTGCTTCGTAACTTCGACAATTCGTGAAAATCGGGATACATTCTTTGCTTGCTCCAGTTAGAGAAGCATGCAGCCACACGAAATTACTACTAGTACACAGCAAAAGAAGAACTGGAAACATAGCAGAAACGGTAGCACACAGTTCGGGAAAAATAATAAAGCAGCTACTGCAGCTGTGCTTTTACTAGCTAACGATAACAACAACAACAATGAAAACATATAGAAATTTTGCCGTATGTCGTTGTTCGTTCTCGTTGTCGTCTCGTGTGTGTGTGTGTTTTCATCATCGTTTTGTTAATATTTTTTCCAGATGATGTTTTTTGATTCGCTCAACTATTTGTGCGATTTTTCCTTGTGGCATTAGTTGCTGTTTACAACAGAAATACCCACAAGTTTTTGCCAATTGTGATTTTGAAGTAAACCGATATTTTCTATTCATTTGATTTTTGAAATGTTTTGATCCTGTGAAAAACAGTAAAGGAAAATCTTCAACATCTGAAATGGTAAATGTTTTTGTTTATTTTTACTTTACAGTTTGTAATTCCTCGTTATACAGTTTTGAGTTTTGAAGATCATTGTGCTCTAGTTTTTTCGCTTTTCGTTGCATACATTTTTGCCGAAAAGTTCAATGCACGACAAGGAGTTGTGCATTGTGTGTATGTATTGAATATGTATATGCGTGTGTGGCTGTGTATTGGGGTGCTACCAGCTGCTGTTGAATTGTTTTTTAGCAGCACTGCTCGTCTTTGTTTTTCATGCTTACGAATTTTAAATTCAAATGAAATATTTTAAGCCTGAAAGTATGCTGTAATTTTTGTTCGTATTTTAATGTTGTTGAAAACTTAACAGTGCAGCTTTGTAGTAATTTGTAGATATATGCAAAACTGTTGTAATTACAGCCTGAAACTATTTTCTTTTCTTGAAAGTATGTAATGATTTTTGCCCTTCTGTTTATTTTTGTGAAATTTCAAGAGAAGTTAGCTCTCAAGCAATTTCACACGACGGCTAATAATTTAAATGTCATATTTGCATACATATACGGAAACATTGTATGAAAATATGCGTAGCTTTGAATTTTCCGATTTTTAAGAAATTGGCGTTAACAGTTTGACGAGTAACATTATGTATAGTATGTAAGTAAGTTTGCCTATGAAAACAATATGTAATTCATACTTGAAGAATTTTTTGTAAGTTATTGTTAAAGGCTTTCATCCCAAGACATGATATAATTTCTGGTTTTTATGTCTTTCATTTTAATAGGCAGTTAATTGACACACCTGCCTAAAACAGTGTAAAGGAATACATCATTGGCACTTAAAATGATTTGATTTGTGTTAAATATTAAACTGCCTCAAATGTATGTAATGGGTACAGTTGTTTTGGTAATAGTAGAGATTGATGGGGAAAAGTATATGGTAATTTTTGGTTTAGTGGCTTCTATTATTGTTAGTCAGTTGTGATTTGAAATTGAATTCACGACGAGGAGTATAATAAACACATATCGAAATGTTTGCTGAAAGACTGTCTTATATTAAAAAAAATCTAGTTAAGTATTTAGTGTGACGCCACATCGCTGTGGCGTAGTGGTAGTGCGTTGGACTGCTACGCAGAGTGTCCGGGGTTCGAATCTCGGCACAGGCAAAATCAAAAAAAAAAAGTAGAAAAAATAATTTTTCTACACGGCACCACCTCTTGTCAGGCAATGGCAAACCTACAAGAGTAAAAATTGCTATGAAAAGCTTTTCCTTCGCCGTTCGGATTCGGCTTTAAACTGTAGGTCCCTTCCATTCATGTACAAATATAACACGCACAACATGAGTGGATGCGAAAAGCTCGGCCTAGGCCCTCCATGGGCTGTTGTGCCATCAAAAGTAAGTAAGTAAAAGTATTGTAAACATTTGACTTTTTTTTCTATCATACGAATGGGATTATATCAAACATTTTTTATTTTTCCAGATTGTTTACAGCATTTAATTTGTTTAACGTGAATATTAGAAAAATAAATTATATGTTAACAGCACAAAAGTATGCTATCTACTGTTCTTGAGGTGGAAACTTGATGGAGTGGTTTTCAATTAGAATTTAATTTCCTTTAGTAGCAAACTATAAAGAAGAAATTCCTGACAAATTTAATTTATATATTTCAAAAATATCCTTACTGACCAGATATATCCTTTTATTCTTACGAACTTTTAATGATTTTTTCACTACCTAAAAATGTGCAATGATTTATTTTTACTGTTTTTAAAAACCAGTGAACTTTCGAGGAGAAACTTTCTGTTAGCAGCATGTTTCGCATTGTACTAGGATTGTAGTAAATTTACTATGTTTTTTTTATTTGCAAAATTTTAAAATCTACTTCATCACTCTGCTTGACCTAAAATCCACAACGATTTTTTAACGTTGCACACTGCAAGCGAAGAAATGACCTCTCTGGAAAAAATTGTGGTTTTTTTCAAGCTTTTGTTTTATATCGTGGTATATACATTTCAATAGTATTAGATTTGAAGGTCTGAACTCTCTCGCAGAGTAAAATAAAGTGTTTTACTCTGCATGAAAGTATGCAATGAGTTTTGTTTAACGCATAACGAGATTCCTGTTAAAGTTTTTTAAATCAACATCACATCATTAATATAACAACATCACCGAATTTTACACCGCCAAAAAGTATTTCCATATTTATGTATGATTTTATTAAACTGTAGTTAATACTTAGCTAATGAGCAGGAATTGCCTTTTAAATTTTAGATATGACCATAATACCTAAATATGATCTGTGTGAGTCATTTTTTTTTTTACTGAAAATAAAAAAAAATTAAGATTTTAAGCTACTAAAAAATATTGCGACAAGTTTGTTATTTATTTAAATTATTAGTATTTTCTTGAGGAAAATCCTGCTGCTACTAAACTTTGTGCGTAAATATGGTACAAAGTAGATATATAAAATTTTAACCCACATTACAATAACAAAAAGTATGAATTTCTTAAAAATATGCAATATATGCAATTTTGTGTTAGTTTAAGTTTTCCGAGACGTTGTGCAATGTTATATGCAATGTTTTAAAATAGCAACTACAAAGAGACTTAGCACCCAAAAGCATGCTGTGACTTTGATTTACTGTAGTACCCTTAGCTAATGAGTGCGAGTTGTTTTTTCTTTTTTTAACATTATCCATGAGCTTATTGCAACTGAATGTGATGTAAATGTGGCCTTTGCAATTGCGAAGAAAAACTTATAAAATGCTGTCAAAATAGACAATGAATTTATTAATTATTTTGATTCTGAGTAAACTTCTGAGCCTTCTGCAAATTTCTATGATACATACATATATGAATTTCCAACTAATAATTAAACTAAAACTTTTTAAGCACTGCTTAGAAGTAAGCTATGATTTTTTTTTTTATCTAATTTGATGCTTGTATTAAGCTAACCAGCGTAAACGTGTTATTAAATTATATGCGCAAGCTTAATTTATATATAGGAAATATTATGATCAAAATTAATATGTTCTTTAAAAAAGCATGCATACTTTTGCAACATTGTTTCCTGTTGAATAGTTTTCCTGGCAAAATTTGCTAAAGGTTATGCATGAAAATGTATGTAAACATACTGAGTCCGAATATGTATAATGAATTTAGTCTCAAAGTATCAACTAGGATGCATTTTACTTTGCCAAAAAATATGCAATGTTTATTTATTATTACGAATAATGCTTTCAATTGAGACAATAAGAGTATGCAATGATTTTGTAGACATATTTTCCAAGTGATGAAAATTAAATGTTTTTGAGTTTGTGGTGCAACAATTTTAACGAATTTGATTAATTTCAGCAGCTATTCAAATAATTTCATGTGATAGTGAATGCTCAAAGCCTAAAAGTAAGCAATAATTTTTTGTGTAGTTGTCATTGGTATAAAAAGGATTAGGATATTAAATAACCAAGAAAACGAATATCACTTACGAGTATGAAAATCATTACCCGAAATATTTGAAACATTTTTTCACCAGAAGTTTAAACATTTTTGAAAATCTAGACAGTACTTAGAACACTCATGATCTGCTGCATTTAGCTTTTAGTTAAAATTATCAATTGGTATGATGTGGATATATTTTTTTTTATATGTTACACAATTATTTGTAATGCTAATCTTTCCGTTTATAAATTCTTTTATTAAAAGTTTAAAGGAAACATCAAACGATGCTTCAAAATTTTTGAAACCTCAAAATTTTTTATGCAAATTAAGTAGAATTTAAATACACATTTCTTCATATACACATACATGCTTAAATGTGTGAGTTTGTGTTGTAGCAATAAAATAATATATAGATAATTTGGTTGAGGAGTCGAAGGAAAAATATAAACACTTTTGTTGTTTTGTGATTTCGCCTTCTTTTTTGTTTTTGCTACAATATTAGGATAAACCTAGAAAGCCTCAACGTCGTACTGTACAGCCTCAAAATACACACACACACACATACAGTTTTGCACTTCTTTGCTCTGGCATTTAGTACGCAACCGAAATTGTTGCCATTTTCATTCAATTTTCTTCTCATTTTATTTAATTTCCTGCTGCTGATGTTGCTGCTACAGCAGCACATGACACCCAGTACTCATTTTGGTGTTGTTGTATGTATGTTGCCCTCTTACTTTTGAATTTTTAAGTGGCATTTCGTGTATCATTTACCCTACCGCCTGCAGCTGTAAATATGTTTTTGTGAGAAAATGTACTTGTGTGTGTGTGTGTGTGTGTGTGTGTGTGTGTGTATGTTCTTCCCTCCAGCAGAGTGAGGTGGCGAGATGCTCTCTCCACCTCTCTTCGCTCTTCATGCGAAGCAAGATACAGCAGCAGCAACATTTGGGTTTTTGTTTTTGCATTTATTGTTGTTGTATATTTTTGTCTTTTATTGAATTAACATGTGAAACACTCGAAACACTCAACAGCAAAATGGAGTGCCGAGTGTTTGCGTTGCTTTTTACTTACTCATTTCATTTCATTCATTTATTTAATTTTTATATTTAATTCTTTTATTTTATTCCACTCTTGCTTTTGGTTGATTTTTTGTATTTCTATATTTTTCAAATTTTGCTGCTGCTGTGGTTGTTGCTGTTGTTTAACTTGTAATGAAAATTTGCTGCGAACGATATTTGTGTACTTTGCGGTATGTGAGCGGTGAGCGTATTTTGTACGCGATAATAAGATGTCAGTGTTTTTGCTTTTCCCTTTGGCTTTTTTGTTGTTCGTTTTCATTTGATTCTCATGTTATTCTATTTTTTTATAATCTTGAAAAAGTTTTTCATCTGTTTGCTTGTAGAGCAGTCAGTGGCGCAGCTAAATTAAATATAAATCGGCTTTAGCAAAACAAAACAAAATAAGTTTTATCCGCAACGAGTATTAAATGAGATGTCTCTTAAAATGTTAGAAGCAAAACATTTCGCAATGTTTCTATGAATGTAAACTACAACAACAACAGTAGAGTTTTACAGCAAAAAGCTGTTAGTTTGTAAGGCATGAGTTTTATTTGTAATGAATCTGTGAAAAAATTATAGTCTGAAATAGATAGATGCAACTCATACTTTCCAAATTCCACCTAGATTAAAAGTAGTTAAACTAAGTACTATATATGTACTACTAAATATGTATGTATATATGGCTCGTTTACTGCAATACTGTCATAAATTAAAAAAAAAAAATGTTCGAGTTAGTATACAAAATTAACTGTTAATAACCATATATTAGGAACACTTCACATGAAGAGAGTATGTGTCGATATCCTTCTCGAAATTTATGTATTTCGATATATATCAGTTTAAGTACTCACAAGAAAACTAGAAGTTTCTTGGAATCTTTTCTGGATGTGTAAACCACGGAAGATAAATGCGTTTTACCATTTTGTATCAATATTTTAGCTGTCCCATTTTTGTCTTAAAACATAATATTTTGAAAGGATTGTATACGCAAATGTTCATGTTTATTATTATGTTACATTTTAATTTTATTCTTTTGCTATAAGATATCTTCAGATCGAACAAAGCTTAGTAGTTTTTAATAACAGCTAAAATTTAAGTTACATTTATTGCAAGCAAAGTTTCAGCAAAAAAATTTCTAAATTTTCACCAAAATAAACGATATCCATTAGGTAAGCAAAAAATTTAATAGGTAAAAACATAAAATACGTGATTTAATAGTACATCACTTTCTCCGAGAGATCATTAAGAATATCAGTGTCTAATAAATCGTTGTTCAATTTTTACATTGAAACAGCAACTACTCATTGATTTGTTTTATTAAATTTTTTATAGAAAATAAGGGGCAGAGAAAATTGTACCAAAAATCTCATTGTAGTATTAATACATATTTGGGCTTCAAATTGTATCAAAAAAGTACAAAACTTATCAACGTTGTCATCACGTGCGCAACCAACTTAGCTTCCGGACTTGTGATCTTTGTTTCTCTATATGCTTAAATTTTTTTTCCAGTTACAACTACATACCTGGAAATTTTTTTATTTGGTGTACTCACAAAAATTTTTTCCTCTCTCCCTTTTTCGCTGAAATCGGCCAAGACCGATCATCGATTGTATTGACAGCTAAGTAAGTTACTAATATCGAAATGTATCAACAAGTTTTGTTGGTAATAAAAATACGTACATAGAGAATTTACTACTGTGGGCAAAAAGTAGTAAGACTTTTTAATTTAAATTTCGCGCGGAAACCCATTCATCAAAATATTATTTTTTTAAGGTTGGTATGACTGTCGGTGACATCTGTGCCAAATGTCACATCAAAATAATCATTTGTGTTTAGTATACGCTTGTCTTTCTGAAGTACAAAAAGTGCATTCGGCGATTTTCACAATGAGTGAAATTATTCAACAAAGAAATTCCATTAAATTTTGTGTGCGGAATCAAATCAAATTTCTGGTGCCGAAACGTTCAGAATGTTGCAAAAGGCCTTCGGTGATAATTGTATGTCGCGAGCAAGTGTTTTTGATTGGTACAAATTGTTCAAAGATGGTCGAGAACGCGTTGACGACGAACCACGTCCAGGACGGCCATCAACATCAACTGATGATCAACACGTCAATAAAATCAAGGAATTGGTGCTCGAGAATCGACGATTAATAGTCAGAGACCTTACTGGCATCATTGGAATATCGGAAGGATCAGTGAAAACCATTTTAAAACATCATTTGGGCCTAAGAAGAGTGAATGCACGATTGGTTCCAAAATCACTGGATTGGTTTTACGAGACCATTTTGCCAAAAATTCGACTGATATCGTTCCGCAACCACCCTACCACCCTATTCGCCTGACTTAGCACCGTGTGACTTTTGGCTATTTTCTAAACTCAAAAAACCGCTTCGTGGACACCGTTTTGAGTCAATTGAAGACATTTAACATGAATCGCTAAGCGCATTGAAGGCTATTCCGGAAATTGACTTTAACAACTGTTTCGAGAATTGGAAAAAACGTTGGCACAAGTGTATTGGGGCCGGGGGGGATTACTTTGAAGGGGACTAAATAGATTTGGAAGAATGAATAAAAAAATTTGAAATTATGAACAAAGTCTTACTAGCTTTTGCCCCCAGTAGTATAGATAGTTTCTTTTCTATTTTCTGTAAACTGCTTGAATATTTTTCATGCTTTTTTTTACTAGTCGATGCAAAACTGCCATCAATCTGTTCTTCCCTCTTGACTTTCGTCTGACTTTTTTTTTATGTTTGGCGTTTTTACTGGTGAAATTATTCAGTAGATAATTAGATTTTTTCTTTGTGAGTTATATGAAAAGCCATAAAATATGTAAATTAACAAAATTTATTTTAATTTTGAATGTTTTATTTATTTTCGACAAGTCTTCGACTGTGCCGTCTTGAGTCTCCAAAATGGAACTTATTCTAACACATAAAACTTAAAGCTACCCTTATCATGGTGTACGTGACCATCGTTGCAGGAGCCGTTGCTAGCGGAAGAGTTGCAGACGCTACGTCAGCAGTTTGTCGATCGCTGGTGTGCTGGTCAGCATGAGAATGTTAATTCGCTGACTCAGGCAATGCGCGAGTTTTACTGTAATTGAATATTTGCTTGCGTCAACTTGTATATCATTTCTCAATATATTTCTAAGTATTATAAATGACTATTATGAGTATTAATATTGTTGCTTTTAAACATAAAAATATTTTTAATAATATATAAATATTATATAAATAAATAAATAATATATATATAAATAATAAAAATATAAATTTAATTGTTATCAAAACGGTTTATGGCGCTAGACTTCCAATGTCACAATGTATCAATCACAAAGAAATTTGTGTTCTTCATAAAAAAAAATTAATTGTTATTAGGTAAAAACTTTTTGTTGTTGGTTTTACTCTTTTCAAATTGGTGGAACATTAAAAAAATTACGAACTGCATCATTTGATTTGCAAAAACGAAGCCGCAAGAAAATTTATTATGTGATTTTTGGGGTGAAATTATCTCTTGCGTTGACCCCAATATCAGTAATTTTTTCATCTGATTTTGTTAGATAAGGACTCGTTGGAAAGGTATCAGTGAGGTCTATTGACTGGCATCATTAAAAATTGTCTTTTCTTTGCCGCTAAACCAAAAAAAGTACATTTTTCCTGACAATTCATCTCCAATTGCATTTTTGAAATAATGTTTAGCTCTAGAGTCCCAATGACCCAATATAACAATAACGAGTATAAAAACATGATTTTATTTTTCGCTCATATATTTTCACTCACGTTAAGGTAACATATATTTATTTTTAAAAGTACTGATATTTGTAGAAGAGCTCTAGGAGTCATATTTCCCATTCCTAATTTAAATTACAAAGTTGCCTCCCGCAAACTATTTATGTTGATAGCTAAGCCGCAATAAAAGCATTGCAGAATAACACGCTAAAATAACCATCAGTTCAATTTTCGCTTTAAACTTTCCCTGACGGATTCCTCGTCTGGGGTACCTTGCTCGTAGAATGAGATGGGTTCAACACGACTATTGTAAAAACTGTAACAAACCAGATGAAACAAAAACAATAGAACATATACTGTGTAAGTGTCCATTTGCTGGGATACGCTTAAAATTGCTAGGTAAAATCTTTTTCAAAGAAGACAATATCTTATAAAAAAATTTTCAAATTACTAATCGCACGAAAACACAATCGTAAAATTAGAGGAACTCGGAGAAATGAACATAACTCGAGATGCATCAAACAGATGTGCACTCTTTTGAAAATAAGTCACTGTACAAAGGAATGAGCAAGTCAAGTAGAGAAAAAATGTTGATCTACTCACGCTTACCAGTTTTAATATTTTCATATGATCTTTCACTCAAAAGAGTAGGAGTAGATTTTGATTAAGCCGTAATCCCTTGTACAATTCGGAATTCAAAATATGTATTTTATAATTGGAGTATTCACAGGTGTTGTATTCAGTGTCATATCTTCTCAATTGCCATAAATTCTATCGACGTTGTAGTCTCAAAATAAAAACGTTCCTTATTGTGACACTACAACTTTGGCTCTCTTCGGTGATTTGACCTTGCCAGTTTCGCCTTAATAATCGATCTACATTGGCCAGTTTATAAGTCTTCAGTTGGAGTAATTTATTACATTTTTTTTTTATTTTTGTTAGAGCTTACTATGAATTTTAGCTAAGTTGCTTTTCTATTGTCTTCTAAAAAATTAATTTCTTTAAGAAGTTTTAAAAATGTTTATATTTTCTGTTTTTGCTTTACATACAAAATAAGGCTAAGTGTTAAAACTACGAAAAAACAGCAAAAACAACTCAACCAACATTTATGCTTAACTCGTGATATTCTGCAATTTGTTAAAACGCTTAACGCACGCTGTCAGTGTCAAAATCATATTTTCTTCTACAGCTCATACCCTTTACAAAAAATAAACTTTAACTCTCACTTTTTTCCCTTCCCCACACTTTACTACCACTTCTACTCATGCTCCCCACCTGCGTCGAACACTTTTGCTATGGCAATATCAGTGTCGTCACCTCGTGAAATTCTGAAATTGCATATTACCAAGGATGGCTGCGACTGTGAATGTGCCGCTTTGACATTGTACATCGCTCTATTGTTGTTGTCAAATGGCACCATTCTGTGCCAGCGGAAGTTAAAGACTTCCTGTCTTAGTGTACGCCGTCGTTCGTTGTCTGCCTGACTGTGTAACACTCACTCGCTGGGTGGGTAACGGTGATAAGTTAGTCAGCCTACGCTGTTTCTTTGCATTGCCTGTTTACAACTTGGTTCTCCGTAGGTCAGGTAATTTTTATTCACTTCATATCAGTGGGAATATAAGAGAGAGAGAGAAAGCTGCAAACTTCTTTTAAAAAGAACAGAAAGTGAGTGACCTTGTTAGACTGTCAGTGAATCGGCTTTTAGGCTTGAGGAAGTAGGCAATGTGTGAGGTACGACGTCAACTGACGCAGAAATGTCATTACCCTAATTGAATGCGAGAGTTTCTGCTACCACTTCAACAATAATGCATTAGTATTATTATCTCTGTCTGCTCTTTTTGTTATTAAACCCACCAACAACACCAAGACCGATTATCGGTTGTAGCGCCAGCTAAGTTAAAATCACCAATACCATATTTTCACTACTCGTGAGTGTCTGCACTAACAATCAATTATTTCTATCCGTTATTTTCGTATGACTCGGTAATTGAAGCTATGATCTTCCACTTTTTAGTTTACCTCCTCCTTAAACCTCAAAAGTTTCATAGGGGCCCACACAAATTTGTCGTGCACTAAAATCAAAGTGAAACTTTTTCCATGGTATATTGAAATGAAATAAATGATTTTAGTTTTATTCAAAAATGTTGGGAAACTGAGTACACTTGATCCCTCCGTAGACTTGATCTGCATCATCAGATTTTCGGATGTACATACTTTAATAATTTATTTTATTATGTGAATTATACTTGTGAATTTACTTTTCTTTTTCTACTTCAGAACCGAATCCGTGGCAACTAGAGATTTGCCGCAAGAAACCGCTTATGTACGGCTCAAGGAGCCAAAGTAAATTACTCTACTAAAACTGTTAACCTGATAAAAATAAATTTTGTCTTTATGGAAATCGAACCTGAGGAACTCCAGTCTAGCACTCATTCACCAGCCCAGCGAGGTAGTGGAGGTAATTATTTGAGTCGATACTACTTGGCACCTAATGTGGGAGCTTTAAGCACCGTCCGATTTTGCATAGCTAGCCAACAGTAACGTGAAATTTAAAGTCTTGTATGGGAAATTGAGTAAATAAAATCATAAAATTCATAAATACTTTTAGGCGAGTAACAAGAGGGGCTCTTTGAAACATTGGCACTACTCATAAGCACTACTCTCACAGCGAGACTGCTCCTCAATGTGAGATTTTATCACTTTCTTTATTCGGAAACTTTTCCATACTTTTCAATAATTGAACGTTTGGAACAATAAAATATTTCAACTGATGAAAAAGAAACTTTTTTTTAGTACTATTTAGACTCAATAAACACAAACGAAGATGTAAGAAATGGGAACAAAATTAAATGAAATTCGATTCATTTTTCGTTTTTCTCTCTTTGCAATGTAATAAAAATCAAATAAATTTAATTGAACTAATAAATATTTTATTACAAAAAATACAAAAAAAAACAAAAAACAGAAACATACATGGAGAGACAAAAATGAAATGAGAAAGAAAAACAACAAGAAGAGTTGGAAAATTTCGCATAAAATTCAGTGCTCTAAAATAATGAGAAAAATAACATGGAAATAAAAACAAATATAGGGGAAATCTAACTGTTGAAAAACTGAAAGAGGATGGGAGAAGATGAGAGGGGCAGAGGAAGGGAAGGAAAGTGAAACAAGCAGCGCGTATGGTGTGCAACCAGGAAGACAGAGTGACAATAAATGATAAATATGTGTGCAGGTAGTGTGTGAGCAGGAATATAAGTGAAGGTATATGTGTGTGTGTGTGTGTCTGTGTCTGTCAGCGAGAGAGAGAGAGCGAGAGCAGGAAGAGATAAGTTTCATATGCATTCAGCCAGGTAGAACAAATTTGGGAAACAACTAATTTGGTTTTTGGTTTTTTTCTTTAACTATAGTTTTTATTTGGTGGTGGTGGTCGCTGTGGCGTGGTGGTAGTGCGTTGGACTGCTACGCAGAGTGTCCGGGGTTCGAGTTTCGGCACAGGCAAAATCAAAAAGTAGAAGAAATAATTTTTCTACACGGCACCATGAAAACCATGCCTATGAAAAGCTTTTCACTTTGCCGTTCGGATTCGGCATTAAACTGTAGGTCCCTTCCATTCATGTACAAATATAACACGCACAACATGAGTGGATGCGAAAAGCTCGGCCTAGGCCCTCCATGGGCTGTTGTGCCATTAAAAGTAAAGTAAGTAATAGTTTTTATTTATGTTTTCTATTATATTTATTTTCGTTTTTTGTATGAATGGAGTAGTGTGTTGGGCTGCTACGCAGAATGTCCGGGGTTCGAATCTCGGCACAGGCAAAATCAAAAAAAAAAAAAGTAGAAAAAATAATTTGTCTACACGGCACCACCTCTTGGCAGGCAATGGCAAACCTACAAGAGTATAAATTGCTATGAAAAGCTTTTCACTTCGCCGTTCGGATTCGGCCTTAAACTGTAGGTCCCTTCCATTCATATACAAATATAACACGCACAACATGAGTGGATGCGAAAAAGCTCGGCCTAGGCCCTCCATGGGCTGTTGTGCCATTAAAAGTAAGTAAAGTAAGTATGAATGGAGTTTTGTTATTCTTCTTCTAGTTTCTCATTTTATAATTGTGCAATCAACCAAAAGTCAAATTGTGCATGATAATTTATACTTTAAGTTCACTATCAATGCGACAAAATGAGACAACAGCTTTAAGCGAGTGGGCGATGTGGTCAACGGCGACAGTGTAGCAAAATCTTCACGATGTAATTTCAATATTTCTTGCCAAAACCTTTTCTTCCCAACTTATTTTTTATTCAAATAGTAGTAAGTAGAGGTAGTAGTAAAAGCAATTGGTCTCTCTTCTTTTAGCAACTATGTATTGACGAAATGAATGCTCCAGCGAAACAATACAACAGCAACTAAAACAATAATAACAACAAAAACAAAGACTATTATTTTTGCAATCGGAAAAAGTTTAGCGACGCAACATTGAGAATGCGAAGTGCAAGTGAAGCATGCAACAAGAAACGATAAATTTGTTAACGACAAAAAACTCGAAAAAAAACCAGAAAATACAAGCACTAGAAATAATACAGCTCTGTAGTGGGTTGCTTGTTGTGATTGCATATGGCGCGGGTGTATGTGTGTGTGTGTGTGTGTGCATGTGTAGTTGCTTAGTCATAGTAACTGAAAAGGCATCACGAGTAGCAGAGGAGGAGCAGCTGAGAGAAGGCAGGGGAAGCCAACCACATGCAAGCATAAATGCGCGGAAAATTATTTCCACTGAATTGACAAAAGTTGAATGTGGGAGAAAGATCAGAAAAAATAGTAAAAGTAAATGGAAGCATCACATTGAATCAAGCTGAAATAATACTTAGTACGAAAAACTGCGCTTTGCTATAAGAGTTGAGCGATTTCCTTCAACGATTGTATGCTGTTGCTTGCTTGTGAATTGCTTTAGAATCCTTTTTTTTTTTGCTTCGTTGAATACTTCTTTAATTTTGTACGCTGACTGTATTTGTAGTAAGCTTTCTCTTGAGCAAAATGTCATCAGCGTTTCTATTATTCCATGGTGCATAAACTTTTCTTTTCTAGTATTTATTTTCGTTTGTTCCTTTCTCTTGTTTTTGCTGTAGTTTAGTTGCTCTGGCGCTTTCGAGACTGAAGTTTTTGTGGGTAAAATTTTTTGTTATACATTTTTTTCCGAGTATGTAGAAATTTAGGTATATATATATATTTCATATATATGTATGTATATAAATATATATATACATATCTAATATACTTATGTATATATTAAGTTATTAAGATAAGATTACCATTAATTTACATAATATTGAGAACATTTCACTCTCCTTCACTAACGAGCATTGGGGAATAACCAACCACCTTCTTCTTCTAGTTAAATATCGTATACATTTTAATTGCACTCTTTTAACTCTTTTCTTTTCGCTTGATATTTTACTAAAATGCACACACTAAGACGCTTGTCTTAGTGCCGAAAAGTATTCGAACCTAATACCTGTCAACAGTAGGCGGCAATTCCTCTTTATACATAATACAGCTCATATACCTTTATTATTACATGTCAAGGGAGCGCGGCAAAGCAAAAACGCTGAAAGACCACTGCTAGAGAGCGTAAGAAGCACCGAAAGAAAACTTTCCTCAGACTCATAGTTTAATAGAAACCATTTATTTTATTTTAAGTTTTGGAAGCAACTGTTTCTTAGTGTCGCCATTGTATAGTTAGCATTGCGCTGGCCTACTTCATCCGGCTGCTCGAGTTCAAATCTCGACATAGACAAAAATTTTAAAGTAAATAACAATTTTTCTACAAGGCATCAATTCTTGGCGGGCCTCCTTACTTCCTTACTTTTTACTTTTACTTTTAATGGCACAACAGCCCATGGAGGGCCTAGGCCGAGCTTTTCGCATCCACTCATGTTGTGCGTTTTATAATTGTATATGACTGGAAGGGACCTACAGTTTAATGCCGAACCCGAACGGCAAAGTGAAAAGCTTTTCATAGGAAATTTTTTACTCTTGTAGGCAATGGCAAAGCCTGCCAAGAGGTGGTGCCGTTTAGAAAAATTCTTTTTTCCACTTTTTGATTTTGCCTGTGCCGAGATTTGAGCCCAGACACTCTGCGTAGCAGTCCAACGCACTACTACCACTACGCCACAGCGACCACAGCAAACCTCCAACCAAGAATAACAATTGACTAAGAAGAGCATTACACTTCGCTATTCAGATTCGGCATGAAACTTTAAGCCATTAGTTTACAAATATATTACTTATGACATGAATGGATGCAAAATGCTCGGCCTGGACTGTTGTACCAATAAAAAAAAGAAGAAGAATAAATGTTTATCAGTCTGTAAAAATTATTTATTACTTCCAGCATCCAGAAAAGCATAAAGTCAGCGCTCCCAAAGTGTATCTTTGTGAAGCTTTGTTTTTATTCATATTTTCCACTATCACTTCTGTTGTATTGTATTCGTTTCCAGTGATCTTCCACCAATTTAAAATTTTTTTCAGACTATATATTATACTACCATTTTCCATTACGATTTTTAAATACTATTTTTTACTACTATTTGCCAGTGATCTTTCGTCGATTTAAAACTATTTGTTATTATTTTTTACTTCTATTTTGAACTACCATTCTCTGCTACTATTTTCTATAACTGGTTTTTACTACTGTGATCTTAAACCAATTTAAAATTGTTTTCTGAATATTTACTACTGGCTGATTGAAAGTAATATTTTAAGTTTGTGGTGAAAAGGAGGCCAAAAAGTACTTATCCTCGTGGCTCCGTCATAATTCGCGTAGCCACAGTACATTTCACCTTCGGGATGCTTTGAAATTATGCTGCGTAAAAACCGAATTTATTTAAGACAGAGGGAGGAAAATGTGCGCAATATTTTATGGCAGGCAATAAATTGGTTCAAAGAGACTGAATTATACTAGCCAGGCTCAATAATTGAAAAATATAAAATGGCATGTTTTCTCTCAATTCTCTGACTTACTTAGCATTTTATTCTTAGTTAAAATAAATCACTCAATTTGCTTCCATTTGATTTGCATCCACTCAATTAAAACCAATTACAATAATTGCTCAATGTAAAGCATAGAGTTAAAAATCGCTCTCTATTCTCTCACATATTGAGAGCGCATTATTCGCATTCAGTGTACACCCAAACCCAATTGGTAGAGTGAAATCCTAAACTATTTCTAGTGTACCATATAAAGGGTGATTTTTTAAGAACTTTGTATTTCAACATTCAAAAAAATACAGAAATTTTACAAAAGTGAATGAAATTTTTATTTGGATCGATAAATAAATTCCTGCTATTTACTTTTTAAAGAAAATTTCACTTAAATGTTGCCCGCGGCTACGCTTCAAGTGGTCCAATTTTGGCACACTTTTTCACACATTTCGGCGGGAATCTCGGAATCTCACCAATGACGCGTTCAATGTTGGCTTCCAAAGCAGTACTCGTATTTGGCTGGTCCCTATAGGCAAGAGACTTAACATAGCTCCACAAAAAATAGTCTAACGGGGTCAAATCACATGACCCCGGTGGCCAATTGACTACACCAAAACGTGAGATTAAATGCTCACCAAATTTGCCTCTCAATTGATGCATGGTTTCGCGTGCAGTCTGGCATGTGGCACCGTCCTGTTGGAAACACATGTCGGCCGAGTATAATTCTTGCATTTTGCGGCAAAAAAAAGTCTGTTATCATCGAACGGTACCCTTCTCCATTGATTGTAACGTTACGGCCTTCATCGACTTTGAAGAAGTACGGCCCAATGATGCCGCCGGCCCATAAACCACACCCATAAACCGCATCACGTATCCATTGACCCAAAAATGAGCCTCGTCATTGAAGACAATTTTGCGAAACACACATTTTTCACAGAGAACGATTTTTGATAATAAATTTCAATAATTTGCAAACGTTGTTGAGGCATAAGCTTATTCATGATGAATTGGCAAACCAAACGGAGCGTCAACTATCAGAAATATAAACGTCAAAAACTAAGTATCAAAAAAATCACCCTTTCTTTTTATTTGATTTCGTCTTAGCGGACTCATTTGAACTCTTTTGAAAACCAATGGAAAAATTATTAAATCTAAAAGTAATATCGGAAAATTTCTTTTTCAAAAACTTCAATTCAAATATTGGGCAATTATTTTCTCTTGTTAGCAAATGTGGGTTTTCCGATTTTATCATTTGTCTCGCATGTAGCATTATTTGTTTGTTTCTTGTGTATTTTTTCGCAAAAAATTTTCCATAAAACTTCCCAATTCTTATTTCGCTACAACATCAATTTCAGGAAATGTAAGAGATTTGCTTTACTGCATGCCGTAGGTGTGCAACAAAAAAAAAAAAACAACAACCAAGAAACAAGCAAAGTGCAATGCACCACGAGCAAGAAAAAAATAATCGTAAAAAAAACATAAACATTGTAGCTGACACTAAGCTTGGTGAACAAGTGAACTAGAGAGCGAGAGGACGGCCGCATTTGAGACTCCTGCTGCTGCTGTTTTACTACAGCTATTGCTGTGGCAAGTATGCCTGCCTCTTTGAAAATTGTTGCAGAGTTACTGTTGCTATTGTGGCGCGTGAAACCGCAACAACCACTGCCAAGTGAGTTGAGTGAGTGTGTTTTACTACACACTTCTCTTGCATTCAGCTGCTGCTGCTGCTGCTGGTGCTGGTGCTGCTGCAACTTGTACTTTCTACTATTGCCACTTCTACTATTGCTTGCAATTTCAATTGTTATTTCTCTGACTCAAATTACTCGGCTAGCTTGCTTTGTGCCGCTGAAGCTGATGCTGTTACTCTTGCTGTGACTGTTGTTGTTGTTATTGTTGTTTGTATTTCTTCTGTTGCAACTTTATGTGCAATTACTATTACATATTTTTACCACTGCTATTGCTCTCCCTGGGATTGTTCATGGGCGTTTCTGCATACGCTCGCTCGCTCTCGCGCTCTTTTTATTTCGATTTTGAAGTAGCTGCTCTGAAACTTTTTCCATTTGTGTGTGTGTGCTTTTTGTGGTGTTGAATTCCTTTTTTCAAATACTTACATACTTTTCGTTGCTTTTTTATGTGAATTTTTGTTGTTGTTGCTTTCCTATAACTTTTCTGGCTTGCTGCTAACATTTTATTAAATTTTATATTACCAACTTCTTGAAAAGTTTGTGAATAGTTTATTTTTTTATAATTTCCTTTAAATCGAATACTTAGTAGTAAACGATTTTCATTTCTCTGTAGTAAAATTTCTATTGTTGCTTAGAATAATGTTTCGATATTTTACGCAAATTATTCGTGCATAAAAATAATTTCTTTATCGTTTTGTACATGAAATGTGCATGAAAAAAGTTTTGCCATCAAATTGCGAAAATCAAAACAAAACATTTTTGAAAACTTCTACTTCTACCTCTATGGTTTCTTGCCTTACTTCGTGATTCACATTTATTCAAGGCGCACATACACACACATATACACTTATTTATTTCAATAGAAAATAGATAGATAAGCATTAGAGAAACAATTTTCCAAACATTTTTCATGCATGATGCTGCCTGTGTCTGTCCTTGCTATTTTCTTTTTTTGCTATTTTCTACTCCTTTGCTGTACTGTTCACCCTTACTTTCTTATCTGATCCCCCCTTCTCTTTCCTTTCTAATTCTACAACTATTATCGAACTTATCACATATGAGCTTGTACAAAGTGTGGGACAGTACTCGAGGGTGAGAGTGGGTGAGAGAAAGAGAAGTGAGCTAAACATCATTTGAATATTAAAACAATGCAATTTATAACTTGACGCAAAACAAAAAAAAGAAAAGTTTATACTTAAATAAAATCTGTGACTAAATACAAAACTTATTATTTAAAGTTGTTCTCGCTGTTGTTGTTGTTGTTGTTGTTGTTGTTGTGTCGCATGGCTCTCCATTCACTCCATAACCAAACACACACATACACTCACAAGAGAACGACTCCATGCCCAATCAAACACATGCCGGCAGAATACAATAGCAGAAGAGAGTAAGGAAGTTGAAGGAGAGGAGAACAAAAACAAAAGCCAAAGGCACGATAGTGTAACCCAACAGAAATGAAGCAAAACCAAGCAGCACTCTCCCCTCCTCTTTCTCATTCTCTCCATACTCACCATACTCACTTAATGTATAATGTGTGTGTGTCTTAAACGAAACGTGAATTATTGATAAAATACTTTGACAGTATTTATGTGAGTTGGTTGAGAATGTCTGTCTGTTTGCGTATGTGGGTGGGGTGGCTTGGAAGAGCTGTGGGTGACTGTCTGCATGTGTAGGGAAAATTCAAATATGAACGTATGTGTATATTGTGTGTATGTGTGAATGAGCGCTTCTCATATGAGTTTGTCTCTACATAAATATAATTTTGGAAATCATACTGACAAACTTTAAATACAAAAGTTAAAGTTTCGTACTTGTTTTGTTTCGTTTTCTTGTTTTTGTATTTTACCATTTGTTGTTATTGTTGTTGTATTGCAACTTAAATTCTTCGCATGCGACATTGATAAATGATCTACTATGAAAGTTTCAAATAAATAATAAAAACAAAAAAAAAGTAATGCAAAAGAAATACAAAACATAAAAGATTGAGAAAGAAGCAAGAAACTGTTGGCAATACATTGCATAAATACACACAAATGCACACATACTTTAAAAAATAGAAATTGTTGCAACATGAGTACTTGCAGCAGCAACAGCAACAGCAACACCAATTTGTAGCTGCTCTGCTGCACTAGAATAGCAACAAAAATGATTTCACAACAAACTTGCAATTAAAGTTCTCCTCTTTTTGTATTGCGTTCGCTCGTCCATTGTCTTGGTTTGTCATCAAACGCATGCACACACATGAGAGCACAGCAACAGACTTGAAGCTTTTCATCGCTACATTTCAATACTTATTCCTACAGCAGTGCATACTAGTTTGGTGGGTGTGTTGTCGCTGCTACTGCTGTTGCTATTTCTGCCCCTCTTTTCTTCTTAACTCCTTGGTATTATAACCAACTTATATTACTAGCAGTCACTACCCAATCGGAAAACAGACTCTGTAAAGTAGAAACCTCGACTCACACACCATTACTTGTCCTGAGCTTACCAATATCATAAGATCAGAAAATAGATTCACAGACCAACTGTCCCTCTCTCGTTTTTTTTAAATGAAAAATTTCAAACGAAAAAGGATAGATTTCGTTTGGCAGTGGCCATCGTTTATATAGTTTCTCTCGTTCCATATAAAACAAAAAAAACGAGAGAGGAAAATGGGACACTGCTCTCATTCTACCTTGTGCTCTTGTACGATGTTACTATTTCTACTACATTTTTACTCACTTTTAATGGCATAACAGCCCATGGAGGGCCAGGCTTTTCGCATCCACTCATGTTGTGCGTGTTATATTTGTACATGCATGGAAGGGACCTACAATTTAATGCCGAATCCGAACGGCGAAGAGAAAAGCTTTTCATAGCAATTTTTACTCTTGTAGGTTTGCCATTGCCTGCCAACAGGCCGTGTAGAAAAATTATTTTTTCTACTTTTTTTTTGTTTTGATTTTGCCTGTGCCGAGATTCGAACCCCGGGCACTCCGCGTAGCAGTCCAATGCACTACCTCCAAGCCACAGCAACCACACTACTTATTTACTACATACTATTTTCTACTATTTTGCTAATACTATTTTCTACTACCATTTTATAACTAGTTTCTACTACCTTTTGACTATTATTTTCTGGTACTATTATCTACTCCTACTATTTTCCACTACTTTTTTCTACTACTTTTCTAATAGTATTTTGTACTACTTCTACTACTTTTTCTAATATTTTTCACCTTCTATGTACTACTACTTTTTTACTACTATTTTGTACTAATTTCTACTACAATTTTTTTACATTTTCTCATACTTTGTTTACTACTTTTCTACAACTATTTGTTCCTACTCTCATTAATTTAAAAAACTCGACTTTCGATAAAAATCTTCATAAAATGTTACGTCGTTACGTAGCTTCAAGTCAATTTTAAATGAGTTAATTTTATGAAAACAATTTACCGAGCGATATCATAGACCCGTCTTGAAAATAATTGTGTCGATATTGTACACCAAACAGTTTTTTAGTGCATTTACATGTTGCACGCAATTTGGAAACATATTTGGACGTAAAATTTGAAAGTGTCTAATTGATATTATCATGGGACTCACTTCGGTTTTTTGTTTTTTTATTGAAGATATTTTCTTTGGCAGAACGCAATGAACTTTATAAGAAAACAACGAAAAGAGTATAAGTTGAATAATTTGTCTTAAAATCTGTTCTCTCTTTTCTATCTAAACACGACCTACTCTCTTTTAGTTACTGCGAAAAAAAAAAAAGAGTGTTTAAGAATTAGGTACTGATTTCCACGAACAACATATGTCCGTATACATTGTACATGAACAACAGATTAAATTTAATTGTATTGTAATGCATAAAAATAGCAAATTACAACGAAAATGTTCACATACTTTTAGGAGTAACCGAAATTATAGCGAAACATTTTAGTTTTACTCCCTACGATATAAATTCTAGAACTCTCTAAAGAAAGTGTCACATCAGAAACAGTACTCCTTTTACTCCCTGATTGCAATGGCAGAGCGAGAGATAATACGAACAGCAAATACGAAGACAATCTTCTAATGCTCGTATTGTTTATGCTCTTATGTAAGGCTAAGGCTCTTAGCCTTACTAGAGTAAGTGAGAAAGAATTATTTTGTAAAAAAAAAGAAAAAATATGGATCATTTACTTCAAGAAAATAGTAAATAAAAAAACTCTTCACATGAGAAGGGTATTAAAGAGTGATAGTTAAATTAAAAGTAGTTGAGTTATAACAGTCTTGCAGCAAACGAACAATATTAAAATGTGTTCTAATTTTTATTTCTTATTTAATAAATTAAGTATTTTGTTCACTTTTCCCACTAGTTTCAAAAAGTTTTCCTTTACACTACGAATGCCTAAGAAAATTCAGAAACTGGAATGAGAAAGAAAAACTTGCAAAATCAACAGAGAGAAATAACATGTTTTGATCGATTTGACAAATGAAACTTCGCTACCCGGGAATAATAAGGTCTTATACTTTAGGCTTCTGTAAGAGTTTCTCATACTTTCCGATTGGGTATTTTAAAAGATATATACCAATAGAAACGCAAGGACAGTAAGAAAAAGGAAGTGAGTGTGTGAGAGCGAGAGTGTATACAAGTTACACGCCAAGCTGTAGCATGAGCTCCTTATCTTCTCTCATCTCTTCTTCTACCTTGCCTATTTTCTTCCCCTACTCCTTCTTTTCACCCTCTTCTTATTCTAGCAAATATCAAATACCGTTCGACACAACATTTTATTGTGTCATTTGAAAATTTCCGTCTATGCACTACACATTCTCATGAAGTACGAAGACAGAGCGAAAGAGAAAGGTGGGTAGGTAAAAAAATTGCTTGACAGTAGCTTCTTTTTGTTTTGGCACAGAAAATGAAAGCTGCTTTGGTTCTCATAATATTGATGCTACCAACAACACACTTTAACGTTAAA
This sequence comes from Palloptera scutellata, assembly GCA_958295655.1. Lineage (NCBI taxonomy): Eukaryota > Metazoa > Arthropoda > Insecta > Diptera > Pallopteridae > Palloptera > Palloptera scutellata. The sequence goes on along the minus strand of OY282452.1, from coordinate 29,189,550 downwards.
TTGTTGCACATTTCTTTATTTGCAATGCGTGTGACAGATAAAGTTTTTTCCCCCCTCAAACCTCCTCGAGGCAGCTTGCAATTGTTGTAGATGGTTATTGCTGCTTTTACTGTTGCTGTCTGAACTTTAACTGGACATGAAAATGTCGTTGTTAAAGCCCTTCAAAACTCTATGTAATTTCTTGATGTTCGTGCATTTTTTATGAATCATATTTAGCGAGAAAATTTCTTATTGCAAGTAAATTGGAAAGTTTTTACAGTCAGCGTAAAAACTTCAAAATCATTAAATAAATAATTTAATCAAAGCAATTTCACAAAGAATTCCCAGCTTCTCTATATTTACTTATCAATTTTCCATGATATCTGTGGCAAGAGTGGTAGTTCTTTATATAGTACGTCATACTTAGGCCAGTGAGGCCCAATGTAATAACAATTGGGCTGGACCTACAGTTTAACGCTGATTCCGGTGCCACACACTAAAAACTTGCTTCTTTTTCAACTTTAAAGACAATATTGAATAATTAATTTACTAACAATTCTGAAAACTTGAAAGTTTCTAAATTCTTTCACTCGTCTTGAAAAATTAGGAAAATTCGTGTTAGGGATTTCGTAAATTAAGGCAGAGATAAATAAATTGTAAAGGAAACTTTCCACTTTAAGTGGCTGCATTTACCAATAGTTTTCCGAGTAATCACATCAGAAAATTTCAGCAAGCTGCTCTCTTTTTGTTTGTAAGTTTCCGTTGTAAACAAAAACAAAAATACTCTCTGAGAGCTACTTGTTGTGATTTTCCTGTATCTAAAATAATTCCGACAAATTGCCAGAACTGGGCTCAATCTCTCAATTTTTTCTGACTACTGAAATATTCATATTTTTACCATATTAAAATACTATAAGCATAGAGCTTAATAAAAATAACGAGAGATTGTAGGGACACCACAATCTTATGCCATTCTTGGCATAAGACATATGAGATGAAACTGAGAAACCATAAGTTTATATGAAAAAAGCTCAATCCCGATGTCGGCTCTCTCTCCGTTTCATCTTATGCGTTCTATGATTATCAGTTGCCTTATTGTTGGTGTATCAAATGCTTACTAAATACGTATAAGCATGGGTATATGAGCAAAAGGAAAATGAGAAAAGTATAAGAAAAGTGTATATAAAAAATGGGAACCCATAATAGGCATAAGCCTGATTAAACCAACATGGCCCAGAAAATCATATCGTCATAGCCATAATAAGAAAAGACGAGAATTTCATTAAGTTTCGTTAACTCTTTAACTCGTTAACTCTACTTTGGCTTAATTAATCGATCAGAGGTCGAGAGAGAAATAAATTTCAATAACAAACCATTTCACTTCCAAATTGTTATGAATTAAATTTAAAGACAAGAAGATATATGAAATAATGAGGTAGAGAGTTTTTATATTTCATTACTTCGTTCCAAGGAATAAAACCGAATCAACATAAAGTTCCGGTCAAGTTTTTTGGTTTCATTCTTCAACATTTATTCGCGTTTCTGTTTCGATTTCGTTCCGGTTATGTTTTTGAAGGAAAGAAAATAAAAATAAATTTGATAATCACACATGAGATTAATTACTAAATAACAATTAATTTTCTCTGTGAAAAAATCTCTGTGCGGCATAGCTCTTCACTGTATGTTTTTTGATTGTACATATACCTTTTATTTGTTCGAATACAATATTCAAATAAATGCATGGATTGTCTCTTAATATCGGTATGTTATGCTCTCAGATGAAGAACAATTAATAGACCTGCAATTTTACGATTACGATTACGATTTTCACGATTAGCCGCATTGCAATCGACTACAATCACCGCCATACATAATGGCGTCAAATTCAAAATGAATAAATTTTGGAATGTAGGAAAAAAAACCGATCCCTTTTTAATAATGATCGAGAAAATTTGTCTGAAAACCGATTTGAACCGGTTCCAGTGTTTGAATCAGCTTGGGTTTCGTTCTTTCTCAGATGAAAATAACTATAACTTTAAATTTTTGAAACCTAATATTTCAACGATTTTAAACGGCTACAGTTTCATTCCTTACTTCGTTTCCCAGTTGACTCTTTTGTAGTACATATATCAGGGATGCTCTAACTATAGCATATGTTCTTGCACGATGCAAGGAAATTTTTTTTTTATTTCCTAAAATTCGGAATATAATTTTCCAAATTAAAAATATAACAAAAAAAAAAAAATGCATGCGTTAATTTTTAATCATGAAATACTGCTCAATAAAATTATTTAAATATGAAATCTTTGCTGTAAGCCTTTGATTTCTATATAAAACCTTGGGAACTTGACTGTCATTGACTTGACGTATTTTTATTCCAAGTAAAATACGCATACTTAGCAGCATGTACTAATGTATTTACAGATATCAAACCAATAATTTCTTTTCCCCCCTATATTTTTTATATAAGTACAATCTATATAGGCACAATATTTAAATAAAAAATAAAAATATCATTTCATCCCCTATCAATGAAATAATAAAAAAATAAATAAAATATTCGCTGCGTAATGCCATATAAATAGAGACATATTTCTGGCCTTTAATATATTCATACAAGTGTATATGTGTTTATGCATGTGTGTGTTTCTTGTGGTACAAATATAACATGTTTACTCTCTCTCTCTCTCTCTCCTTCTCTCAGTCTTTATGTCCCCTTGTTAGTTTAATTTCCGAACATGTATGTATCTACAGAGAGAGAGGAGAGCGAGAGGGGGAGAGACGGGGAGAGAGGGAGAGAGAGAAAAACAGCCGGGGAAAAAAACTCCATTAAATATTAAATTTTTCTACGAAATACCAACGATAAAAAATGATAATTATATTATTTCGATGTTTAATTCGGTTGAATTATGAATGATTTGTGTACAACAGAAAATATAATGGAGATAATATAGTCAGTAGCGGTAACGGCAGTAGAATAAGCAGCAGAAGCTATATATAAATAAAACCATTGAATTCCGTTTTGAGGAACTCATGTCACTCATACGCACAGTAGTACGCCACGATGGTGGCGTTTCCGCATTTAAGTACAATATTTTCATGCCAGACAGTGATGGTGGGGGCAGTATGTCGCACGTGGATTGTAAAATATGTCAATAATATATGCATGCATACAGTTAAATCAAGTAATTCGCTTCTGCTTCTACAATGCCTCGGCTTCTCTCCTTATACGTGTATATGCTATATGTATGTAGTTCGATTTCACAGTGGGCGGTAATGTTTTAGTTAAATGTAGGAGGAAAGAAAATTTTATATAATCAAGTTAAAAGGCGCTATAAAAATGTGATCCCTTCTATTGCATTAGAGATCCTTGCTATTGTATTACGAGGGGGGACGAACGAGGGAGAAAAAGTGGGAGAACTGCCAATATACACGCACACATACCCATTCTTCCATCTACCTGCTTGGGTACTAAGTTGGAATGAGGGTTGTAAATGAAATTTGTATATATATTTTTTTTTTTTAATTGTTACCAAGGACATGAATATTTTCATATTTCTACCTTTTCTGCAGTAGATATTTAGTTGTGTACTTGTAAAATTATGTTTGAGTTTCTATTATCAAAACACATGTGAAAATTCACATGAATAACGATTTTAAAATTGAAGCTTCAGACCAAACCTATAATTTTTTCCATTGTTTTGTAACACCAAACCCAAGAATAATTGCCAATATAAAATTTTATAAAAAAACAAAACCATAATATTATATATAAAAAAAAATCTTGATCAATATTTCATTTGATGTCGTAAGTGAGTAAGGGAAATTTAAATTGAAAAAGTAAAAATTGAAATCATTTGCCGACATTAAGATTAAATTTTGTACATACAAATGCTGGCATGAACATGAATATTTCATTGCATATTTTTAGGCATGTAATCAATATTAATTATATTAATAGCATCGTTAAAAATGCATATACTGCTCGTGTTGCGCTTCGTGTATATAGCATCGTTTAATCATTTTGAATGTGATTCATTTGTTATTGATAATTGAAAATGCTTTTGGGCTTTGGCAGAAGAAGAATGTGGAGTAGTAGCACAGCACATCCGCTTTTTTTTCTGTCTCTCTCTCTCTCTCTCTCTCCGTCTATCACTCTCTTTCTCTTTATCACACGCTATTCAGTAGTCATCAATCGCTACTGCTCTAAATATTTTTTTATTATTTATAAATTCGATATAATTGTTGTTGGAAGCATCGAATTTAAGCATTTCGATTTTTCGGCATACTAAAAATTAAATTATTAATATCAATTTTCATGCTCGTAGATCGGGCTACGTTTTATGAGTTTATTTATATTTATGTGCCGAAATATTTTTCCACTTGCCTAATTTGCATGCCCCACATGCAACAACTGAAAAATTCTCAAAATATATTGTTAATAATTATTTTATATTAATTATAAAACAAGTTTCCATTTGTTTTACATTGATCTAAGTACCAGGATATTAAAGATTATGCTTAAATTGTGAAAGCTTTTGATGCAATAAAGCAGTGATTTAGATTTCTTTAGAGTTCCGCTTACCACAAGTGATTACGATTTCCAATGAAAGCATTTAGTTTTTATTAGACTCTCTGATATAAAAGTGAAAAAAGTCAACAGCAAAGAAGCAGCAAAAAGAACATCAAATTTATTGAGAGTATTACCGTTTATTTGGTATACACTGTCATTCTTTTTACCAGTATGCTTTTGAGTGCTTCTCCCACCGGATCAAGGCTATTTTGAAAAATAAAGCGCCAAAAATGTTTCATTTGGTGGCAGTGTTTTTTTCTTTTCTTCAAGTAACTGTTTGATTCGGTGGCAATGCGTTTTTACGACTTGACTCTGTTTACATAGCTCAGTAATATTTTTCTCTTATGATGCCTGTTCATTTTCCCGTTTGCTCAATGTTTATTTCATTTGACTGACACTCAAATTTCACCGTGTAAAAGTGCCCAATTCATTAAGTTTCAAAAAGTTAAACTATAATCGACTGAAATTGATTCACATTTTTCATTTTATATTTCTATGGGAAACACAACCTAATTATTTATAATATTTTTATTTCAAATAAAAGTATTTTATGTAGGAAATTTATGCATTCATAATAATTAATTATATTTTTTATCACTTTCCATTTTTATTACAGAATTCAAATGACTCTCTGTTGTGCTCCACGGCGAAATCATTAAAACAGTAGCAGTACAAACGTTTATAAAAATTTAAATTTAAAAACAAACCGCAAACTATAACTAAAACTGAAATAGGAACCAACAACAACAACCAAATGCAAATTAAATATAAATTTTTAATAATACCTTAACCGCATACATGCAAATATTTAGAGCCCATTAAAATTAAATGTATGTACTATGTCTGTCTGTATAAAAAATATGTGAAATACAAATATTAAGCTTACTGAAATAATAATCAGCAACAACAACAACAAAAATAATAATTGTAAAATCAAACCAAATAATTTAAATTAATAAAATATAATCTGTTTCCTTTTTATTGGGATAAGATAAAATGAAAATCAATTCGGTTTAACAAACGAAAAATAATCATTCAAAATATATAACAAAATTAAAATTAATGTAAAAATTAAGAAAAATTACAAAAAAAAATGTTAGATGCTTTAAAAAAAAAGTTAAAACCAAAAAAAAAAAAATTTATATGTTTTTAAATGAAAGTCAAATAAATAAAATTGTAAAAAATCATTCCGGTGCGCATAATAGTAAATATGTTTAATAAAAATATAAATATATATATTAATAAGTTTAATGAAATTATGGCAAATGAAAATTACTAAAAGTTCCAACAATTAATACCAACAACAACATCGCACACATACACACACAATCAATTACAAGCATACAAACATGTGGATAAAAAGTTTTATGGAGCGCATGAAAAATAATTCAAGGTGAGTTTGAAAAACAAAAATAAATTTAAAAACAACACAATTGATTATAGAAAAAATTTCTATGTACTCGTACATACCTTGCATAAAATTTAATACAATAAGCTTCAAGCCTTGTGGATGTGCGATTTGGCAGAAAGTTTTTACATGCTTATGCTCCATATGTTTTTGTTTGGATACTGCGATAAAAGAGCGGAGGTACATAGAGAGAGGAAAGATAGGATGGAGAGCAAAGGCAGAGGGAGCCAATGGTAGACTAAGGCTGTGGTTATATTCAAATTTTACTCGGCGAACACCATGCAATTGTTGTTGCCCGAACACGAAAAAAGAGATTGTACTCACTCTCACAGCGAAAACGATATGCTGGGTGAAATGTACACCGAGCACGCCGAGTATTAAGTATGTCAATGAGTTATTCTACAAAAAAGAACAAAAACGTATGTAAAATAGAAGGAAAACATGCAAAAATTGACATCATTATTTTCATATGCAGAAAATCGAAGTTGCGAATTTTTTTAGTTTTTAAAAGTGAATATTAAATATATTAAGTATTCATTAAACTATTGAAGAAAAATCATATTATTAATTTCACGCTCCATATTGATAAAATCGTTTAAAGTTTTTTGATATAACAGTTAGTGTTGCCGTTGCGCAAAAAATTGTATTACAAAAAGAACTGAATTTCGACAAACAGCCACTCTGTAACGAACACCAATGTAACCACTACCACCAAGTACGAGAGTAAAATTTGATGTGTTCGTCGAACAGCGAACACCAGTATAACCAGCAGCTAACCGAAGCAAGAGAAAGGGGGAGAGAGAGACAGCAACGGCTGAGGGAACCAGGGGTCGGGACTTCAATGCCAACTTTTTCAATTTACCAAAACTAAAGTTTCTCCACATTTATTTTCGTTTTCATTTTCAATCTGCTCCAAGGCAAGAAAAACCTTTTAAAAATACAAACAACAAAAGCTTCTAATAAAAAAATTAGTAGGAAAAAAATGTCCTTAAATTTGTCATCGACCTGTTCATATCGTGTTAATGTTTACGACAAACAATTTTCTACACTTCTTCCAAGCACCTACCTACTTTAATCTTCAAAAGTTTTTCTATTTGTTTTAAACAAAGAATGTTGTAAGGATCTTGAAATTGTATTGCTACAGTTTAAAATGTTCACTCTCCTTCACACACACACAACGCACATAAAAAAATTGACCATAATTTGTCAATTCAAAGCAGGAACTTCGACTGCCGCCGGCGCGTGTACCACAGTAGAAAAAAAAAAAACAAACCCACCACATGCCCCAAAGTGGCACAACTTAACAAAAAATAAAAAATACGAAAAGCAAAGTATAAAAAATAAAATCCTGAGCGCAAATGAAAGCAACGTAAGACATGAATTCTGTGAGGAAAAAATTGAAAGCCAAGAAAACTTGATTATTTCGGAAACTGCAATGGAGAAGACCGAAACGAGACTGAAAGACTGACTGACTGCAACTGTTCTTGATTGGACTACGTTTTTATACGACACTACTATCCTATACTAGTGCCATGCTAAAGCCATGCCGCTATGCACCATATTGAAAATGAAGCGAAAGATTAAAAATTCTGCAAATGTCCAGCGTGAAATAATTACGTTAGGTTTTTGTTTTGGGTACGTTTGCATTTCTACAAACGTTGAATGTTGAATTAAAAAACAACAAAAAATAAAAATAAATAAAATAAAACAGTTCACCTACACCAACACACACACGCGCAATCAAATAGATGAAATACTAATACCGTTGCAATAGCAATAGCCAGCAAATGAACAAAAGCAAATGATGATGGCAAACGCGCGAAATGAATAGAAAAATGAAAGAGGGAGGGGATGAAAGAGTGGGAGTTCAGCATAAAATACAAAAGTTGAAGAAAAAAGGAATACGAATAACATTTTTACGACATGCACATGACCCGCATACGTAATACGAGTAGAATGTTGAATGTTGAATTTCAAATGACACTTTTGCCTCTCTGCCTGCCAAAACCCTCTAACTCCCTCCACATGATGGCGGAAGTAAGTGTATGAGTGCTGGCTGTACTGTAAAGGATACAAAAAGTGAGGGGAGCGAACCAAACGGTACGATAGAGATTGAGAGCAACCATGAAATAAGTTGAAAAAACTATGCGGCGATTTGAAAGCGATTTAACTGTGATAATAAAAGCATCAGTGAGTGAGTGTTGGTGCGCAGTACATGCGGCAGCAAGTGCTTTGCCTGATGGCCGACGCCCTACATACACTCATGCATCCATAATATGTAGTTGCTACTAGCAGATAAACGTGCCCATTAGATCTGACGTGCTCGGCGTATGAGTGTGTGTGTGTGTGTGTTAGGCCTAGGCTGAGGTCGACTTCTGTCTTTTAGAGCAACGGCAGAGGCGTTAAAGCTATGGCTGTTTGACTCTATAACTGGGGACAGTGTGTGGCTTTGCCATTTTATCATCGGCTGAAAAATAAAAATTGTAGGTTTTTTTCTTCTTTTTCCGGTAAAATTTTTTTTGTGTGTATTGCCGAAAGCTAAACAAACGAGCAATCTAAATGTTGAGAAAAACAGCTGAAATAAATTTTCTTCACTGCAGATACATTTTAATTTTTCATAACATCGTTATTTGTTAGCTGCAATGTTTTTGTCCTGCAGATTATTTCATATACTTACTTAGCTTTTATATAAGTACTTAGTTATTACTCAAGTTTGTATGTCCATCATACTTGCTTTCCAAGAACTAAAGTTAACAAATCATTTGCAGGTGCAAATCGCACTATTTCACTCACTGTCTAATGAAAGGCTTGAGAATTTGCTTAACATTTGACATTTTCTTTTATTTTAAAAATTACTACTGATATTCATAGTAGGTGGTCGCAACTGTATTTACGGTCGTAATAATCTTCCCACTTAACAGGCTGTGCGTGCTTTAGTGAATAAATTGGAGTCAACATATTCACTATTGCCTGAGAGACAACGCACCGGTCGAAGTACCGAAAATATCTCAATCGTAAGTGCTTCAGGTCAAAATTATCCGAATCAGTCGATTCAACCCCATTCACGGGAATTGGGAATTTCTCAGTCCACATTGTAGCAAATTTTGTGTAAAGATATTGGCCCCTTACCCTTACAAGATCAAATTAAAACAAGAAGTCTGTGCCCACAAGGTTTAACAGCTTAGGAAAAATAAAAACCTATTGCATATTTTTTATTATAAAACTCAAAATATTGACAGTTTTCAAATAATTATTCTTCTTCGTTGAATGAGACAACAGCCCATGGTGGGCCTAGGCCGAGCTTTTCGCATCTACTTATGTTGTGCGTGTTATGTTTGAGCTTGAATCAAGGGTACCTACAGTTTTTATGCCGAATCCGAACGGCAAAGTGAAAAACTTCTCATAGGCAATTTTTACTCTTGTAAGTTTGCAATTGCCTTGATTTTGCCTATGCCGAGAATCGAACACCGAACACTCTGCGAGCAGGCCAACGCACTACCTAAGTACTACGCCGCAACAACTTTAATTAATAAAAAACTATAAGAATTGCTAAATTGGAAACATTTTTCAAGAGCTCGCAACATTTTACGATTTATAATAAAAATATGCAATAAGTTTTTATATTTCCAAATTCGACTTTAGCTGGAATTTTTTGTGGTCACAGAAGTGAAGACTTGTGACCATTTGCAGCGCCGAAAATATTCCGGTTGGGCTCTGCAAAAGTTTGAAGAAAATACTAAATTTCATCGAAAAATCATTTTCAGCGATGAAGCTCATTTTTGGCCCTTTAACGCAGTTGGATTTCTTTTTATGATGTTATGTTAAGTTGTTAGTTTATGTCATCAATGCAACAACGTTAGAGGAGCTCAGAAACAATATCGAACGCGAAATTGCCAATGTCCCGATGGATATATGTGGAAGAGTGGTGGAAAATTGGCTCCACGGATTCGATCGCTGCAAATTTGCTCGCGGTGGCCATATCAGTGGTATCGAATACCATACTTAAATGTAATATGTGTTCTAAGCCCGATATCGCAATTATTGTATGTTTAATTTTAATACAAAATTCTTATGTCCCTATTGAAAAACCCTTTACATACAAACAAAAACAATATGGCCAAAAATGCAGTTACTTGGTGTACTTTCTCTCTTCTCTTTGCAAATTTGTTACATCATTTTTATAAAATATTTATTTATTAACCAATTTCTCTCTCTTTGCTCGCTCTTCTTTTTATACAATAACAACAATAGTTATGATACGTGCTTGTAACATTTCGCTCTCTCCAAGCCAATAATTTTCGGTTTACAAGAAGATTTAAAAGCATCAAATCTGCAATGAATAGAGCACATAAGATAGATCTTAGAGATCCAACGTCGGGATTTAGATTAGCATAGACGTCGACAGCGTCTCTTTCAGTTTAGTCTCATGTGCTCTATGCTTGCTCCTCCCAGTGTTGCCAGATGAAGTTAGTCGAATTCCCCACATTCGATGCACAAAAAATTCTCAATTTCCAACACTTGCTCGCGACATACAATTATCACCGAAGGCCTTTTGCAACATTCTGAACGTTTCGGCACTAGAAATTTGATTCCGCACACAAAATTTAATGGAACTAAAAAAATAATATTTTGATGAATGGGTTTCCGCGCGAAATTTAAATTTAAAAGTCTTACTACTTTTTGCCCACAGTAGTACATATTAAAAAATAAACATTACATGCTTACATAATTAATTGTATATTAAAAGAGAGAGAATACAAATTTATTATAACCAATAAACAAACTAAAAATGAAGTTACATATTTATAAATAACTTTTTCCTCTTTTGGTCCTTGGATATGCAGTTAAAATATTATTTTTTGTACCCTTTAAATACATTTTTCTTTTTCAATTTGAAAAAGCTTATTTCAGGACAGTTGAAGTTCTATAATGCTCAATACCACAGGTCGTCTTATGTTTGGACACAAAAAATGTCGCTCGATGAGAATCAAAAGATTTGGAGTGTTGCCAATGGCTTGAAGTCATACTATGATGGTGTCACAGCAATCTCCACCGTGGGAACAAAATCGTCTTCGAGCATGCTCGACCTTATGAATGCCTCTTTACGTTCCACACAGTCAGTTGGTTATTTACATTTTCAACTACTCAATTATTTATACAAGGAAAAAAATCATATTAATAATGTAATAAAAATGAAACAAAAAAAAAATTAATAAAAGATAAGAACGAGAAACGTATTTGCCCTCAGCTATAAATTCAATTTAGTATGGATTGTGTTCATCGCGCTACATTCTGTCAAATACATACCGCAAGCTACTTTCAAAATTCTATTGTTGCATACACAAACACAACACGCACATCCACAAAACAGAGAGGCATAAAGTAGAAGTAATCGCGTATTTTCAGCTTTTGCTTTCCTTCTTCATGTTCAACGAAAGGAAATATATACACGCCTCAATCTTCAACTACCATTTTCCACTTACCACTTCGGTTTCGTACACTTTAATTTGAATCTCGTAATTATTACTGCAGTCTTCGTCGTCTTCATCGTTGTCCTCGGCGTCATCGTATTGTGTCTTATCTACTCTCAAACATACAAATATGTAAACACAGACATGCAGACAAATGAAATTGAAATAAACACAAATGAACAAACACATACACACAGACAAACACACACACAAAGAAACAAACACACACACATTCAGCCATAAGAGAAAGCAAATGAAAGTGATGAGAATGTAGATTCAAATGAATAGCACAGAATGTTCAAACATACTCTTACATAGTTGAAATAATAAAATAGCAAAAATAATTTTCCATTAAATGCTTCTGCACGAAATTATTTATTCAAAGATTTTTCAATTATTTTTACTTGTTTCATATAGAAAGGGGTGGACGGAAGTAGCTAAGCAGAGCACGCTAGTAGTAGAAGAAGAAGCAGATGAATGAAGTAGAAGTAGGTGGGAGGAGCAGGAATATGAGTTGTAATTGTGTTTGAAATCTTAAACGACTACTTTTCATTGTGTGCTTCCCGCCCTCCTCTCATACAACACCCTTCTAGCAAAACAACCCTCTCCACGCTAATCTAATTTTTTTTTTTTTTGATATTTCAAATTTGTAATCCTTTTGCATTTTCTCTTTCCTTCCACCTCCCTCGCCGTCCGTGACTGTCCGTTGGGTTTCTATTTTCAACGAAATTAAATTCATTCATCTTCATAATTTTCGCGTCAGTTTTCAGCTGTTGCTGAACCTATCTCTCTTTTACTCCCTTTCTCTCTCTCTTTTTGTATTTGTATTTTTAAAGATGACTAAAACAGAATGTTATTTTCGCACAATTTTTATCGCTTTATAATTTTCGCATGCAGTTTTTTTCGAAAATTTTGAACAAACTTCGCGCTTTAAACTCACATTCTTAGTTTGCTTGCTCACTACTTCACTACTACTCTCTCTCTCTCTCCCACTCTCTCTCTCTCTCTCTCTCTCTCTCTCTCCCTCTTTCTCTCTCTCCCTCTCTCTCTCTCACACTCTCTCAAAAATGCTAGTTGCTCTACATATCGCTACCTTAATTTCCAAAAGTTCTAACACGCATTTTTCAAATTTTTCTGTAGAAGTGTAAAATATAGTAAAACTTTGATATTTTCAGTATTGTTTTAAAAATATTGTAATTAAATATTTAAAAAATTCATATGTAAGTTTTCGATGTATGGCTCCAATTTTAGGCAGAGATACAGATGAATACGCTTATATCAGATGTAATCTATCAAAAACAAGATTTTGAAAAATTTGATGTTAGGGCTTTGCAAATTAAGCACACATTAACATATGTATGTGTGTGCGTGTGTGTGTGTGTGTGTGCATTTTAACTCTTCCTACTCGTCCTCTTCTTTCTGCCTTCATTCAGTTTTGGGTTTATGTGCTTTTTGTTGTTGTTTTTGTTTATTTATTTATATCTTCTTTTTTCTGTCCGCCACAATGATTTATGGATTTTCATCATTTTCTGTTGATTCAGGCATATTTATTATTTTATGCAGTCGCTCGTTCCAGCTTAGTTATGTAGATATACATATATTTTATGTTCACACAGTGATTCCCACTATCCCTCCTCCCCTTCCCCGTTCAATTCGTACTCATAATTTACCCCCAACCCTTACTTACTAACTGCTACCTACCTATCATCTTTTTGTACGTAAACTTTTTATTTTAGCAAAAAAAAAATCCGCTGACTGCGTAAAGTTCAATTTGATGTTATCGCAATGATTGTTGTTATTGTTTGTGAAAATTGCTTTCATTTTAAACGGTTTTCTGTTGCTGCTGCTTTACACTTTCTATGGAAATGCGAATGAAGCGCACAATTTGATGTTTTTATCTCTCGATGTATTTTATATTATTTTTTTTTTGCACATTCAGCGGAAATTGAAAAGAAAAAATTGACATTGTGAACTTTAGGAGAGATTTCAAAATGGCTCGCCTTAACTCATCATAAACATACATACCATACACACATATAAGACACATTTAAAAAGATCGAGCAGTTGCGAAATTGGAGAAGGGGAAATTTAGGTGTTTTTGAATTCTTCAAAAGAAAGTTTTAATTCACAATTAAGTCAGGTCCAGCAACGAAAGTGTATCAGATTGCTTAAAATTACAGGCTGGAAACGATTGAAAGAGATAATTTTGTTATTACAAATTTTAATATTCTATCTCATCTCGCTGTGGTCGCTGTGGCGTAGTGGTAGTGCGTTGGACTGCTGCGCAGAGTGTCCGGGGTTCGAATCTCGGCACAGGCAAAATCAAAAAGTAAAAAAAATAATTTTTTTACACAGCACCACCTCTTGGCAGGCAATGGCAAACCTACAAGAGTAAAAATTGCTATGAAAAGCTTTTCACTTCGTCGTTCGGATTCGGCATTAAACTGTAGGTCCCTTCATTAATGTACAAATATAACACGCACAACATGAGTGGATGCGAAAAGCTCGGCCTAGGCCCTCCATGGGCTGTTGTGCCATTAAAAGTAAGTAAGTATCTCATCTCAACATTTTTTAAAAATTAAACAAAACTTTCCTTCATGAAATTTTTAGATTTCACTGAATTTATAGATAGATAATCGCTCTCCCTCGCTCTCTCTCTCTTAAAAGAGATATCAACATATGAGTTAAAAAGATTAACAAGGGAGTGCTCTCAGTGCATATTACCAAATATTTTTACGTGAGAAGAAATGGAGAGATCCATTGTCGACGTATGTATGTAAGTAGCCGATCCCCATATCATTATATGAAAAAAAGTCAACAAAGGTCAATGTCGCCTCTCTCAGTTTCATATCGTGTACTCTATGCCAAAGCGTTATTTTAAATTAAAAAATATAGAAAAAATGTCAGTAGAAATATAAAAAGTTTAGGAGAGTTTAGTTATGTTTTTATAATTAACTTAATAAACTCATTTCCAAACAAAAAATTTTTAAATAATTTGTGCGTTTTCCTACATATTTCTCCAACTGTAATCTAGTGGTACATAAATGATAGTGATAGAATATGAAATAAGCCGTTTTTGCGTTTGTTCTCTCTACTTGGATGACTATGTTCAGTCAACTATGATTTACTAGATTTGCCCCATTCTCTTCGGTTTATCTTCCATGAAATTTAACAAAACAAGAATTTAATTGACGCTACTGAAATAGAGAGAAAAACAACATAAATTATGCATAATTATCCACAGTGATTATGATTATAACAACTCCACTTAACGGTGAAAACTATCAAGAAAAGAAGAGAGGAAAATAAAATGCCATAGAAAATCAAAGAGAGTGATTGATATATATTAATTTCTAAGAATTTCTGAGATATTAATAAATGATTGATTTTTGTAATCCATAAAAAGTCATACCATGCTAATCTCTCTTGAAAGTTTAAAATTATACTTTTTCAATTATGTGCTATTATATTTGTAAAGAATACAAATTTCTGATGCAACTAGCAACTAACTGCAGGATGTTTTTAATATTCCGCTTCTCAGTGACGAATGACGGACTATCAATATTTGGATTTAGCTTTTTCTACTTTTTTTCGTCTGTTTTCGTCATTGCCTTATACTTTGTACTTTGTTAGTTAATTCCGCAGCCATTCTTAATCAAAAAGCTTTTCAATTGCCATTCAACAGGAAATCAAAACAAACAAAAAAAAAGAAAGAATTTTCCACTCAAATTAAAAGAAAATAACTATCAAATATAAATAAAGACGATAGCTAATTAACGAAGAAGAAACTGAAAAAAAGAGGCAGAAGAGGATGACAAAGACAAAGCAGACAACTTTCCATATAAAATACGAGAAAAGTTTTTGTTTTGAAACTTTTAAAGAGAACGAGACAATAAGGAAGTTATTATTACGATTAAGCAGATATGCGCTAGCCGGAAGTGAAAAAAACATGAAAAGAGAGGGAAGGGAGGAAGGATTGAATAGTCAAAGTAAAAGAAAGCAGGGGAAATTCTATATGCCAAAATAGAGCAAGATTGTATTAAAAGTATGGAATAATTATGACATAGAAAGAGAGACAGACAAGAGAAGACAGACAAGAGAAGACAGATGCGTATAGAAGTAAAGTGCGTGCTTCACAGAAAAAGGAAACGCGCGCCAGAACTTTCTCTTAACTTTCTCTTAAACACTCAAGTTTACGCAAATTACACTTGTTGCTCAGTTTACTTTATTTAAATTATTTTTTTTTTTGGCACACGTCATGTGACATATCAACTGCAAAAATTAGGCCAATGTGGTCACTCTTATTTCTACTCTCTACACCATTCTCACGCTCTTTTCCTCAAGTGATCTCTTTTGACCAAGTAACCCAACTAGGCGCACACACACAGACACGCAACAGTGCCACACTATGCCACATATTTTTCTAATTTATTCCTAGTACTTAAATATGAAATTATCACGCTTGCTCAAGCATACTCACTCATGCATTTCTACATATAAATCTCTCCTCGTCTTTCCCTCAAGCTCTCTCTCTCTCTCTCTTTGCATTTCTGCACAAAATCTAACATATTCAAATTTAAAATTCATTTGTGCTGATTATGATTTTGAATTATTCATAGCTTTAGCCCAAACAAAAATGAAGTTATTATATCCTACTAAAAATACACACGCTCTTTACACACAACTAGGAGAAAAACTTTTATACTCACTTTTACTTTTATTGCTTCCTTTTTCTTTTACACGCCAAGTGTTTGCTTGATTATGTAAAGAAGAATGAATAGCAAAACAGTTGAAAAAGAAGAAGAAAAACCAACCAACCCAAATTCAATTCAACTGCGGCATATCTCCACTTTTATCTAGTTATGGAGTATTCAGGAAACCACAAAGGAAATCGAAATGTATGCTATTAGATTCAAAAAGTCATAAGATATCGGCTGCCACTCCCACCGCCTACATTCAGTAGAAACAGCGATAGAGATAGTAGTAGAAGCAGTAGCAGGCAGGGTGGAAGAAACGTCCCTGATTTAGCTGCTACTGCCTGTTTTGCTTAACTCAACCTCCCTCACTGTGTGTGTACCACTGAAACCTCGTGCCATCATATTCAATGTTCCGTTTAGTTTCATTTAAGCGACAACCGGCAGCGTGTATTGAAAATATTTGATTTCCTGCCATGCGACACACAAGAATAGAGACAAGAATTATGTATAATCTAAACTTTTTGCACGATTCCACTCCGTTCCACGTTTTGAGTCTATTGCTGATACTGCTGCTGTCTGTCTGTCGTATGCTAGTGGCGCATAAATATACGCCGAAAAGTTAAAGTGAATTTTGCTTCTGCTTCAACTTTAGCCTGTGTATAAAATTTTTCACACGGTGTCGTGTCGCTTCTTGTACTTACCACTTTTTTTTTTGTTATTGCTATTGCTGTTGTTGCTCTTGCTGTCTTCTTTATTTTTATTTATTTACTTGTGATTCTTTATCGCTTTGCTGCCGCTGCTGCTGTCGTGTTGTGTAGTGTCTTGATTCTTCTACTACACGCTGCCTCAATAAATATTCAGTTCTGATTTATTTCTTTTGTATCCTCTGCACAACTGTGTGCTGTGACTGTATTGCGATATTGTCTCTCACTCGCTTTCTTTTCCTCTCTTGATGTGTATGTATGTGTGCGAGTAACTTTACTTTCTCCCTCTCTCTCTTTCTGTGTTTGTGGGTGTTGTTGTGTTTTAATATCTTGCTCTTTCCCTCTACTTCCCCCTCTTGTAAAAGGTATACCTCTAGGTCTCCACTGAGAGTCTCTCTTTCTCTTTCCCATTCTCAGTCTCAGTCTCTTTGACTCTTTGGCTCAATTTTGGACTTTGTTTTGATTATATTGAATTTGGGGTATTCACAGGCTGTCTTATTCAGTGTCGTATCCTCTCAAATTTTACGACAGAATAGGACACCTTGTTAACACCCTAATTGAATTTTGTAAATATATTTAATTCTTTTCTTTCGCTCGTCGTCTCTTAACAATACAAGATTTGATTCAAATCGATTCGATTCCTCGATGATTCGACAATTCCTTTTTTGCACTTTTTCCTTGCTGTTGGTTGTTTGGTCTGTTCGGCTTGTGACATTACGCGCTTTGTGTGTTTTGCGTCATGACGCGCTCTTGCGTTTGGTTGGCTTGCCTGCTGTCTTTTGTGCTGCTGTATTTTTCTTTGCTCCGATACTAAAGTCAAGTCAGTCATCAGTCTCTATTCTTGTGCGAAATCCTTATCTTACACAGGATAATAGCGCAGCGAAAGCAGCAGAAGCAGCAGAAATCTTCGCTGCTGTCTTAGCATCGCGTACTGAATTATTTTCACTTTATTGAGTTTTGTATCCGAAATTGATTTCTTTTCTTAGAGTGTTTTGTGTTTTTTTTTTCGTAACATTTCACAAATTTGTTTCACAAATTTTTAAGCACAGGGTATGGAGTAAATTTCGTGTTTTTATTTTGCATTAAAGAACATGCTTTACAAATATTTCTTTTTTCTTTTTTTCATTAAATTTTTTCATTGTATTCATCGTTAAAAGTATTCAACGCAAAAGAAAAAGGAAATGAACTAAAGGTTTATTGATACTTGAATAGCAAGATGATATTAATTTATCACACACACATATCGTTATTGTTATTTTGAAGCAGGTTAGCTGGGAATTTGCCGTATAAATTTGCTTATTTGTAAAAATTTTGGTGAAAATGAATAATATATTTTTGATTATGTGTATATCAATAGTTAAGAAGGTGCGTTATCTCGATACCAAGATTTAATATAATACCTCAATTTGTTTCAGAGATTGGTTCCCATGTTATAAATGAAGTGCCCCGCTCCCTCTTACAGTTCCACATACATATTTTTTCCGTAGCACGGCATTGCCAATCAATGTCTATGCATTAATTCTAACTACTGGTGTAAAACTAATTCTTCCAGAGATTTAGTCAGAAAATTGTTAGGGTTGTATGAGAGATTTCACTCCCAATCGATACATATATTTGTAAACTTCATCATCTTTTTTAATGATACAGCAGCCTAGCTTCCCTAAGCTATTCCCATCCCTTCATGTTGTTTGTAAATGGACGAGACCCATGATTTTATGCCGAATCCGAATGGCGAATTGCAAGCGTCATCCACTGCTTAAAAACCAAATTTCCAAGGCTTCAAATTAATTGATTAAACGGCCTTTGTGTATTTTTGGTAACTGTTATGTTTTATATTAAAGATCTCATTAAGATCTCTCCTTTCAAGATCTCAAGATCCATCATTGACAGAGTTTAGTTATATTATTTAATTGTCCTATTTAAGCTCAAGTTTTATAATTAGACCTCCGATAAGGACCATTTAAAAATCAATCATTTAAGATACGTCTTACCACTGTTCATCAACGAAATTATTACCTTAAGTTCAGAATAGTGTAAGTTTTTCACACCCTCTTTCTTATTTTCCCTTTCTCTCTCCTTTAATTTTACCCTCCATTTCCCTTCTCTCCTACTTTCTTTCAATCCTATATATTTTCTCTCTGCAATTGATTGTCACTTATTTACTTTCCCTCTACGTTATTTTCGCTATGTTTTCCTTTCTCTCTTTTTTGCCGTCTTCTATTAGGCCCTCCTTACTTTTCTGTTTTCGCCCGTTTTTCCTTCCTCCCACTTTTCCGATTTTCCTCTTTTCCGCTTTTAGTAAGAAAATTGTAACAATAAAAGTATTTATGTTCTTCCAAATACTATCAATCTATCAACGAGAGAATTCAGACATATCGTAACATAATCATTAATTTTTGCCAATTTCTCTTTGATCAACGCAAAGAGATAGTATTGCTGCTCTTATGGTATGACGTCAGCTTCAACCTGAGTTTAAATTTGCGCCTTGAAATTTTACTCGGCTATCGTCATGAAATTGTTGTTGCACCGAACTTTTTTTTTTGCTAACTCTCACATCGAAAACGATGTGCAAACCGAACACGCCAAGCATGAAAAAAATTAAATTGCTTGCCCAGTGAAATTTTGTATGTAACTAAGAATTTAGCAGCCTATAACAAAACGAATAGCTATCTATTCGCGATTTGTTCTCTCTACAATCATATTATTCTCTTCATATGCTCACATCAATCATCTCAGTCGGAATTAGGATGTTGTAATAGACCTTGTCTTATGTCGGTTGACGTATTTAGTGTGCATGCTTGGTTTAACCTGGACTGTGCTCGCCGGAAGTAGTAGTATCTATATAAGATTTTCATGCACGTATAATTTCGCCAGAAAAGAAAAGGGGAAAATTAAAGAAGAAGAGGGTCAACACATGTACATGATACTAGAGTAACAAATCAACTAACTACAAGAATACGATCAATACAGAAGCAGAGCTGTTACTGCTGCGCTACTCTCCCTTTCCAACTCATCAGAGTAGAGTTACTCTCGCCAACCCAACCAAATCCATTTAACGGTTCAACAACAGATTCGCTATATTTGCTTAACTACTTTTTATTCATTATCTATGAGTGGTTGTATTTTCTACGGTTTACAGTATTTAGCACTTTCTCTAACATTCATTATTGAAGAGAAGAAAGAGTTAGAATTGTGTTCTGACGATCCACTTACTTTTAATGGCACAACAACCCATGGAGGGCCTAGACCGAGCTTTTCGCATCCACTCATGTTGTGCGTGTTATATTTGTACATGAATGGTAGGTACCTACAGTTTAATGCCGAATCCGAACGGCAAAGTGAAAAGCTTTTCATAGCAATTTTTACTCTTGTAGGTTTTCCATTGCCTGCCAAGAGGTGGTGCTGTGAAGAAAAATTATTTTTTTAACTTTTTGATTTTGCCTGTGCCGAGATTCGAACCCCGGACACTCTGTGTAGCAGTCCAACGCACTACCACTACACCACACAGCGACCACTTAAACTTATCCCAAAATAAATTAGTAGAAATTAGGGGTATTCCATAAATAATGTAAATATTATTTAAGGTAAGGTTTTTCATTAATTTATAAATTTACGATTAAAATTAGGAGAATTTTAAGAATAAGTAAGTAATGACACATAAAAAAAAATATTTTTATATAAAATCAATGGAATTTAATCAAAGGAATAGGTCCGAGTAAAGTTGTGTGTGTGTGGTTTCTGCTACTGTGGACTAAAACCCAAATGTGCGAAAATGTATGTGTAAGATAGTGCATGCGAAAACTCACGCAATGTATATATGCCTGTACACATAGAGTGAGTAGTGCTGCGCTGTACTTGCTAGTACGGATCTTGAACATCAATGGCCCAGATCCACAAAATTTAACTGAATACTAAATTTAAATCGTTTTTCGCACTCTTTACTATACTCACCAATAATTACTATACCTTCTATTTAATTAAACTTAATTGAACACTTAGTTTGGCTCTTAAGAAAAATCCACTGAGTTAATATGGTTTGATGTTCAAAGCAAAAAGAAAAAGTTTTGACTCTCACGATTCTTCTTAGGGTCCGCTATCCGAATATAAATTGTTGTAAGACTTTTCAGCTTTTCGAGGTAAATCGAATGTTGACTTTAACCCAGTACACATTACGACTAACCATAAGTTTTTTTTCTGACACGATAGAAATATATCTGAACATATGTACGAGTATGTATGTATAGGTATATAAAAATTTGAAGCGTGAACAAGTTCATTCAGTCCATCACAATGTATAATAAAATAATTCAAATTTCTATAATTTGTATTCTCTTTATGTCTAACGCCATAATATTACTTGGCAGTCGCAGATAATAAAATTAAAATCGAGCCAGACTGGGTTAGCATAAATTAATTTTCATCACCCTTAAAAAAAAACAATATAAAATCAATAAATACTACAGCGTTATATTATCGCACTTAAACAGATACACACACACAGAAATTTAATATGTTTGCGACATATTTACGATACAACAACAGCAGAAACAACACCAACTCGAATGACAATGATTCTACTCGTAAATAATCAAATTTTCTTTGATTCATATACTCGTGCTGTAACCAGTCAAGATCATAAAATCTGTTATTGTTATTGTTGTTGTTGAGGACAAGTGACAATAATAATAATAAAAAAGCATAGGGATAATATTGGAAATGAAGCTATTGCAAGAGATTGTTAAGTAAAGTAGAGCAGTTTTGTAAATTGTTAAGTAGGCGGGTGGGCGTGAGTTGGAGAAGAGCGAATTAGCAATAACGACACCGAGTGAAGTAACAAACGCTATCAATGATGCCTTAATGTGTTATAGCTATGCAATAATTTGCCTTAAACATTTAAAAATGTATTAACACTAAAAAATATGCCACAGCAGGTTGTTATGTTTTTTACTACGCCGTCGCGATAGCTCTTAAGCTTAACTACTAAAGTCATCCATAGCTGCGGCCAGGTAGGATAACCCAAACGTTGACAACGTAAGTACAAATACACGATAATCGATTTCCAAAATCGAAAGACTGTCAAATTCAATGAATATTTTGGCACCGTAACCATCAAAGAGGAGAAAGGAGAATGAGAAAGATGCCGTTGAAGCTGATGAAACTGATGAAACTGATATGTAAATGTTTGAATTCTGAAGAGAGTATTAATTTTCCCATGGAAATATTATTATTGAATGTTGAATATTCAACGAGAATGCACAGAATAAGCTTTCCCTCCCAAAGAATAAGGGAATCCAGAATGGAAGAACATTTAATGAAATAAAAGAAAATTTGAAGAGAAATGCATATAAAAAATGTATAGCACGTACTAGGCAACAAATGAAATAAAATGAAAAAGGCCAAGTAAATATTCACGCAGTATTTACTACAGCATCGCATCTGCATGTGAAGCATGTAATTCATTTCTTTCTCCTGTTTTTTTTTTCTTCTGTTTTTTACAAAATTATACTTATCATTCATAATGTCAAATGTGACTGCGCGTTCCATCAAAGTCATAAAAATATACATGAAGAGAAAGAAAAAACGAAGAAAAGAGGCAACACTAAAGAAGGGCGACCATGCTGAAAGCGTAACTAAATGAAGCATATTTTGTTGTGCTACTGTCGGTGCTGCTACTTCCTTTCCACATTTAATGTATAACTTCCGCGAGAGTAACCTCATTTTATTTTTTTACATTTTAGTTATATATTTTTTCAGTTTGTTTGCCTTTACTTCAAATGTCAAGTCACTATTTTATTAAACGCACTAGAAAGTATAACAAAAGTACGTATAAAAAAATAAAAATAAAATACTGCAGACAGTCACCAACCAACACAGACAATAGCAATTGAAGTTGCTGCCTAAACGCAGACTATAAAAAGTGGCAATTTATAATAATGTTTGTGACGATGGCAACGAAAACAACGAAGACAGCTACAAAGACGTCGACCGCATTAAAACCACACAAACATTCAAAATTAAGTGACTTTGACTTTGATTACAAACATGTAAAGAGAAATTTTTTAAAACAATCACAAATAAAAAACTTTCTTCACTGCATAGTTTTAGGCATAACGTTAAAAATAAGAAATGAGCGTGTGTGTGAGAACAAAAGCGCGCAAAAACACTTTGCGTTGATTACATTTAACTAAACGATGCATGTATAATTTTTAAGCACCCATCCAGACACACTCATGCAAACACACACACAAAACGATATTTATGTAAATGAACTCGGAAAGTGTCGGATATGATACACTCACTCACAGACTCGTTTAGCATATGCCTAAAAATGTTTTACGTTTTTTTTTATAACTTTTTTTCATTTTCTTTCAAATAACAATGCAAAAATTTGGAAATTTTTATTTTGTTCACTTGAGCAAAGAAACAAGAAAAATTGAAAATGAGAAAGATAAAAAAAACATGTGGAATGCTTCTTTATGCTTACTCACACATGCACTCTCACCGATTACTATATACTTTTACTTATGTACATATACCATATATATGCATATACCATACATACATATGTAAGTATGTATATTTAGTATAGAATGTCAAATTAATTCTGCTCCATTTGTGTTAAACTATGCAAAAATTTAATAAAAAAATATATAAAAAAAAGAGCAGATCGAAGTAGCAGTAACAGTGAAAGCAGAGGCAACGACCTTCACATATACTGCAGCATACATTCATACATACATATATTGTATGTAACGATGTGAGTGTGAGCACAGAAATATGTATTTAAACAAACATGGCATTTCATATGCCATTTCATTACATTTTCTTTTGTTCTTAAAAAATAATAGCAACGAATATTTAGCAAAATTATACGCACACACTCCCACCCGCTCACACACTCGCATTCATAGTGAATTGTATTCATAGTTAAACGAATCAAATGTCATCTCATAATGACGTGGTTTACTCCATATGCTTCATTTAGTTTAGTTCAGTTGTAAAATAAGCACAAATTTGCATTCAACTGCCTTTCGTGATTTCATTTATGTATTTCACTATTATAAAAACAAATTTGCTTTCTACAATTTGAATCTTTGAGAAAGTTGAAAATGTTTCATTAATGATAATAGTTTTTTCCGCATTCTGTTCTTGGAATTTTTAAATCAACATAAAAATTTATTTTTTCATGGGAAATTAAAATGAAGAACAATGATAACAATTGAATTTAACTAAAAAAATATGCATTCAAATTCTTTCATAATATTTAACTTATTTCATGGCAGAATACCATGAAATTTATGAGATTTTCATATCAATTTGTTTGTGTTTTTATTTTACTAAATTCAATCAATAGGGAGAATATTTAAAATACCTTCAAACTTAATTAAAATACTGTTGAATAAGTAGAAATACAAAACTGCATTGCAGTAGCAAGTTTTGCTTTTGCATTTTCATATCAAATATGTAAATAATTTTTTCCTGCCTGAAAGTGTGAGAAAAATTATTAATGCGATTTATCTACTCTTTAAATTCATTTTTATGATTAACTCTTGCAATTTCTTGTATTTCATTATTTTTCATTATTTGTGTCTATACGAGGGCAGATCAATAAGTACCCGAGAGTGAAGACAGGTGGCGTTGCTGAGGGAAGTTGGTATTACCGTCGTGTACTGCCATCTGTCACACGACACCACACTATATCTCAAACTGATTCATAGGTAAGTTTTTATTTGGCAGCCATTAGTATCACACGTGTTTCGTGTTTCGCGATAAAATGGAAAAAGAACAATATCGATCCCTAATTCGCTTTTTATTTTTGGATGGAACAACATGCGAAGAAATAAATGCGAAGTTGGATGCTGTCTATGGGGACCCTTCACCATCTATGGCAACCGTAAGATATTGGTTCAACGAATTTAAACGTAGTCGTACATCTCTTTTTGAAGAGGAGCGCCCAGGCCGCCCGGCAGACGTGGTTACCGAGGAAGTCGTTGAAAAGGTCCACGACATGATTCTTGCTGATCGCCGAACGAAAGTGCGCGAAGTAGCAGAGGCCGTAGGAGTGTCGTACGAAAAGGTAATTAATATTTGACATGATAGGTAGGGTGCCGCGATTGCTTACAGTGGACAACAAGCGAATACGGAATTGTCGCGGCCAAATTGCATGAATTGAACTACGAATTGCTGTCGCACCCACCGTACTCGCCCGACTTGGCTCCCTGCGACTTCTTTCTGTTCCCCAAAAAAATGCAGCTCAAACGAGAAGGTTATCGTCGAGACAGAAGCGTATTTTGGAAAGTTTGACAAATCGTATTTTTTGAAGGGGTTAAAGAAATGTCAGAAACGTTGGGAAAAGTGTATTGTACTAAAAGGAGATAACGTTGAGAAAAAAAATATAAAATTTGGGAAAAACTTGCCTCTTCATTCCTAACACGGGTACTTATTGATCTTCCCTCGTACCTAAGAATAATAAAAATAATATTTTTTATTTTATCCTAAAAATAATCGTACTTACTTTACTTTACTTTCAATGGCACAATAACCCATGGAGGGCCTAGGCTGAGCTTTTCGCATCCACTCATGTTGTGCGTGTTATATTTGTACATGAATGGAAGGGACCTACAGTTTAATGCCGAATCCGAACGGTGAAGTGAAAAGCTTTTCATAGCAATTTTTACTCTTGTAGGTTTGCCATTGCCTGCCAATTATTGTTTCTACTTTTTGATTTTGCCTGTGCCGAGATTCCATACACCCTTCTTAATTAACTAAAAGAATGAAATGAAAAAATTCCTAAGGTTGTAGAAGAAAATTTCAGCTATTATGTATTATTGTATCCCAAAAATCAAACTTTATGTGAAAATTGTTATTTAGATGATGTGATAATTGAATATTATAATTTTCTTTACTTAATTTTTAGTTGAAAATTGATAAATACAAAGACTATCGGAATCTTTTTCATAGTAAGTAGTGATTTTTTCTCAATTTAAGACTTTCTTAGAGAAGCAAAAAACATTCTGATGCTACTAAACTGCATTTTTAATGCAAAAATCCAACTATTATTAAACCACTCCTAAACTCAAGCTAGATATCAAAATTTTAGGTCAGATTGCTACATTTTCCCGCCTTAAAGCATGCAGTAAAATTTTATGCATATCAGTTCGATTTTTAAGGGATGCAAAATTCATATAAAGTAAAATTCAAACTTCATGTGAAAATTGTTGGTTGTTTTCTACAAAATAAGTTGGTTTCTTAGAGATGAACAAATTTTTGCTAATGCATTATTATAATTAGATTAGATTTGGATGTGAGCAGGAGCACCAGATAGAGGAAACGAGAGAAGGCTTACAGTAAAGAGGGAAGAAAAATTAGGAGATTTGAAAAGAGAAACGGGATATAAGAAATTCACACCCTAATTATGTTTCTTAAATATGTAAATTATAATTTAAAATCGATTAGGAATTATATTCTTATTACAATTTTGTTTCCCACCTAAAAATTTGCAATGAATTATTTTAGTATTTTTTTGTTTTTCTATTAAGAAAGAAAATGTAACTTATGTATTATTAAGTAATACAAATAACAGCGTTTGTTAAACGCTGTTATTGTATTTTAAATTTCCAATTTTATGGAATCGAAATTTTTAATTTAAAGTCAATAAACAAAGAAGAGATTTTAAATATATTTTTGTAAACGCACATACGAACATACATGGAAATATATGTATGTATTTACATGTTTACATTCCGTTAGTTTCAAGCATATTTCTCAGTTTTGGCAAACTATCGAAGCAAACTTTCTTGCTTGCTGTTGTTGTCCTACCAATTTTATATACGAGTGAGTTTGTATATTTCTAGTATTTTGTACTACGCCCAAAAATATGCAACTGCTGAAAATCCAATTTTCTTCATAGCTATCACACGCAGAACATAACAGCAAAGCAAGTAGCTAGAAGTGTGTTTAATGGTACTGCACATTTGAATTCATAAGAAGTTTGTGGGGGCGTGGGGGGCGAGGGAGTGGATTTAAGAGACAACTTTAGACAATATTTAAAGCACACGGCTCGATACAGATTAGTAACATATATTTGTGTGGGCTTTTGCTGCTAAGTAAAAGCACACAAAGTATTCCAAGTAATTTTTACTCGTTGTTTACTCTGTTTTCTGTACGTGAATTTCTTAATAATTGTATGTTAGTTTTTGTTACTGTTGTGTAGTTGTAGTTGCAATCAAGTGGATAGAAAACAAAACACGCCACAGGGTATCAATAGCGCAAAAAGTATCATCCGCTCTGCACTTTGGTGGCACATACTTAATACCAACACAAGAATAACAACAGAGTACGTAGTTATTGTACGGAATGCATACACCCACATGTGTATCAGTATAGATGTGTGTGTACCTACGTGTGTCTGAGAGTGTGTGCTTGTGTATCTGAATGGGCGTGTATCAGAGTCGAAGTGAAAACAAAACATGTTATACATACGAGTACAGATCTACTCGAGATCAAGGGAAAAATATGCAAATATATACTTACATATTTTTAATATTGTACACAGAGCAAAAATATTGGTACACAAACACACATATTCACACAAAGAAAACCATTGAAATAACCACGCTGAAAATACATAAAAGCAAGCAAAAACAAAAGAAAATAAAAAGTAAAAATATTGCAAGTAAAATATATAAAAAAATATAAACAAATTTTGCGGTTTATTGCCTCAGTCAGTTGAGTCTTTTGCGCGGATTTTACTTAACACATCAGATTTGCAATTTGTTTTTACATCACGTTCCTTTTATCCCCGCTCACCCCAATTCGCCCCACGCCCCTCATACGTCGCTTTTATGCGTATTTTGTTGTCTTGACTGGAGTGCAGCTGTCGCATGAATTTTTCAGCATATATACGCTTGTACGTAGGTATGAATGTCTGTATATGTCTGTGTGGGTGCCTGGTAATATTACTAAGGAAATATCTATTTCATTCTGTTCGGTTCCCATTCCTTCCTTCCTCTCGCTCCTCCTATTTTCTGAGCTCCTGAAAAACAAAGCCAAAACAATAAGAAATTTTGCATCAATTCGTTGGTTGAAATAAATACGCAAAAATTTGTAATCTTCTTCTTTGAGCAGAAGGCGAAAGAAGTGAGTTGGACAGGGTGAAGTGGAGTGGGGAGGGAAATGAATGTGTTACACAAAAAGACGCACAGAAAAGCAGCTTTTTGTACATTTTGCAGCTCATGCTGGCTGCTTTGTTTACTACTTTCGATTCTGCTTCGACTCTGCTTCGACTCTGCTTCTTCTTTTACTTCTTCTTTTGCTACGACATCAATGTTTGTTTTTCTTTTTGCATCTTTATTTTATGTTTATCCTTATGCTATTTTCATTGAGCGCAAATATACATAGAATAGGTAGTTATATTCTTACGCCTTACCCCTAAGAAGAAGGATGCTGCTCCACTTTTTCGTTTTACGTGCTACTATGCAAAATCATACAAACATGGGCAAACAGTGGGGGGAGTAGAAGGAGAAAAATGAAGGGAGGGGGAGAAAAATGGAAGGAAAAAGATTTAAGGTTAATAATATTGACTGCTTTTACTTGAGACACTCAGTGTAGGCAAATGTTTATGTATGTGTATATGAAGTGGGAGCTGCTATGTGTGTATATTTGTGTGTGTGCGTTGCTGTTGTGTGTCTGTAGCTCCTCTGCTGCTTATTTGATTAGGGATGAAAAACATCGATATATGCGAGCCTAGTAAGCAAGTGAAAAGACAAAGAGAGTAGAGAAGTACCGGAAGTTAAGGTTAATACCGATATTATACTGATGGACTCATATTTTTGAATATTGAGCACTAAATGTCTTGTTGGGTGGATTAAGATTAAATAAAAATGATTTTGATGTGTAGAATTTTCATAATTTTATACTATATACCATTGAAGGAAACAGAAGCGAGAAGCAGACGCAGGCACAAATGAGAAAGAAGTAGAACAATGATTTGACTTCTGTGCATGTGTGTGTAGTAGATTTAGATAGTTATAAAGCCATATGCAAGCTAGCAGCAGAATTTATCATAAAAGTTAATAAGCAAACAATCCTAACACAACATAAGCAAAGCGTAAGTATAAAATATAAAAGCTAATAAATGTTTTATATGAATTGTGTATTTTTGTACTTCATTAGTCGTATGAACATTTTTCTTGCATTCATACAATTTTACATAAAATTTAATGGGCAACTCTTATGACTTTTACCACCCACATTTGGGATGGCTGGCTGGCTGACTACCTTTCTGATCCTCATCTTCCTCCGCCTCTCCACTTCGAGTTTCACTTTAACGTTTTAACATTTTCGCTCGCAAAAATTAATGCTCATGCGAATTCAAAAGGAATGTGTTAAGCTTACCTTCATTTCTGTTGCTTACATTCTTTATGAGAAAATACAACAGCAACAAAACGAAAGAAATGTTGAATTTTTTTTTTGTGCGGTATATGAAAAATGGGTTTTTTGTGTGCGCCAGCTTTTGTGATGCTGTCGAACAGTGGAGAAAATCATTGAAAATTTTTGTAAATTTAATCTTTAATAGTTGCTCATAGATTCTGAGATCCTAAATCAAACGAAGTGGACTTAACTTTTAAGGCACTGATACTTGGTGCAACGTTCATGAGTCTTCAAATGAGAACCCTCGTTTTGTTCGTAGTCATATGCTGTTCGTGAGTGCTGAACTGTGAGATCGAGAATGATCAGAGCATAAGTGTTGTAATGTGAAATCTGATGTTTTTGAAACTTTTCTATGTGCTCAACTTTTGTCCATGTGCTCTCCATGGGTGTGCAAACCCAAATGTTAATGATATCGGGCTTGTGAAGAGATTGAGAAACGTAAAATAAGCACAAATCGTTTTCCATTAATTTCAGTTGTTGAAAATGTTTCACTAGATATTTCCACCTTTTATTCTTGCAGTTTTAAAATATAGTTTTGTATATTTTCATAGGGAAAGAAAAGTATAAAAATTTTAAAGGAAACCAAGAAAATACTATATTTTTCATGACTCATTTCATGATAAAATAAATAGTATTAAATTAATGATATTTTTATATAAATCTGTTGGTTTTATTTTTACTAAAATCAGTTAATGGGAAAAATATTGTATCAATAATAAAATACTATTGTACCTTATTGAAATACTGTTAAATCTATGAAAATACTATTAGACTCAATACTACTGTATCAAGCAACTTTTGCTGTTAACTCAAATTTCTTATGAAAGATATAATGTTTTTACTGCTTAAAAGTATGCAGTGAAATTTTTCATATACCAAATTTGCTTTTTTTAAGTTATTAAGTACTAAAAACTCAGCTATTATTTTACCCTAAGGAGAGATTGGTTTTCTGGAATTCCTTGAATTTTAGTGTCTGTTTTTTTATTTCTAAACGCAATTTGGGTGAATTTCTATAAAAACAGCTATACTCACTTGTTTTCTGTATACAAATTTGCAGTAACTTTTTTTTTACCGACCAAGTTGAAGAATTAGGCTACCTAAAAATTCGAGCGTGATATGAAAATTGTTATTGCGCTGCCGTAATAATTGAATTTTACAACTTTCCATACATAAATTGTAGTTAGAAATCGATAAAAACGAAGACTCCCCAAATTACATAAAAACATGCATTTAAGTCTTATTTCAGATTAAGATTTACATAAAGAGAAACACATTCAGATGTTGTTCAATTGCGTATTTAAAGAAAAATAATCCAGATTATATTAAACTTCTTACTTCTAAACTCAAGCTAGATATCAATATTTTAGGTTATACACATTCCCGCCCATAGGTATGCGGTGAAATATTTCTCGTATCAGTTCAACTTTTAACAGAAGAAGCCTTGAATTACCTACTCCAAACTTAAAGCTTAATGCTAAAATTGTTGGTTAAATCTTGTGACATTTGAGTTTTGCAATATTTCTTACACAAACTGTAACTAAAAATCAATTAAAGCGAAGACTCTGAATACTATTTCCTACCTAAAAATATGCAGTGAAAAGTTTTCTCAAATCAAACTTTTTTTTTTAAGTTTGATTAAGTAAGATTCATTGTCTTTCTTATATGTTACTTTACAATTTAATTTATTTTATTTCCCCATTTTCAAGACATTAGTTTTAGTTTTTACAGTCTAAGTTTTCTTGTTATATAGTATGTAAAAAAAAATATCAGCTAATATTAAACTTTCTTGTTCATGTTCAGTTCATGGGTGCCCAAATGCGATCCTTGTTTCTTTGAAGTATTATGTATAGATATTAGAATTTCCTTTCTTATGTAAGCAAATATCTGAAACCTTTACAAAATTTCAACAATATTGTAGACCGTTCAATGTTTGGTATCGTCATCGTTTCAACAGATAATAAAAGTCACTAACTCTTCTTGTTTTTGTGGTGAATGTGAATAAAAATTTAATTTACTTCGTTTATAATGAAAGAGTGTAAGAGACAAAAAAAAAAAACAAAAACGTAACTAAACGAAATGAAATGAAAAGCCAACATGAGCAGCAAATGTGCATGTAAAGTGCAAGTAAAGCAAATGAAGAAAAGAAGAGATACTGTTTCATACAAACACATACATAGAAGCACATACTCACACACATACAGTCACACATGTTAAACGTAACTTATGCAATTCTAAATGTGTTGGCAGCAGTTGGCTTTTTATACTTCATTTTCCATTTTCGTTTTTCATTTTCCTTTCAATGTTTTCTTTTTATTTTTGCTTTGCATTTTTCCCTTGCTTTTGCTATATAAAGTTTTAAGCTTTCAGCTTGAAAGTTGATAAAAATTACACATTCTTGAATTCTTGCAAATAACTCATTTCATTACTGTCGTTGTTGTTGCTGTCATCGTTGTCAGTTTATGTTGCAGATGCTGTAGTAACCAGTGGTTGCTTCTGCTCCTTTGCTTTCTTCCGTGCTTTTTGTAGTTCGCTGGCTTTAGTGCATCGCACCACTGAACCGTAGTTGGTTTTGTGTGTACGTGTGCACGTGTGCACGCGTGTGTCCAGCGACAAATTTCAAATTCCTTCACATCGAAATTCATATATGTTCTCTTGCCTTTCTTCCTCCCCTCTCTTTCTTTTCTGAAACTCCTTTCTTTTTGTTTTGTGTTAGATACTTTACTCTAGTGGTGTTTTGTTCTTGGCTTTTCGTTTTTTAACTTGTGCTGTGCTCTTTCGATATGCGGTATTTAAACATTTTTTATTAATTCTTTCTTATTTTTCGGAGCATTGCTGTTTGTGCGAATTTTTAAGGAAATGAAAACGAAAGTAAATGAAATTTTAGGCAAAATAAATATTTTTTGGTTTGGTTATGTTTAAAAATTAAATTTCATCTTGAAAGAAATTTTGTATAATTTTTTTTTTTTCTTAAATACTTACATCTTACATACACAAATTTAAAATTTAATATTTTCTTTCTAATCGAATATAAAATAAAAATTAAGAGTGATTTCTCACTGGCACCTATTGAGTGTAAGTGAAAAACTCCCAGGCTTGCACGACTAAAGTGCGGGAATTTTTTATACTCGGCTTGAAATTGATCAATCACAAGCCGATTGCTTCCATTGTTTGAGAGTCGAAACATTCTCGTAGAAGCCAAAGGAGAGATAAGAGACCGAATATTACACCAATTAATTCATCAATCAATCACAATCGCCAGCTTTGCGGGAGAGTAAAATACTCACAGACATGGGAGAAAGTTGATCGGAAATTGTCAACCTATCACACTCGATAGAGATCAGAACACTCAATTCTCTCATATTTTCCTCTTACTTCCTCTTTTCTTTTTTCTCGCATTTCTCAAACATTTTTTTACTCAAACTATTAAAGAAAAGTATTCCAAATTATTATCCAACACAAACACAGTCGGCGAGGCCAAAGGTTGAAAAATACCATTACCAAAACTAATTCAGTATTTCATTGTAAGCACACAAGAGGGCGCTAACTACTGAACTGCACTAGTTGTGTGCTGTAAAACTGAATAATAAGAGAGAGAAAATAAACAAAAAAATATTGTAGCGGAAATTATTGTTTAAAAATAATCAGCGAATGCAATTTAATCACAACGTGAAGTTGAAGCTAGTTTTTTTCTCATTTATTTTTGCATTGTATAACACTCACAGACATTTCCATATGCATATGAATATATGTGTGAGTTGTACACACTCACACACACACACATACGTACACTTTTATATAATTTACTTTCATGTTAAAACTCTATTGTAGTTATAGTTTTTATTGTTGTTGTTGTTGTTGTTGTTGTTCAACGACTATGAAGAGGTCAGCGGTGCAAACGTGTTTATGCTTTTATTATGCAAAAATATAAATAAAAGAGAGAAACAATGCAGCCAGCTACAGCAACAACATTAAAATCAAAATAAATGCTCCAACACACAACAACAAACAAAAGGTGGGCGCGCCAACTGAGTTTACACAGTTTGTTTTCTATAGTTTTCTTAAATTGCTTGCATACTTAAAGGCGCATATGCTTTTTGGCTAGGATAGTATTGAATGCATGAATGTATGTATGTGTGTGTGTCTGTGTGTGTGTGCAACTACTGTGCGAACAACGGTAATTTATGTTTACCGGAAATGCGCCATAATGAATGCGAAATGATGGCGCGCTCGCTCATCGTTCGCTACACTTGCTGCACTGCTGAACACACACAAACGCAGACACGCACACACATACACTCTCACACACAGTTGCTTAATTCGTTTTATTGTCTTTTCACAAGAGTTTAGATCATTTAAAATGCAAATTTCGAGTAAGCAAAGCAAACAAAAACTTACTCAAACACACACAAAACATGAGAGAGTGAGAACAGCAGTTAGTTGTAGTATTGGAAGGTAAATTGTTTATTGTGAAAACGTACGCTGGAGGAAAAGAAAGAGAGAAAAAGAGAGAGAGAAAGAGGGTGAGATTAAAAGAAGGAGAGATGTAGCTAGTGCTTGAAATAGCATATTGTCATTATTGAAATTTTAGTAAAAATTTAAATTGAATATACATATTTTATGTACTACCGCAAAACCAGGAACAGCGAAAACAACAATTGAAAAACAAAATAACATTTCATATAGTCAAACTTGCTGCAAAAAACTCCAATTTACAGCACACAAAAACGTGCACATAACAACCGCAATTAACAATACTAAAATATATAAAAATATCAAAGCAGCAAAAAATAGTTAGCTGGCCTGAAATATTGGTGTGTACGCGTAAATGCATACACTCCTTGTATTCTAACGCAATTAAGCGCAATTTATTGTACAACAATTTCTTTTATGCTTTTGAACACATTCAGTAAAATTAAAAAAGTTTTGGAAAAAAGTATTGAAAATATTTATATTGGCTGCATCACATTCACTTCACTGCTAGGCAACTCACTGGCCCTATGCAATTTACCAATTACCTATTTTCGCAAATATTTTCCCATAATCATAAAAAAAATATTTTTTGTAGCATTTGCTGCGCTGAAACCAAAGACAATAAAAAAAATTTATAATATAGTAGCAATTATTTGCATTATTTTTTTATTTTAAATTTTGTACTAATTTTTTGTGCTGTAGCAATGATATTCACAAATCAGACACAAAAATTTTATTATAATTTTAATGGGAAAAATATTCCATTTTTGAATGTCGAAAATATTCATACAAAATAAAAAACAATAATAGAATATTTTAAAATTTTGCCCAAGCTAAGCGAATAAAAATTTTATTACAGCGTTGCCTTCTTTATCGTTGCATAGAGCATATGAGATGAAACTGAGAGAGCCGACGTCGACGCACACGTCTCTGCTTATTTTTACATACAAATATAGCCGACTGATCTCCATACGTTCATATAAAAGCTCAATCGTCGAAGCTTTCAATCTCTCAATTTCATCACATAAGTTTTTACCACTGACTACCTAGTCCGTTGGCTTCGTTTCTCTCTTAACTCTCAGTTAAGGAATACTCAAGAGCAGAGTTTGTTGTAGAAGTAAATCTCAAGTAAAATACTGGTACTTTAAAATATGTAGCTGTTCCTGCATAAGAGCCTAGTAAGTATGTACTTGATATGAGATTTGTAGATCTCTCTCTCCCGATAGGAAAAATACTGCTGTGGGCAAAAAGTAGTAAGACTTCGTTCATAATTTCAAATTTTTTTTATTCATTCTTCCAAATCTATTTTGTCCCCTTCAAAGTAATCCCCCCCGGCCCAAAATAAACTTGTGCCAACGTTTTTTCCAATTCTCGAAACAGTTGTTGAAAGTCAATTTCCGGAATACCCTTCAATGCGCTTAGCGATTCATGATTAATGTCTTCAATTGACTCAAAACGGTGACCACGAAGCGGTCTTTTGAGTTTAGAAAATAGCCAAAATTTAATGGAACTTCTTTGTTGAATAATTTCACTCATTGTGAAAATCGCCGAATGCACTTTTTGTACTTCAGAAAGACAAGCGTATACTAAACACTAATGATTATTTTGATGTGACATTTGGCACAGATGTCACCGACAGTCATACCAACCTTAAAAAATAATATTTTGATGAATGGGTTTCCGCGCGAAATTTAAATTAAAAAGTCTTACTACTTTTTGCCCACAGTAGTATACCAGACCCTCTCTCAAAGCAAAAATAGTACTTTTCGCTTATAACGATCTCTTTGTTTGCAAGAGACTTTCGGTTACAGCAAACAACTTACTAAATGTACATTATAAATAAGTTAATTACGTCACCGAATTTAAATTTTTCAATCTGGTTCAATGCGAATTGGTAGACTATTTTTAAATACCAGTCCCAAACTTTCTGATGTTAACATGAACTGCGTTGAATTGTAATTGGCTACACCTAAGTTCAATCATTAAACATCAACACGAATTTCCACCTTTTGATTTAAATTCGACTTTCCTGATTGTGATCTATTGCTCTCTACTTAGGTTCAACTTGGCTAGTTCACAATTAAGTTGATGCCTTTTGTTTTTAATTTGACTTTGCTGAATTGAAATCGATTCTTTATAAACAAAATTTGATTAGACCAAATAAATGTTTGCCTCCTGAATTCAATTTTACTATGCTCGATTCAGCAATACTTTGCTGAATTATTATCGGTTCATTCAAATTTCAAATTTAATTAATCAGAATTAAAATTAAAGCCTTCTGAGTCTAATTCAAATTTCAAACTCGTGAATTTAATTCGAATATGATAAATTTAAATTGGCTGGTCCTGGGCTGAATTTGATTAGACCCAATTCATATTGTCGCTTTCTGAATTCAAAATGACTATGCTGCATTGTGATTGGGTCCACCTGAATTTAATTTGCTGAATGCTGAATTCACATTGTCGCCGTCTGAACACAATTTGACTTTGTGGAATTGCAATGTTTCGTCCTGACCTCAATTTGAGTAATTGCAATTCAAATTGTTGCCTTCTGAATATAACTCGACTATGCTGACTATAGATTGGATCGTTCTGTTTTTAATTTTCCTAAGTTCAATTAACATTGCTAAGTTCACATTATTTAATTAGTTTTAATTTGGGCTGTGGCCTTTTGAATTACCTTTGGCTTTGCTGGACTTGAAATAGGCCCTCTTCCTTCTACTTATTATTTCAATATTTCATAGTTCTGCGCACTACACAAAGGATCGTTATTTCGTACATAAATTCCCATTCCCGTTGAATATCTCATGCATTTTGATTGTTGCTTATGAATTCAAAACAATTTTAATTAAAACTCTTTATTATTCTCTCGATCCGCCAGTGCAGCAACTACTTCCGTTTTTTATCGCTTCATCGTCACTTCCGTCATTTGCGTATTTTTTATTGCGAAAAAAAAATAATGAAAATATTTTTTTCATAATATCCTCATTTTTATTATCTTAACTCTTAAGTTTTAAGTGCGACTTTTTAAGCAATTTATATTTTGCACATTTCGCATTCTACGCTGCGCAATAAACTTGGAATTGTCACATACATAAATCAAAAAACGACAAACTTAATAATAGTGCGAGTTTTTTTTTATAATATCCATAAAAAAAACGAAAGGGAAACAAAATATAGGTAAGGAATACGTGGAATTCTTTAATAAATTTCAAAACTACTTTGCATTTCTTTGGTAGCTATTCTTTCATTGGCAGTAGCTCAAGAGTAGTTTTAGTTGCATTTTTTCTTCTACAATTTGACACCCATGTTTAGCTTTTTATTATTACTTTGCCAGTTTGAACTTTCAGTTTTCCCTAACTAACTAACATTACGTTCAAGAGGAAATGAATAGTAAGCATATCAAGACAAAGGCGGCGATGGGGGCGGCGGCGGGTGCATAAGTAGTGAACATGTGAATTGTTATTTGTTTGAGTGTATGCGTTTGTGTAAAGGTTTTCCTTTCTTATGAGCTAAAGTCACGTTATTTTCACACACACACACACACACACAATGACGTTGTCGAATATTGGTACCTTGGTGTTGTTGCAAATGCAAAATTAAAAGGCATGGCATATGTGAAAATTGCAAACATTGAACCACGACCCGATCCGACACACGCTGAGTGCCTGGCACACACAGTAGTGGCAAATGACATTAAAAATTATGTGTTGTATTTTTGTTAAAATGAAAACGAACGATTGAACTGCATGCAGTGCCACCGACAGTGACATACTAAAAGCAATAACAACGAGAAAAAATAGGCAAACAAAATTGAAGGAAACACTCGCTCGCTGAAGCTTTGGGGCAGGGCAGGCAGGCATGCATCCGCGACACTTTGGCGTATTGTAAACAAACGAGTTCATTTTATATTTTACGCGCTATTTGATAGCGAAAAATAGTAAATTTTTTAACAAAGGTCGTAATTTTTCTTAAAATTATTTCTTTTTACGGTTTTACGGGTTTGTTGTTTTTTTTCACTATAGGTATTTACAAAATCAGCTGAAATTGTAAAAAACAGGGAAAGAGAAGAAAATTAAAAATTTTAAGCCACTCGTAAACAATTTCCACAACATTTCAGTTACCGGTTTTGTTGTAATAATGTGTAAATCAACTCAAACTTTGGTTACACTCAACAAAACAAAAAACAGACTTAATACTTTTCTACTACTTTTTGTAGTTTGTTTTTAATAACATATGAGTAAGATGAGAGTTTACTCTATTTTGAGGTGGCCAAGACCGATCATCGGTAGTAGTGCCAGCTAAGTAAGTAAGTAAGTAAGTTACTCTGTTTGCTCTGCTTATAAGTACTTGTGCTTTTTAGGGTCGCGTTTCAGAGTAAACAAAGAAGGCATATATGAAAGGTTCAAACATTGAATCACGGCCCGATTCATCACATGCTGAGTGCCTGGCACACACAGAAGTGGCAGGGCAAATGAAATTAAAAATTATGTGTTGTATTTTTGTTAAAATGAAAACGAATGATTGAACTGCATGCAGGGAAAAAATAGGCAAACAAAATTGAAGGAAACACTCGCTCGCTGAAGCTTTGGGGCAAGCATGCATTCCTATCCGGAGATCACAAGCACATCAATTAAATACATTCCCAGCATTGTTCTTCAATAATAGAGAAAGTGATAAAGATAGATATGAAGCAACTGCATACTTACCATAGCATAGAGTATATAAGATAAGACTGAGAGAGTTGACGTCAGAGCTGAGCTTTTTGAATACGAACATATGAGGATCGGCTATATACAATACAAGCAGAGACTTTGGCGTCGACGATCGTAATGCAAAACGGAGAGAGGTCAGGATCTCATATTGAAGTTCTACAGAAAGGTCAGAAGTTCACCAGATACTGATGGAGAAATTTCTTTGAGTGTATGCATGGACTCCATACATTCTCTTCATGCGCTTCTACTACGCTCTTTAACTATACTGTACCAACACTACATTGTTGTACTACAATTTTTCGTTTGTTTTTTTTTTTTGTTTTGTTTCGTTTGTTGCTCCTTTTTGTTTTTTGTTGCAATAATAACTTTTAGTTCTGTGTATGTGTGTGAATTTATGCCATTTTCGCATTTACTCATAAATTTTTTACATTGCAAATGCACATTTTGTGCACCGCTGGGGTTTCACGTCATGTCAAGAGTTTCGGTAGTTCGATGGTTGTTGTACAGTGACGTTATGGTACCAATGCTAGCTGATATTGTAGGGAGTGTGGTAGTGGTGCGAGAGCTGCTTATACACAAAATGTGTCCCTAAGCAATTTCACAAGGCACTTGCGGCTATACACTCATAGTTGCCAAGTACTAACGCAAAACGATTTATGCATTTGCAAAAAAAAAAAAAAGGGAAAAAGGAAAAAATATATTTAAGCGAAGTGTTGCGAACATGGCTTATAGCTACACACACACATATACTAACTACGAATGTATTTGAATGAGCGCGAATGAGAGTTTATAGCGTCCCTAACCTCAATTTTATTTGTGCAAAACGAGAGCGCTTCATCCCAGGCAGCAGAAATATGTTTTTATTTTTTATTTTATTTTCTTATGCATAATTGCCGCCAGTGTGCGCATACCACACACCAAAAATTATCGACGACAATAACTCGCGAGAAGCGAGTAGGTACATGTGCAATATAAAATAAAGGAATGCAAGACTGAAAATATAATAGAGAAGCATAAAGCATAAACATATCTACTTGCTATCACACAAGAGCATAGAAAACAATGGTATGAAATTCTGCATGGTTGTTGTTTTGTTTCTGTTTGCTATATATATAAAGGCTTCAAGTATTTTCATACTACCCACTTTCATTCCTTGTATTTTCCTTTGCATTTTCATTGTTGTACTTGAGTACATTTCATTAGAAAATAACAGGGGAATAGTGGGAAAAAGGAGAACAGCAAGCAAAAAAGGATGAAGAAAGAAGAAGGATGTTTAAGTGTTCTTGCATTGTTAATTTGCTAACGCTCTTTAGCTTATTTCCTCCTACTAGAAGAAACATGTTCTTGTACTTTCAAGGTAAAATTACATTTTAGAAGGTTCCCATGGAGGTAAAAGGGTGAAGGGCGAAATAAATGAGCAAGGATATCAAAGATTTGCAGAATTCTATTGCATTTTCGTTGAAATTAATTGAATTTTAATACCACAAAATTCCAATTGGCAAAGTTTCTCACATCTAAAATAAAGTCTTCACAAGTTTTAAAAAATTCTCAATTGAATTACAATCTTTTTTATTCAATTTCCCACCAAGTAAAATAATTTTAGTGAGACAATTCTATGCTCCTCGGTATTTCTTATTTTTCCATGTTTAAATGTTACGTATTCGCCATGAAGGCATTTTCCCGAAATTAATTAAATCTATTCTACTTAAGCATATTTGGATTTATTGTATTCTTGTCTCTTTTGCGAAGATCTTGCTGCGAAAATATCTTTCAATTTGCCCGACTACTGCAGTGTTTTTCAGGCCGAGGTTATGGCAATCAAAGAAGTTATGTCCTGGCTAAATTATAACGTGATATGTAATAGAGGTGCTGGTATGTATTTTTACCGATAGTCAAAGAGCAATATGATCCCTTCAAATAGTTTTCTTCACATCAAAAGTAGCCCTTGACTATAGAGGATCTCTCTCTAATCCCTTGACTATAGAATATCTCTTAATGATATGTCCAACAAGTTTAGACTGCTTATGATTCGTATTTCCGGGCACAGATCAACACCTGAAAATGAAACTGCAGACATGTTGCTAGAAAAGGTTGCAAACATCTCCTGAAAAAATTAGTGTAAAAATGAGAAAATAGGCCATTTGAATCAACCTGAAAAGTAATTAGATTTATTTGACGAAAGACCTTCTACATATAGACAGACAATATAAGAAAATAATCTTATAGTAATCACTGCAGGAGCTGTGGTAACGAGCAGAAAAAGATACTGAAACTCAAAGAAAAGGGCACGAATTTGAATCTCGTTAGACATGAGCTGGCATAATAATTGGTAGGAAGCCATACAAAAAATTTTTCAGTTAATAATTTTTTCAATTGGCATGCCAGCTTTGAAACGTGTAAACTAGACGCAGGGTAAGATGTTTACCATATGCCAATAAAGAAATTCATCTGAGATAAGTACATCGTCCATTCTATGTAATTAAGTAATTGAATATTACGAATACGCCATGTAGAACCTTCAACGCATACTTTCTAGTTATTTCCATTAAATTTAATAAATTTTTTATATGTAACTTAATGATTAATGAATATTTGGAATTATTTTATCAATTTATTTTCCCTCTCATCCATTTTCGTGTTCCTCTGACTGTACGCTTTCCTTTTCATTGTAGTGTATCCACCCACTTACATTGTTTATTATTTTTTCAGCAACGAATAACAACTGAATTTTACAATGTCTCGTTGGTAGCTACACATACACGCACACTTTTGCTTCTGCAAAAGCTTTAAAGAAGAAGTATTTGCTACTGCTGTTTCTACTTTTTCCAGAGCTTAATTTTTATAAGCTTCATTTGGCGAGCTGTTCGTTTCATGCGCTCTGGAAACATTTTTCGTGGTTATATTCATTTCAAAAACATACATTTTACAAATATACAATATGCAAAAACTATGAAAAAATTATAGAGAATAATGGAAAAAAAAGAATAGTTATGAAAAAAGCCAAAAAAAAAGGAGAAAACTTCAACGAAGTGGAATTTTTGTTAGTCAATTCTTTTATTGTTTTTGGGGGGTTAGGAGGGGAAGCGGGTAGTATTTTTATTTTAGTGTTTTTCGTATTATTATCATATTTTTTACTGGCTTTGCTCGTATGTTATTACATTCTCTATATTTTTCACTGTGGACTTCCTTTTTGCATTAATTTTTGTTTCTCTTTTTGGTTTTGTTATACATATGTTTATACGAGTATGTACATATGTATGCATTTTTCATAGTTTATGTTTGTGTATGTTTCTATTTCCGTTTTGGCAGCTAGTGCTTTCTATACTTCGTGCATGCTGACGCTAAATGTAGAAAATGTGCAGCAGTAGTAGCAACGGCAGCAGCTGCATTCTTTGAAAAGTGTTAAAATTTACTGGCAATATTGTTGTTTTGTTATATATATATAATATTAAATATGTATCTACTTTATTTTAAATTTTATTTTTTTTTGCTTGCAACTTCTATAACTGTGAAGTTAGAATCTTTGGGTTTTCTTTTCTACATTACAAGGTGGGGCAAAAGTAATGTCGTAATGTGAATGTGGCATAATTTTTGCAACTTGCATTAAATGTCAATGTGCATTAACATTTATGCTGCAGACAGATGTGCCTGTGTTGCAGCACAAATGTGCATGAATTCCGGAGGATATCATTTGATCGATATAATTTTTTTTTCAACTTAATGTCATCCATTTTAGACCTTCAAATAAAGATTCCATGAAAACAGAGTCCAATATTTTTCATTTCGAACAAAATGTCAGCCAATTCACATTATGACATTACTTGTATTTATATCTTCTTAAACAGTAAAATAATAAAGCAACAAAACCATTTCTTTTTGACAGCCTCCATTTCTTTCTTTTTTTTTGTCGTCTCTTTTTTTTGTCTATTTATTTTCTATCGTTTCCACGTCTTTGTTTTCTCTTAGTTAAACTTTCTTTGTACACTCCTTTTTGCACTATTTTTTCTGAGTATTTTATTTTACTCTCTTTCTACTTTACTCTTTTTTCTTCTTCTTTCCAAAAATGTCAATCCTGGCGTAAGTAGAAAAAAAATTACGAAACGTTGACCCCAATTTCAGTAATATCAGATTAAGTTGTTGTTTTTGTGCTTTAAATTCAATCAGGTTTTTCTACTCTCTGCGAACTACAACGAATTTTAGTTTGGTTTTTTAACTTTTCACGTTTCATAGTTTCCTTGAAAGAAATATAATTTTTTTTTGTATATTTTTGCAGACATTTTATGTAACTTTAAGTTGATTTTTTCATCGTAATTCTGCTTACTTGCAACAATATTTTCAAAACCTTAACGCACACACTCTCACTCACCTACACTCGCAAACTTTACAATGTTGATTTTTCCGTATGGCTTGAATTTCTCTCTCTCTCTCACACACATACATACACACACACACACACACAAATACAC
Organism: Palloptera scutellata; assembly: GCA_958295655.1. Taxonomy (NCBI): domain Eukaryota; kingdom Metazoa; phylum Arthropoda; class Insecta; order Diptera; family Pallopteridae; genus Palloptera; species Palloptera scutellata. The sequence goes on along the minus strand of OY282452.1, from coordinate 29,146,636 downwards.
CTGAAGTAAACTCAGTGTAGCGCGCGGCAAATAATGAAAGAAAAACAACCCAAGAAAGTAGAAAAAGAAACACGAAAAAGAAATTGCAAGTAATCTGCTGAAAATTCTGAACTTCCTCTGGTTTTGTTTTTTTTTGTTTTTTGATTTTATTTTTATATTTGCACAATTATGATTACTTTCATAAAACTAAAAAGAAAACGTTGCTGTTGCTGTTGCTGGTGCTGGTGTAACCTCTCCCCATATTTCAAGTAAGTGGTAGAGTGGCCAGTGTGAAAGTAGAGTGGCCAGCCACTAGGCCAGCAACACAAAACATGACCACCACCACCACCACTAGCAGGGTGCACAAATCATTCATTTCGTTTACTGCTCTCGCTCGCTCGTTCATTTCGTATTACTCTAGCTGTAACTCAAACTGAAAACTTAAAACTCAAAACTTTTTTACCCCGCGAAAAGTAATAAATTGCAAAAAAGGGAAAACCAAAGAAAAAATATTTAACAATTTCGCTTGCGCGTAACTTTATTAATGCAATTAAATACTTTTACGGTTGCGCGCAAACAACGAACATACACACACAGACACATACACACATACACAAAACAAGCGAACAAACGAAAACTGTTACAAATGACGAGATAGAGCAAAAGAAGACGAGAAAAAGTGTTTGCTTCTACTTTTATGTTGCACCTGTCAGCAGACAGGCAACAAATGATGTTGATGAATGAAAAAGTTATGTATGTGTAGCAGTAGTTCCCACTTTTTATGCTTGATTTATGCGCGGAACATGAATTTTCTCCCAAAAAAGGCATACGAAACATATTAACAAAAAAATATCGAGTTTACGAAAGTGTTAAGGAATGAAAAAATATTCAACAAAAAAAAAATTGAGAAAAGCTCATAACTAGTAAAATAACAACGTGAGTAGTAAACGAAGTATAGTGAAAAAATAAAAAAAAATATTATGTAAAGTAAAAAATTGGATTACCATTGCATCAGGTACTTGCCAAAGATTAACTGTACCTAATGATATGTACGACAAACTTGAAAAGCTGCGCAGCAATCGAACAATGTTGAACAGGCGAAAAAAATATAGCCCTTCTTGCAAATATTTATTTCACGAAACTTTAAAATATTTACGAGTATTTGCTAAATACTGGAAAATACCTAACTCTTTGCTTGTGTTTACCAATAACTTGACAGGGCGATAAAATTCCATATAAAGAAAGGAGGTAATTAGTGCGAAGCCTCCAGCTAGGAAGGTATTTTATTCAAGCCACGGTGGAGGAAAAAGCAGAATAGGACGTCCTAAGCTCCGGTGTAAATACCAGATATAAGAGGACCTGACTGCACCTTAACAATTGGCATCATCGCGCGCATAGCAGAGGCTACTGGCGAAGTCTTATCGAGGCGGCCAACACCTATCATAGGTTGTTGCGCTAAGGCACATAATTGTGCAAAGCTTAATCCGCGGATTCACCTTAAATGCCTAGTATTTTTTAATAAACTATATCAGTGATCGGCAAACAAGCTACTCTCTTTATACATATGTATTACAAATGGGGTACTCAAAACCATTGTATTGCCTTTAAGAACAATCCCTCAATTTGTTGTTGTGTTCTCTCTTAAGTTGTGTTTGTTCATTTTACTCGAAGAAGAATAAAAAAAGTGCTGGCACATACATACAATCCGTTGTGTACTTGAGAGGGAGACATGTATACTGATTATTAAAAATAGCTTATATGAAAACGATCGTTTGTGGTGTGGAACATACACAAAGTATACGTCGAAGTAACGCAAGAAGTTGGTCAACTGTCAGCTTTTGGTGTACGTTAAGAGTGTGTGAGAGAGAGTGAAAGATATCAGCTGATTAGGTATCCGTTGCTAATGTAGGCATTGTGTCGCCTCTCTCCTTCATGTCAGTTGTGTAGTTCGCTCTCAAGTACACAACGGATTCTATGTGCCAGCATAGCTTTTAAGAAGAAAGGCGACCTCACCAACACAGTGTTGAACTAAGCAACTAAAAAGTGACAGTAGTTATTTGGGTTTTTATCTATGATGATCTGGGATGATGGATTTTGGGATTGTTTTCGGCCCGCAGAGGGCGAAGTTATTTCTACAACTACTTTCCTACTACTGTTTCTACAACATTTGTGATACTACTTTCTACAACTAATTGTCTACTACTTCCTTCTTTTCCACAACTATTTTGTTGTACTAATTTTTGCTACTATTTTCTTTCTTTCTTTTTTCACTTGGTTACCCTACTATTATTTTCGACTACTTTTTCTCCAGAATTTTTTTCTACAACTATTTTCTACTACTCTTCTTACAATTTTTCTAAAATAATAATATTATATATAATATTTATAAATAATATTTCTACTACTACTTTATATTACTTTTCTACTACTAGTTCCACTACAATTTTCTAATAATTTTTCTGCTACTATTTTCTACTACTTTTCTGCTACTTTCCCACTACTATTTTTACTTCTATTTTCAAATACTGTTTTCTGCTATTTTGTTACCACTATTTTTAATACATTTTCGACTAGTTTTTTACTACTATTTCTCATACTTCTACTCCCTTGTACTACTTTTCTAATATTATTTTCTACTACTTTTGTTTATTTGAAGAGAAAATGTTTGAAACGGAAAAGTGACTGTAACAAATTTTCAACAAAAGCTTAAAAATATAGCACAGTTTTTTGAGTATCTTCATATTAATTTCTACAAATATAACTGAATTTTACGACGTCTGATCTTTCAATCTCATCTAAAGTACCTTGCTCTTACAATTACGTTTTTGTTTTCTTTGATGTTGTTTTCCCAATTGTGTTTTTATGCAAGAATTGGAGACAAGAGCATGCATTGCTCAATCGATGATTTGCTTGTAAAGATCTTGAGGCAAAAGAAACAAAAAACAACTATATTTCTATATACTTACTACTGTGGGCAAAAAGTAGTAAGACTTTTTAATTTAAATTTCGCGCGGAAACCCATTCATCAAAATATTTATTTTTTAAGGTTGGTATGACTGTCGGTGACATCTGTACCAAATGTCACATCAAAATAATGATTAGTGTTTAGTATACGCTTGTCTTTCTGAAGTACAAAAAGTGCATTCGGCGATTTTCACAATGAGTGAAATTATTCAACAAAGAAGTTCCATTAAATTTTGTGTGCGGAATCAAATTTCTGGTGCCGAAACGTTCAGAATGTTGCAAAAGGCCTTCGGTGATAATTGTATGTCGCGAGCAAGTGTTTTTGATTGGTACAAATTGTTCAAAGATGGTCGAGAACGCGTTGACGACGAACCACGTCCAGGACGGCCATCAACATCAACTGATGATCAACACGTCTGGTCAATAAAATCAAGGAATTGGTGCTCGAGAATCGACGATTAACAGAGACTGATGCCTTACTGGCATCGTTGGAATATCGGAAGGATCAGTGAAAACCATTTTAAAACATCATTTGGGCCTAAGAAGAGTGAATGCACGATTGGTTCCAAAATCACTGCATTGGTTTTACGAGACCATTTTGCCAAAAATTCGACTGATATCGTTCCGCAACCACCCTACCACCCTATTCACCTGACTTAGCACCGTGTGACTTTTGGCTATTTTCTAAACTCAAAAAACCGCTTCGTGGACACCGTTTTGAGTCAATTGAAGACATTAAACATGAATCGCTAAGCGCATTGAAGGCTATTCCGGAAATTGACTTTAACAACTGTTTCGAGAATTGGAAAAAACGTTGGTACAAGTGTTTTGGGGCCGGGGGGGATTACTTTGAAGGGGACGAAATAGATTTGGAAGAATGAATAAAAAAATTTGAAATTATGAACAAAGTCTTACTACTTTTTGCCCACAGTAGTATGTATAAAAAAAATTATTTAATACACTCAGTTAACTTAAAAAGATAATATTTTTTTTATGAGTTGGTATTTTAATAAAATTTTTTTTTTTTATAATGGATATAAAATTTTCGAGTGTGATACTAAATCATTTCAGTTGGCTTGAAATCTAAAATACCCTCCTAAAATACTTTCTATAAAGTATTATATTTGTCACCAAATAAGTCAAAGAACATAATGAAACAATTAAACCCAAAATACAAATCTCTGAACATAAGAAAACGCGTTGAGCCGCAACTGAGATTATTTAATAAAGCAAACAATATAACGTTTTCACAATAAAAATATATTCTATACGAAAATTTCAAACCATCAATGCCAAAACTGTTGATAGCCAACTAACACAACGTGGTAGCAAAGAAGAAACTCATACATAAGGATAATGTGTCAACGCGTCTTTGTAGACGGAGACATATGTAAATATATATTTAATTATATATGCATGTATTAGGATTATTACTGCCAAGTCTTTTCTGCTACTAACTTCACACATGAAGTATTTGCTGTTGCCTGCCTGCCACTGCTACGGCTGCGGCTGTTATTGATGTCTTTTTGTTTGGCAAAATATGAATTGGTTAGACTACTATAATAAAATAATTTTGTATATTTTTATATATCACACATAGTTTCTCACATTTGGCTAATAAGTATGTATACATACATACAATGACAAATCACACACTGTGTCTCTTGTATAATTTGCTCATAACGATACGTTTGTTTACGAGCTTCTTTTGCTACGCATTCGTATTGCTGTAAGTACATATCTATTTATGTTCGAGATTATGAATATTTGAGAGTGTGTGTGTATCTGTCATATGTATTAAAAATTTATGTAAAATATATTTCATTATCTTCAATTATAACATATTACTTACAATTTAAAAATATTTTCTCTCATCTTTCTATTTTCAGGTAAACAGCTTTCCTTGGAATAACTTTAACTTTAATAACTTTAAATTTCTATTAGCTACATAAATTAAAATGTAAGTTGTTTCGATTAAAATATTTATCAAAATAATTTGTATATTGGTATATGTATTTAAGTTTGGTATTAGGGTGTATACATTTGTATTGTAGTCTACAAACTGTAAGTTTTGAAATAAATTAATTTTAAAGAATATGATATAATAATATAAGTATGTTAGGTTTCATTAATCGTCTAGGAAACTAGATACTCTATTATTTTCTAATCAAAAAATTTATATGTATAACCCACAGCAGGAACACTCATTCAGTATTTCCTTTTCGACTATTTATAGAATTGAGTAAAACTTAATACTTGACGATATTAATATGTAATTGAATCATTGCGGATATTCTTGGTGCGTTTTTAATACTTTCGACCATAAAAATCCGATAAGCGATTTTAGGGAAAGTCTGATTTTAATACATTAACAATACTTACATATATTATGTTACTTATTAATTACAATGTTGCATGCTTCGGTGATTTTCCTGCTGCGAGAAAGTGAGAGAGCAAATACCAGTTCACTCGTTTGTTTTATATCTGTCGTGACACCGTACGATAAACATTGTGATTATTGATATAATTTGTGTATTAGACAACATGCTCCTGAAGGATCACGATGCAAATGAAGCCCATGTTAAAATTACAGCAACATTACGAAAGGTAAAAGAAAGAAAGAACGGGCGTTATTCTGTTTCTTAAGTAATTTGTATATTACTCGCACACTACGAGCTCGTGAGAGATCATGTGACTAGCACAATAAATCTGTAAGCAAACAAATAAAGAATGAATTAATCACAGTTCAATGTAAATACATATGTACATATATCTTTCAACATATTCTTCAGACGCAATTCACTGGATTTACGTCTCTTTTCTTTCTTCTGTACTACTAACAAATTGACGAGAAGAATCAACGGCAACAAATAAAGTAAATACAAAAAAGGAAAAAATTATGAAAGTAGAATAAAAGGAGTTTCTTTTCAACACACACTCACACACACATACAGGGTGCGCCATGTTTTAAGTAATTTTAACATTTGTAAACCGATTGACTTGAACAAACATGTTTTTGAAACGTCATTTCAGTACAAATTTAACCATGAATCGCTTCACACCGAAACAACAACTTGCCGAATTTGTGACGCAGTACATTGAAAATAGTCGTTGAGTTGTGTTAACTCAACAAACACCGTCTGACAACACTATTCGTCGTTTGGTGTCGAGTTTTGTTGAGCACGGGACAGCAGGAGATCGTCGACAAGCCGTTCATCAACGCCCAAGAAGTTCCAATGAACTTGTTGAAGTGGTGAGAGAAACTCAACATGTGTCGTATCGTAAACCGCGCTCAGCATTTTGGCGTCAGTGGAACCACCTTGCGAGTTTATTTGAAAAGAACAGTGTACACCAGCAGACCCTTGACGAGATCAAGGTAAACATTCGTGCCAAAATCATCGTCTATGGAAATCGGTTGTCTTTTTTAAGTTATTCAATAGTCACATACCGACATAAAAGATGGCACACCTTGTACATACACAAGAAATCAATAAAATGTGAACTAATCTCTTTTTCTCGTACTTAAACTTTCTTTGCCTTCTGCGTTATGTGTCTACTCCCGTAATTCATTCCCCCTACTATAGGAAACAGTTGCTGAGAATGTCGACATAATCATTGATCTTTGACTCGCATTGTCAGGTTTGCTGCTGCTGATGGTATTACAGCAACATTGCCACTGCCTGCTGGTTCACACCATTTCACCATCTGTTCAATATAATTTCTTTTTTTTTCTGTATGTAAGGCGTGCACAAAATATTTGAATTGTTTTGTTTTTGGAAATTCTATAGGATTTTGTAATGTTATTTATATATAAGTATATGTGCTGGTAAATGCCATCAGTATTATCAGCTCGCTATGTTTCTTCTCGATACAATATCAGCAGCAGAAGAAATAGCAACATGAGACATAAGCAATAACAACAGCAACTTTCAATATATGTATATCCAGCATCAGGGCATAGCATTCACTCAAACTAAGTAGTTACTACCAACATACACAAGATGGGAATTAATTTCATTTGATTTTCGTGTTAATTTCTAATTTTATGCTGGTGTATACTATACATACACACACATACACACACACACACACATACACATACACACACACACACACACACACACACATACACATACATAGATCGTATATACAGTGATTTTGTTTTTTCTTATTTATTTTACTCTTACTTAAACAATTCTTGTCAAAAAGGAAAGGAAAAACCAAGTACCTACACACAAACAAAGAAATAAAATTGAATCCACTATTGTTGTTTGTTACTGTTGCTGGTTTTCTGTTGCTTCTGTTGTTGTTGTAGTGGCACTGCATGTCCTGTCCGTCTGTTGTTTGTTTTTCATACACATACTACTGTGGGCAAAAAGTTCTAAGACTCTGTTCATAATTTCAAATTTTTTTATTCATTCTTCCAAATCTATTTCGTCCCCTTCAAAGTAATCCCCCCCGGCCCCAATACACTTGTGCCAACGTTTTTTCCAATTCTCGAAACAGTTGTTTAAGTCAATTTCCGGAATAGCCTTCAATGCTCTTAGCGATTCATGTTTAATGTCTTCAATTGACTCAAAACGGTGTCCACGAAGCGGTTTTTTGAGTTTAGAAAATAGCCAAAAGTCACACGGTGCTAAGTCAGGTGAATAGGGTGGTAGGGTGGTTGCGGAACGATATCAGTCGAATTTTTGGCAAAATGGTCTCGTAAAACCAATGCAGTGATTTTGGAACCAATCGTGCATTCACTCTTCTTAGGCCCAAATGATGTTTTAAAATGGTTTTCACTGATCCTTCCGATATTCCAACGATGCCAGTAAGGTCTCTGACTGTTAATCGTCGATTCTCGATTCTCGAGCACCAATTCCTTGATTTTATTGACCAGACGTGTTGATCATCAGTTGATGTTGATGGCCGTCCTGGACGTGGTTCGTCGTCAACGCGTTGTCGACCATCCTTGAACAATTTGTACCAATCAAAAACACTTGCTCGCGACATACAATTATCACCGAAGGCCTTTTGCAACATTTTGAACGTTTCGGCACCAGAAATTTGATTCCGCACACAAAATTTAATGGAACTTCTTTGTTGAATAATTTCACTCATTGTGAAAATCGCCGAATGCACTTTTTGTACTTCAGAAAGACAAGCGTATACTAAACACTAATAATTATTTTGATGTGACATTTGGCACAGATGTCACCGACAGTCATACCAACCTTAAAAAAATAATATTTTGATGAATGGGTTTCCGCGCGAAGTTGAAATTAAAAGGTCTTACTACTTTTTGCCCACAGTAGTACATGCAGATAAACCACTACATACATGCTACAATACATTTTACTCACCACATATTCATTTTGAAATGTATATATGGTAAATGTATTTTTGCGTATATACATACAGCTGAGGGCTATTAATTAGAAACGATGAACTCACAGCGCACACTAAACTTTCAAGTAATTACTATCTGAGTTGGCCGTTAGATAACCTGAACATTGACAGCTGCGTATCTCTATTTAATAATATTTGATATAAAGCATTTGAACAATGTGTACCTAAAGTTAAAACTTCTTTTACGAATACTGGGTCCATTTGGTTCACAAACGATTTAAGAAACTTAAAAAATCGGAAGATACGAGCTTTTAAATTTTATGAAAGATCTGGCAGAAATATGGATTATTGTAACTATTCCAGTCTACGTCATGAATATATCTATAAAGCTGAATGATGAATGTTATAGAAACTATTTAAATAGTATAAAAATGAAAATTCATCACGGACCTAAATCTCTTTATGACTAGGTTAAAAACGTAGGCCAGCGATTTCCCTCTGTCTATGTGTCTTGTTGATCTTGTTTCTAGTGATGACATTGTAATTGCGAACTTGTTTGCTGATTCTTTCAAATCTGCATACATATTCCACGTTTAGCTTCAATGGCAATGACTCTCACCCCTTCGCCATTGATTCGTGTAATGCTATTTGTTTTGCAACCATAGATGCTCTAGATGTTCTTCACCACCTTAAGTCTCTTGGGCAGTCATTTAAATCTGGACCAGATAATATTCCGAGTTGTGTAATGAATGGATTTATTAATAACCAACAAGGCTTAACACATACATACAAATACATTTAACATACATACATATAATTTGATTACATTTTTTTGATGGTGGAAGTGCAAATGGTTCAGGATCTCTTTGCAGAATTGCCTTGTATTTTATGCCGTTGTGGATATAAGCAACTATCATTAAGCCTTCCTTAGTTTGAAAGATTAGTACTTGCATATTCGCCGTCATCGATTGAAAGTGAGTTTTACAAACACATTCAGCAGGACAATTGCAGTTGATCTGATGCTTGAACCATGAACAAGATTACTTCCTGGGTTTACTAAGTAGGAGAGGTTCCTCTGGTTTTTGTTGTTGTTGGGAGGGTTGCAATGGTTGCGGTGGTTGCTGCTGTTCAAGCTGTTGTTGATGTTGTTCATTTTGTTGTTGCGTTGGTGGCTGCATTTGCTGTGGGGGTGGTCCATCTTGTAGAGTCTGTAGCTGAGGTGCTTCCTGTTGTTGTCGCAATAGTCCCAATTGTTGTGGTGATGGTTGGTTTTGTTAGGGTGCCTCTACTTCTTTTCATGGTATTCTAGTTGTAGTGGTCGCTCCAGAAGTTGGTGTAGTTTCGATTCTTGTGGTATTGGTTCTAATGGTGATGGTGACTCCAGATCATCTTGTGGTACCACCGGTAATCGTGGCAAATCTAGTTGTTGTTGTAGTTGTAGTTGTCGGTTTAAATTTACGAATCTTATTGGAACTACGTGGGGCCCAGGTTGTTCTTGTTGCTGCACAAGTCTAGCCATTCGCTCAACTGGCCTGGGCTCATTTGGCTCCAAAAGCTGCATGTTATGTCCTGCTTGCCGGTATATATTGATGCGTCCATTTTCAGCAATGTAATCATTTCCACAATTGTGTCCATTGTCTCCAGTTGCACCATTATGTCCATTGAAAACGTTGTGAGCATTGTATCCAATTGCGCCATTGCGTTCATTGAAACCGTTGTCAACATTGTTACCATTTCGAGGATTGCGAATGAAAATACCTTGTCGGCGAACTAGTTGTTGCTGAACAGGTTGATCATCCTCTGGTATATTATGCTCATCATCATCATCGACGTTCATTGCTAATGAAAAGTTTTAAATTCCTGCTATAAATTCGATTCGGCCGGTCAAGACTGCAAATTGGCTACTGGCATTCGATAAAGTCAATCATGGCCTCCTAATTAAAAAGCTATGTTTTAATTGGATTTCCGCCCTTGCTTTTGAGATGGATAGAGTCATATATCACTAACCGAAAACAAAGGTGATCTTCCGAAATGGCGTAACAAAAAGCATTGCTGTTACTTACGAAGTTCTTCAAGGGAGCCATGTGGGACCTTTATTAAAGGTTATTATTGCAAAAATGTAATGTATTCAGATGATGTTAAGTTGTTCTTATCTTACAACTCTATAATCCAACAAAAAATTCTGCAAGAAGGTCTTGATAATTTTTCAAAATGGTGCCAATTAAACTTAATGTTATTCAATTTGGATAAATGTAAGTTTATGACATTAACAAGGAGTTAACCTATGTGTGCTAAATATTCTTTACAGCATCAGACTCTGAGTCATGTATTGATATTTGTTGATTTGGGTGTGACAATGGACTCCAAATTAAAATTTCGTTAGGATTTATTAAACGCTGGTCAAAGGAGTTTAACGACCCTTATATAGTACAACAAAACCGCTATTCACTTCACTTGTCACCTGTCTGGAATACTCCATATAATTGTTACACAAGTAAAATTGAGTCGGTTTAAAAACAATTTCTTATTTTGGCACTGAGGAGTTATTGTTGGAATCCTCTTTTGCAGCTTTCACCGAATGAACATCGATTAAAACTTATTAATCTACCGACATTGATAAGCAGAAGAAAAATGCTGAATATAACATTTCTTGTGAAGCTTTTGAATGGCATCGTATCATATTCATATTTACTAAACGAAAAAAATTTTAACACCCTGTAGAAGCTCACGTTATTTTATTCCTATTAAACTTAGCGTATGCAAAACGAATTATGCTCAAAATGATCCTTTTCGTGGAATATGTAGAGGTTTTAATGAACATTATAATCTATTCAGCATTTCCGATTCTTTGGAACACATCAAAACAAACTTACTTATCATATTAAATCAATAAACAGCTAATGATTTTGTATCTTTAGTTGTAAAGAATGCATTTTTGGATATACGCGGCTCATTACATATTTTCGTGTAAAGCGGTTGCATCGGTCACCGATCCATACGTTATGTGGATGCGCCCCTCGGTCGTGTTGGGCGGGAGGAGGGACCGTTCTAATGAATGATTCGTTTGTTTAAAAAAAAAAACTAAGTACTAAGCAGTAATCCCCGTTTCATTGTATAAATGAAAATGAATAATGACCGGACATTTTTCATTTTCCTTGTCCTCGCTCGTAACTTTTGTTACGAACGTTATTGTTGTAATAATCTGTACCTATATAATCGAAAATGTGTCCGAAAAATATCATGCAAGGGAATCCTATTATAAAATAGCAGCAACAATGTACTACTAATGAGATTGTATGAGTGTGAATTATTGCTTTGTTTCTCTCTTCATCTTCTGATTGTTGCTCTCGTCACTGTTTTCATTTACATTTACGAATGTTGTCGTAAACTAGAGTGCGAATCACTAGCTTAGAGTGAAAATATTTCTTACAAGGTATATTATTATAAATATTAAATAATATACAAAATCTTCGAATAATTTGGTAGGCAGCTTAAGTTATCGCATTCAATGAGAGCGCACAATCTTTTTTATATACTTCTGCGCATAATTTTGGACTTCTGTGGACTTAGAACTTTTACGAATCAATGTTTAAGTACAAGTAAAAATATAACCAGTGAATAATTCCTTTTAAAAATCATTTATTTTTTATTTATCTTTCTTACTGAATCAAAATTTATGATTTCGGAAAAAGCTGCCTTAGCGCCTTTTCATTCTAAGCTAAATATATTTAGATTTCTTGAATCAGAATTTAATTAGTTGACTTCCAATTGCTTTTTCAGGTTTTCAGCTCATGACTCACATTGAATACCGGATTGCCAAATGTTAACTTTAAGTACGATAGCAAAACGCATTGCTGTTTCTATTTTCTTGTACGCAACTGTGTCCATGTGTGTTTGTATGTACTTATATATGATTATGTGTGTTTACTTGTGACTTGCCACTCTAAATGTGTGGTAATTTGGGGTAATCAGACAAGAATATTTGCACTAAAATTCAGACAAACACACACATACACACACACAAACACACACACACATATATAAACAAATACGGGTATATTTCAATTGAAGAGTCTAAGTTGATCATTATGTGTGCTCCAACCTAAAATGCAATATATGTATGCATATATAACAGTAGATGGCTACACACACACATAGACACAAATATGTTTATGTGCAAATATACAGGAATGTTGAGCATATTAATTAAGAATATCTAAAAGAGAAGGATTTTCTCTGGCCTTTTGAAAATAAAAAGGGAAATCAATATTTTAAGGAAACTTCAGTTGTTGCTGTTGGTAGCTTTATTGAATATAAGGTTGGTTGTTTCACTAAAATGGAATTACAAAAAAGGACCTACATAAATGTATTCAGTATGTATGCACTCTAGGACTCTGTCCCTCTCTCTGTTTCTCTAAATTAAACATCTCACTCAATAGGGAAATTTGTTAAAATTTAATAAGTTGTGCGGACATTTTGAATATGCAGGTTGCATCCCCAATGCACTCGAAACTCAAATTGCCCAGATTTTCCGAAATATATCATATGTACATGCTTACACGCATTGAAACAGAAATGACATACCAAGAAATTTTCTTTTCAATTTTTTCCCCCACTTATTTGATGCTGCCCTCATTTTTCCCCCATTATATAGAGACCAATTCATTAAAGCTTCCACTTTATGATGAACAAGCATTACCAGAAGAGTAGAAAGAAGAGTATAAAGCATATATAAACGTTGTCCAGTTATGTATTCATGTGCTTAATGTCCTTTTTGTAACCAAGTCTTTTTTCACTCTCAATTTTTTGTTTTTTTTGTAAGTTTGACCGACATAATTCATTTGATGTTTTACTTCCTTTTCATTTTGTTTTTTTTGCCTCACTTTTATCAAAAAAAAAAACAAAAACTATTCAAACTTTTTTCCCCCCTCTCTACCCACACTCTACCCCACTCTATATACATCATGCGTCCATTGTCCTATTTATGAAGCTTTCAGTAAAAAACTCACATCTTTTTTATTTTCTGCTGCTGTTGAAAGTTTATGTGACTGTGTATGTGAGCGTGGTAATGGGAATGTGAACTTTCATGTGCATGTGTGTGTGCATGTTTTGTATGTTCAGGATCAGAATGTGTTGCAGAAGAATGCAATTTAATGCTGAATTCAGCGTTTAATTGAAATTAACACTTGAATTGAATAAACTTTATCGTTAGTGACAGCAGAGGCTAAGGATAGAAAGAGCGAGAGAGAGATGGAGATAGAGGGAGAAAAGAGAGAGAGAGAGCAATATGAAAGGTCAGAATTGTTGGCATTTTCGTTCAAGTTTTTAAATCAAAATTAAGTGGGGAGATTTCAATCGCAACCAGCTGAGATTTTCAGTTTGCCAGTAAAAATGTATGATTTTTAATCGCTGTAACTTATTGTAATTTTAGCAAATAAATCGCTGTGATTTTTAATAATTTACAGAAACGGTTATTTTTCGTTGGTAAATCACAGTAATTTTTAGTTAACCAAGAAATATTTCAGTTTCATTCATTGTAAATAACTGTGATTATTTTCAGTCAAATTACCGTGATCTTATGTCATCACATCACAGGTATTTTTTTCTTGTAACCAAATAACAATGATTTTTAAATTGCAATTGTATAGCATATTTTATAATTTTTAGTACATAATCGTGACTTTTTGAAAGAAAATCACAATATATTACGATTTTCTAGACAAGCCGCATTGATTTTAGTTAACTAACAAATATTTTAGTTTTTCAATCACTTTGTCAAATCTTTTTTGTGTATTTAATCACTGCTGGTAACTGTGATGTTATGCTATGTAGGCAAATCAGATTAATTTTTAGCTACCCCACTCTATATACCTATACGTCTTGCGTCCATTGTTGACTTTCTATCATTTTTAATCACTGTAATTTTTTTCCGGACAAATCACAGTGATATTTAGCTAACCGCCAGAAATTCTTGTTTTTAATCACTGTTAGTAATTGTAAATTTTCTAGTCAAATCACAGTTATTTTTATTTAAAAAAGCAAATAGTTCTGCTTTTTAATCACTGTTAGTAACTGTAATCAGTGTTTATAAACCACACAGATATATATTTGTTTATTAGCAAAAGTTTTCGATTTCATTGCTGGCTGTTATTGAAACTCAACTTAACATTCGCTGCTTTCAGCCAACGAAGATGCACTGACTTTCAGTCGACTACTGTAAATTTTAGCTTTTACTATTCTTTAACTCATTTCCAACAGCAAAGCTTTCTCATCAATAAATATCAACTCTGTACTGCAAATACAACAGCGACAGTGGCACAGAATTACTTACCTCTGACTTCTGCTACTAAGTGACAGTGAAAAATCATGGTGTACTAAGTATCAATTACCAATTACTTAATATAAAATCAAAACAAAATAATAACGTAACTTTTCAAAAACGCTTTAATTGGAAAATGCAAGAAAGTTCTTATAATTTTAATCTACTACTCTTTAAAATTAAGATGCCCCTCTCTGCTCCTGCCACTATTACTATTACTATTACTATTACTACTACTACATATTCAACTCATTGCCTTTCAATTTCAATTTGAAGTTTCCTCTTCAATTTACAGCAAATCACTGGAATCTTCTTCTTTTTCCAAAGAAAAAACATAAAATAATGAATTCTATACGCGGCCACCCGGCACCAACCCTCCACTCACCCACGTTGACACTGATTTTACTCTATTCACTCTAACCACAACAACAAGTACATAGACAACAACAACATACAGCAAAATGGCATCACAAATCGCATCGCTTTACAACATTACCAACATTTTGCAATGACAAAAACATCAGCAACAAAAAAACCAGCAAGCAAACGAGACAAAATAGGAAGAAAAAACTAGAACTAGTAAAGGAATAAAAGATCACAAAATTGTTGCCGTGTTTTCATTTTACCAGCAAACGAAAAACAAAATTGAGTAAAAAAAATTTGCAGAAAAAATGCATTGAATTTTTTTTATATTGCACGGACAGCAACAGCAGTAGCATCAATAAAAGAAGATAGCAGCAACAGGGAGCAGCAGCATCAATGGATAGCAACAACAGCTACCAGCAGCAGCAATAAGCAACAAAAACTATAACTATATGAATGCAGCAACAACTGCAAAAATCACTTGCAAAGATATGGCAGGACTCATTAGGATTAATTTTCCGGCTACGCCATAGACAGTGAGAACATACCAAAACATATATGTACATACATATGTACATACATATGTACGTACATATGTACATACATATGTACGTACATATGTACATACATGCACATACATATATGTAAATGCAGACGACAGCACGACAGACACGCTGATGACATGAATACATTTTTCAAAATAGAATGTACAGACAGACATAAATGACACATACACATGCATGTATTCTTGTATATGAATTACTATGTACATACGAGTATATAAATATACACGTGTATGTATGTGTAAGTAAAAAGGATCAACCTGCCAGCCTGCCTGCTTAATAAAAAGCAAAGGAATGTTATGTTCTACTGGGATATGGCGTATATTGCTAAAGCGCTGCCTTCGTTGCTCATCTACTGCTTCTGTTGAGATAGATAGAGAATGTGAAAACAACAAGCCGAATGAAATTTAATCAGAAATGGTGGTAGCTGTTAGCAGCAGCATGTACACAAAAATACAAACATACGTAATCACACATTCATGCATGCATACCATGCTCTCTAGCAAATCTATGTATGTATTTGTATGTCTGTCCATGCTTCCAGTTACAGCTCTGTTGTCGACATGTGGCATGAGTATGAGAGCTTAAATTAAAGATAGAGAGAGGGAGAGCAGGAATGTGAGAGAACGGTAACGATAGTTGTTTTAGTTTAGTGTATACACACACATGCACACATACATGGATATGAGCTAAATGACAGTTTAACATCAAAGCAAGAAATGTCCTGCTGCATACCATTTAAATAAAAAGGATGGAAACAAAAATTGTATAATTTTTGCGCTTTAGCTTCTCTGCTTCCCTACTCCTTCCACTCCTGCTCTCCTCTCATGTCAATCAGCAACGCTTCTCTAATAAAAGAGATGAGTTAGTAGCAGCTGCAACAACAAAAATAACATTAACCATTTGCTACACTGCTCTTTGTAAATATGTTTTCGCTTTAGTTGATAATCCAAGTGTGAGACGAAAAAGACATTAGTGGGGAAGAAGAAGGGGAAATAGGAGGGTGCTAGCAAAATGGCGCGAAAGCAAAACTTTGCAATTAACTTTGATTAAAAAGTTTTTTTTCCACTATTATCTACTCTGTGCAATGTAAATTTAAAGTGTACGTTAGATTTTGCTTGCTATATTTAGTCGCGCTCATTGGAAAAATAGAAAGTAGAACAAAAACTGAAACTGAATTAGTCTAATATCAATATTACTTGCATACACACATAAGTATATACATACATACATACACTCATTTGGTATGCACATTGGTACATATATGAAATCGATGAGTTTCCATTTCAGGTCAAATTTATATGGTACGAGTATATTTATTCAGCACAAAAGTTAAAAATGAAGAAGCGGTAGCAAAATTTTTTGTTAGTATTAAGTTAGAAATCTATTGTAGGTTTTGCTCAAGCTCATACAAAAGACGAATTTTTCTGTACCCTTCTAAAAATATATTATGATTTCAAAATTTGTTTCATACTACCGACAATATGTTCGTGAGCTGCATCGCGTTATAAAAAATTTGATCTTTCGTATGTGAAAATTTATTTTTAGACTATTTTTGGAAAATCCTTGTATTAAAATGTTTGGGAAATCAGATTCGAGATAAATATTTTAGTTGGTTTTGTCAGCCATTTCCTTTTTTGTTAAATTGAACTTATGTACATAAATAGAGAGAATAATTTGTTTAAGTGTATTTATATCAAAAATAAACTTATTAACATCTTTTGCATTTCTGCTCCACTAAAGGACCTAGAACGTTCTTCTTGGCCTGGAAAGATTTCAATGAGAAAGGTTCAACTGTAATATTAACTCGACAGCAAATTGTTTCTAAATTTCACTCCGCCTGCTAAGGTGCTAAGGTAACCGAATGCCATAGGCGTCAGTCAGGGTGTCCTTAATTTTGTATATTTCCTAAGATCTGCTCTAACTGGTCTTTCGCCCACCACAAAAACCAAATCATAGTTAGTCTCTCTCACTAGCACATCGTCCCCTCTCCTGCTACTACTACTACTACTACTCTTCGTTTTAGGGCTTAATATCTTAAGTTCAATCGTACCTAAAAAGGTATAATTTCCACTTAATTTAGGTATGTACTTTATAAAACTTTAAATTATTAAACTTTTTATATTAGCCCTCGTGTTAGCTTAACTGATTATTACCAAATCATTCTCTCTTCAATTTTCAATCTTCTTTCTTTCTCTTGCGCTTGACAATAAAATTGTGGCTCCTATTTCTGCTAATATTAAAACAATTTTTACTTATTTTAATTAAGTTAACTGTGTATGTAAATAAAAGTTTAACTCGTTACATCTCAATTAAGTTGTGCTCAACTTTTACCCTACTTTCATACGAAATATATCTACGGATCAAAAAGTTATTATTCCTCCGTTTTCTCCGTTTAAATCCAATGGCTTACATAACAGAAGTCAATTCGATTACTAAACATAACATGATAATCCACTAGTACACATGAGAATATTAAATATGCTGGCATTGTCCGACACTAATACAAACGAACAATTAGATACTACAAAACTTTGTTCCATTCCCATGTTATTGCTCTTACTTTACACCAACAATATCATAAAAAAATCATCGATTTGTAACGGTGTATCTAACTCACAAAAAAATGGTAAAATTGATAAAAAAGAAAACCAGAAACAATAAACGAAACCAAAGCATCAAATTCAGCGTAGAAATTAAATTTCATTGTTGGTTTCAATCATGCATATACGTACATGTACAGACAAATCTACATACATACAGAAATATGAACTTGCAGATATCCAACGGGAAATGAAGCGCTGTAAAAGCGGGTACATGCACTTTGGAAGCGCTTTCTGGATGCTTATCGGAAGTGCTCAATAATTTTCAGAGACTGAGCAAGATTTGTTTCAAAAAATTGCCCAGAAAACAAATGTTATCCTTTTTTTTGTTTCTAACTGCTATGCCCTCTTTGCTCTGCTTATAAGTTTTCTTCTTGTGCACTTTCAGCATTTCGTTAACTTGATATCAGTGCTCCTTTCCTATGATATGCCATGTAAAAAGTATTTGAGCTGTACTATATAGAGGAAGCGTTTACTGCTGACAGGGGAGTGCTTCAGTGTACGCAAAGAAACGTTTTCTAATAGCTTACTTACCCGTTGGGTATGAAAGTGTGTGTGTGTGTGTGTGTGTGTGTGTGTGTGTGTGTGTGTGTGTGTGTTTATGTGTTCATTGCAATGTCCACCTATAAAATACAATTTCTACACCAAAAATACACCGCTTTGCTTTATATACACAGGTAGCTAAAAAAGATAGAACATACACACACACACACACACACACACACACACACACACACACACACACACACCAACATACACATATATATAGCTGTGTATGTATGTATGTATGTAGAGAAGTAGTCACAGAAAATCTGCGAACACTACTGATGCTTCATATGCAAACAACAATGAATACAATGAATAAATTGTCAATATACGTTTTCATTTCATATATCGAATCGAATCGAGTGGTATGGAATCGCTGGCAAGCATTGCAGCAATGTCAAGCAATTTGATGTGATGTGAATATGTAGAGTGCATCACATACACACACACACACACACATACAAACATTCTCTCTCTCACACAATCATGAGACGTGCAGGAGTTGTTTTTAGCTCCCTTGCTCCCATTTCATTTCATTTGCATTCGTTTGCTTTGGTTTTGGTTACGTTTTGTCATTTACTTGCATTGTGCATGCATGTGATATCCTGTTGCCATTTCTGTTGACCTCAATGCAACATCCAAAATTTTTGTGTATATACATATACGCACATACAAAATATACAAATGGATACACTAAGTGAGTGTGTGTATGTATATTTGTATTTGGATGTTTTTATGTGAAGAATGAACCAAAAAAAAGGCTGCAAATCTGCCGCATTTTTGGTCATCATTTGCAAATAGCAAAAGCACAAATATTGCATTTGCGTAGTTCGTGCATGTATGCCGATATGTATGTATTTGTGTATGTACATGTGTACTTACATTAGACTGGATCGACATACAAGAGTTGTTTTTAGCCCACACCGTGACATCGCTTTCTGAGAAGAAAAAAACAACCCCCGAATTTTTACTTTCGATTCCATGGCTAATGAATTTCTGGTGCACAAAATTTCCACCAAAACTTTAAAAATATGCAAATATATGCCAGAAGTGTCACGACGAGTGTTGCAAAAGCGATCCACCCTAACACATATGAGATGATTTTTGATTTTAACATTTTTGCTATTGTCACAGTTCCTGTTTTTATTGTATTTTGTTGCTTTTGTCGCAACAGAAGCCTTTCCAACTCAATCGTTCATTCGGTCTTCACTCACTCATTTGTTCATTCATTTATTCATTTCAATGTTTATTCGTTGTCATATAGTTACACGAATGTATATTCATTCCCCCTAATGTTGTTGCTGCTGTGTTTTGCTACGGCTGCCGCCGCTGCTGTTATTTGCTACCATTGCAGGTTCGTTTATTCGTTATACAATTGCATTTTGCTGTCAATGTGTTTGCATTTGTGGTAAATCGATTTTTATCGATATTCATGTAAAGAAACATGTACATTCATTCGCCGATGTATGTGTGTGCATATCTATATTCATTTATAATATGTTTATACCTGCATATGCATGCATTTGTGCATCGTTTCTCTTCTGTATGCATACCGAGCCAAAAACTGTTTGCCTTATTTTGCTTATATTTTTGGGAAATCTAAAACAAAATGTTAAAAGATATTTTGAAAATTTTTCTGATTTTTGGCAATTTTTATGTTTAATTAAATTAAATATCATGGATCCTGGTAGGTTCTATGTGCCTTCATATGAAGTAACGATAGGAATCTCGGGACTTCGGGATTCAGAAATTCTAATCACAAAATACCGGGATTTTTAGGTATCCCGATTTTTAATTATACAGTAGAATCGCGATAACACGTATCGCGTTAAATCGAAAATCTTACTAATACGCAACAAACGCAAACAAAATCGCTTTAACTTGCAACACATACCACAAAAACCCAGTTTCTCAAATCCTAAAAAAAAAAGTATGTATGTATTATTATATACCCT
Source organism: Palloptera scutellata (assembly GCA_958295655.1). Taxonomy (NCBI): domain Eukaryota; kingdom Metazoa; phylum Arthropoda; class Insecta; order Diptera; family Pallopteridae; genus Palloptera; species Palloptera scutellata. Next base: position 29,126,010 of record OY282452.1, on the reverse strand, counting down.
AGCTTATAATGACTAGGCTAATAAAAAAAATTAAATTTAAACTTTGCTATGAATCCTTGCTAAAAAAATTTTGTTCTTTGACTTTCAAATTTTTTTATTTGTTTGTATTATGAACGAATTAAAAAATAAAGTGTGAAAAGCCTCTCATTTTCTAATAAAAATTAAAGAAACATATCCCGGCATCCCGGAGCACCAATACCGACATTTCGGAATGGGTAAAAGCGTCCGGGATCCTGGGATTTTGGCATGGGATTTTGGCACCGTAAAAATTCTCGGTTGTTCTTTTTTTAAATCCTTGTTCACATCGCTTTTATACAACAACAACATGACTACGAATTCAGTTAATTGGTGTGCTCCAACTCTATCTTCCTCTGTCTGCGTTTTCTTTTCGTTCTATGCTTACATAATTTTTAAACACACAACAAGAATTCTGCAAGTACTTCACACAAAGAACCTCGTTCGGATTTCTAAATTCGTGGACAATCGTTCAGCTCATGGCCTTATAAACTGAGAATAGTTCTAAAAATGAAGTAAATTGCTTGTAAACTCTGAATTCCAATGAGATTACTCATATGGCCAATATATAGTGGGTGCCTAAACATACTTATTTGTTTACTTGAAGAAAGGAATGAAGCGTCTCTGGCTAAGGTGGTCAGAGCCGGAGCAACTATCACCATCGATTGAGCCGAACAGCAACCAGATATCTCTTTAAAACAAAGAGACGAGTAAACTGTAACCGAAATAATAGCATACTACTGTGGGCAAAAAGTAGTAAGACTTTTTCATTTAAATTACGCGCGGAAACCCATTCATCAAAATATTTATTTTTTAAGGTTGGTATGACTGTCGGTGACATCTGTGCCAAATGTCACATTAAAATAATCATTAGTGTTTAGTATACGCTTGTCTTTCTAAAGTACAAAAAGTGCATTCGGCGATTTTCACAATGAGTGAAATTATTCAACAAAGAAGTTCCATTAAATTTTGTGTGCGGAATCAAATTTCTGGTGCCGAAACGTTCAGAATGTTGCAAAAGGACTTCGGTGATAATTGTATGTCGCGAGCAAGTGTTTTTGATTGGTACAAATTGTTCAAAGATGGTCGAGAACGCGTTGACGACAAACCACGTCCAGGACGGCCATCAACATCAACTGATGATCAACACGTCTGGTCAATAAAATCAAGGAATTGGTGCTCGAGAATCGGAATATCGGAAGGATCAGTGAAAACCATTTTAAAACATCATTTGGGCCTAAGTTTGATTGGTTCCAAAATCACTGCATTGGTTTTACGAGACCATTTTGACAAAAATTCGACTGATATCGTTCCGCAACCACCCTACCACCCTATTCACCTGACTTAGCACCGTGTGACTTTTGGCTATTTTCTAAACTCAAAAAACCGCTTCGTGGACACCGTTTTGAGTCAATTGAAGACATTAAACATGAATCGCTAAGCGCATTGAAGGCTATTCCGGAAATTGACTTTAACAACTGTTTCGAGGATTGGAAAAAACGTTGGCACAAGTGTATTGGGTCCGGGGGGGATTACTTTGAAGGGGACGAAATAGATTTGGAAGAATGAATAAAAAAATTTTAAATTATGAACAAAGTCTTACTAGCTTTTGCCCTCAGTAGTATATGTGGAATAATAGCGTATATGTTGCGCATACCAGCGCCTAATATCTGTAGAAACAGTAGGGATGTTCAGGAAATCTAATTGCTCACCTTCTAAACTCTTGCCTGCGTCTACTGAGTAGACGCTTTCGTTATATGGGAAATAGTCTTTTCGCTGATTTGGCGGTCGTTTCTGGCGTACTACTGACGGCTCGTCAGAAGTTCGAGAGTTTCAGCAGCCTCAGGATCGATTCCAGTATCATAATGGTCCTTTCGACCTTTCTCAAGGTTTGTATTTCCCTTATACTTGTCATGACTCCACTCTTTCTTTTTTTTCTTATTAGTCTTTTGTTAAAGTTTGTTTGCAGTCTTCATTTCTCTCTCACTCTCTTTATTTCGCTCTTATACACCAACAGCAACAAAAAAAAAGCAGAAAAAAAATTAATTTCGTCATCAGGGACATCAAATTAGTCTTTAGTCCCTATGGTGGCTTCACAAAAATATTTGCTATTTACAAGGGTTAAAAGAGATTAGAAAGCAATCATCATGATCATCATAGTTTAAATCTCATTACAGAGCTATAGCAGTTAATATTAAGATTAATTTTCGAAATTAGAAAATTATAGTGATTAAATATCTTTTTTGATTTATCACAACTTTTTCAACTAAAATTTTATTCTCTGGCTGAAGTCGGATACCGATTGTAAAGTTCAATCATTTACGTTGCTCTGCTAATTTTTCATGTTGCTATCCAGTAGCGGATATTCGTTAAAGTTTGTTAATTTTGGACAATTTTCAATAACAAACATGGAAGTCTTTAGTGCATTCACCAGTATGGCAATGTATATTACATATATGAAAACGTAGGAAACTGAAAGCATTAATGTCATCTAACAACATGTGTTGCAATGTTGAAGCAAATAAAAGAAAAAAACAAATCACAAAAACATAGTATGTAAAGAAAAAAGTTAACGAGAATAAAATAATTTTCGGTGTTTGTTTTAGTAGTTTTCAAAGAAAATTGCTTTTAGTTGCTGCGCAGAGGGAGAGAGAAATAGAGAGAGAGAGAGAGAGAGAGAGAGAGAGAGAGAGAGAGAGAGAGAGAGAGAGAGAGAGAGAGAGAGAGAGAGAGAGAGAGAGAGAGAGAGAGAGAGAGAGAGAGAGAGAGAGAGAGAGAGAGAGAGAGAGAGAGAGAGAGAGAGAGAGAGAGAGAGAGAGAGAGAGAGAGAGAGAGAGAGAGAGAGAGAGAGAGAGAGAGAGAGAGAGGGAAGGAGAGAGAGAGAGAGAGAGAGAGAAATAGAGAGACATATGCAACATATGTATGCTCACAAATACTTAAACTCTCACACACACGGACTCATACGAGCACATACAAGGGAACTGTAATCACATAAAGGATAATGACAGCAGATTACGTGACGCATTTTTGTTCATTCAATGATATTTTATGCCGCAATTATTTTTAGATAAATGCCGATATTGGTATCTACGTTTCTATGTATAAAGCTTTGTTTATATGTGTGTGTGTGTGTGTGTGTAGGTTAAAGTAAGGGACTAGAGGAAGAGATCTTAAGTATCTTTTAGCATGCATATTGCTATTGCTGTTGTTGTTACTGCTGTTACCAATAATAACAATAATGTTGATGATGGTGATATGTATGTAAGAATGTCGTCGAACGTGTACGAGCGAGTAGAAATACAGCGAGGTAAAGTTATAGTATTTGCTGCTGTTAGCATTAATTTAAATTCTAAACATTTTATATACGAGTACATAGCTACAATTTTTGTTTCTTCCTCTTCTTTTTTCGCTTCTAAGTATTTGTGCTTTTTTTTCATTCTTGTACACACACACGGATTCGCGAAAGTAATTCCACTTCGATTTCACGTTGATGATGTGAATTTTTTAACAGTATTTGCTAGCTTGGTTTCTGTCTCTTTTTATGTATTTTATATTCTAAACCTGCCTGCGGCATTTTTTCACTCGTTTATTTCTGATGCTCTATAAAAAGAAAAGCGGAAGTTGAAGACATATTTCCGCTGCCGCTGCTGATGCTACAAAAATAACGATGATTTTGTTGCTGTCACTGCCACAGCCTCTGCTGCTGATGCTGCTGCTGAGGCAGATACTGATGACGACGATGATGCAGAACGGCAAGAAAAATCGTGATGCTTCTTTTCGTGTTGTGGCTGATGCGGTTGCTTTTCGTGAAAGGTCGCCATTTTCATCTTTCTACAAAATTCATCTTCTTCTTCTTGTTGCGCTATCACTTTTAATATTTCATCAAAAACGAATAAAAAAGAAAATTTTACAAAAAAAAAAAAGAAGAATATTGCAGCATATTTTTGAGCGCGTATACGAGTAAAATTCAATGGATTTACTTTTCTGAGCTTATAACACTGGCGCAGTTTTACGCTGCTATTTTTCTTTATTCTTTTTAATATCTTATAATTTAAATTTTTTTATCTTTTTTAAGAAAGAAATCAATAATGCTGAAGAAATACAAATACAAAAACAGAAAATAAAAAACCTAAAATATTAAAAAGTTTTAGTTTTTTCCTCCGTATTTACTTTGATAAAGAACGAGCAATTTTAATAAAGTTTGATGCTTTGTGCAAAAGGAATTAAAAAAATAATAATCTCTAAGATAAAAACAGGCAAGAAATAACTTGTTTTTTAAAATCGAGAAGATTAAATTAAAAGCATGCTTTTCAGCGAATAATCGTGTATATGAAGTAACTTTTGCTGTAAAGTTGTGGGAGTATAAAGTTCTACAGAGAAACTTTGACTTGAAACTTGCAACTATTTTCAATGTTCGAGTATTTAATGAATTAACTTCGGTCGCTCTCTCAATACCCTCCTGCACTACCTGTCCCCTTTACCTATGTATCTCCCTCTCTCCTCTATCCACTATACCTCTCTCTCTTCTGCCATTACCTCTCCTCTCCACTTATTCTCTTTATTCTTGGTTTTACCATTTGCAACTTTTTATTAATACTTTTTTCCCTTCACTTTTTCATCCATTCATCCCTTCTCATTTTGTTGTTTTTGTTTGTATTTAAATGCAATTTTCAAGGTTCTTTTGTCATTTTATCTATTGACATTTATGGCTGGTTCATGAATTTGAATTTGCATGCACTTTCAAAAAGTTTCATTCTCAATTTTTCTATTTATTCTATTTCTTTCCTTCTTTATTCTTGTTCCATTTCTAAAGCATTTTCACAAATGCATCCTACTTCAAACTGCCTGGTGCTTGTATTTGCCTTTACTTGCTTTTTATAACGAACAAAAGTCATTGTCAAAATTTGTTCACATGAAATCAATTTTTTGTTCTCATTGCAATACATTGAAAAGAGAAGATCCTAATGCCCTTTGCTCGTCACTACTTTAAATCCTCTGGCCCATAGAATAGTTTGTGTACGTGAGAGCCAAAAATACCAAGAACACGAAGTACATGAGGGAGAGAGGCAACCCAATACATAAATATGTTATGAACGGATATTTTTGCTAATAATGCAATCAGCTGATATCTGTCACCCAGTTTCACACACTCTCGACTTACGGCATAAGTTGAGAGTAAGCCAACTTTTTGCGTTACTTCAACTTATACGTTGTTAATGGGCCCACTTCTTACATTTACATGTATTTCATTTTGGTTGTCAGTTGTACATATGTATATTTTCTCTCACGTACAAAACGGATTCTATGCGCCTTAAGGCTTCGTTATGCATACGTAGTTTAACGTAAACAATCTATTGAAAATAGAACCCTACGCTGTGTTACGATTTCTATAATCACTTGCACGAACTGCTCACATAACAGTTATGTCAAGTCGATACGTGACATTTGGCAAATTTACGATACGCTTCGTAACGCATGCGTAATCAAGCCTTAAAAGCGTAACCGACCAAGTGTCGCACTCTCTTCTCGTATTTTTCTCCTCTCTCACTTTGGAATCGATTCCCAAAAGAGCTCATACAAATGTTGTATGGTATTTGTATTTTTAGGCCAAATCTTTACCTCGTAATGGCTTATACTCTCTGAAATATCGTTATCTCTGAAATATCGTTACACGTGTTGTTTTCAGTGTCGTATCCTCTCAATTAGCGTAAATTAACTCAATATTCATACAAAATTTTACAACATTATGACACTACGACACCTATTTGTCCATTACCGGCATTAAAAAAAATTAAAAGCTAGTAGTGGCTAGTAGAGGAAGAATGATAAATATAAATTCTTTTCCGCCCATGGCGGGGATTATGCCGAGCTTTTCGCATCCACTCATGTTGAGCTTGTTATATATTTTTTATGCCGAATCCGATTGGCGACGTGGAAAGCTTTAATTAGGCAATTTTATTCTTGCCTGCCAAGAGGTGGTGACGTGTAGAAAAATTGGTTTTCCTACTTTTTGACTTTGCCTGTGCTGAGATTTGAACCTCGGACACTATGCGTAGCAGGCCAGTGCACAACCAACTACACCACCGCGACCACTAAACAGACTTACAGGAACTCTTCTCCTGCAACCATTTCTCTACTGTGCCCTCTGCGAAATAAAGAAGTTCTATAAATTTCTCTAGTCACACAAAATCCCAAATTACTACGAAAGCCTTAAAATATAATTTCCACCAATCCACACTACTTCCGCACAACTGACCTTAATCTTAACAAGAAAGTTGGTACATTATCCTTTAATAGAGAGCAAAATGCATGATTCAATTTGCGCGCAGCACTAATTTAATTTTCATAATACTATTCACTCTCTCTTTCATTATCTCCTTCTTTCACTTCAACAATATTGAAGTGAAAGAAGAATTTTCACTTTCTATGGTGTTGTCCACATTACATCGGCCAGTAAAAAAAGAATTAAATCGTAGGTATAAAATTCTTTCAAGAAAAAAAGGAAAAAATTAAGAAAACTTTTAAGAAAGTAATGCCAGCTTTAGCACAACTTAGAGAATTGAAACGGAATAGAGAATATCGCGCTTCAAGTTTTTTGGATAATTTCCCCAAAATTTTGGCTTCAATAATTTTCATTTCCTTTGAACAGGGACACCGAAACTCATTCCTTTGCTTTTCTTGTAGTTTCTTTAGCATGTGTATGTGACCACTCTCTCTTTCTATCTTACTTTCTCTATCTCACTCCCTCTTTTTATTACCCGATTGCACTTTCAGCAACGAATGAGCGTTCGTTTTGTATAATTTTAACAGGCAGTTTGAACTTTAAAACGGATATAAGCAGAAAGTTGCTGCTCTGTTGCAGTACAACAAACAGTTGAGTTGGTGTAATAGTGAAGTAGATGCGATCAACAGCAGCAGCAGCTGAAACGTGATTCCGTTTTTCGTTGCTAAACAAGACGCAAAATTGCAAACGAAAGAAAATGTCAAAACAAAGTTTAATAATGTCGTCGCGCCGGATGATTGTTTAGTAAAATTTTACGACTTTTACCCATTCTGTTTTATCTTGTTCTGCTACTTTCTACTTCTACCTTTTTAAGGTTATGCTGAGGTTAGTCGCCGGATGCATCACTGTGCTGGAGAAGGAAATGAAATTTGAAAAGGTTTGGATTTAGAATTTGAATTGATCGCTAACTCCAGTAAAGAATCTTCACTTTATATTTGGAAAATCTACAAAAATCATAACTTCTGTTTGCAATTTTTTTATTTATATTTTTGTTTACAACTCATAATGAAAATCCTTTCAAAATTCCAGAAATTAACTTTGTGCACAAATTGTATGCGCCAAAACTTTTTTCTGTACCAGCAACAGCGGCAGCCAGAAAAAAGTAAAACAAAACAAAAACCAGGAAAAAATCTATAAAAAAGTTACAAAAATTACACACCAAAAAAAAATAAAAAAGAGGAAAAATGCAACAGCAGCAGTGGCAGCAGGAACTGTCAACAAAACTCATTAGTGAAAGCGACGACCATGTCCACAGACACCACCACCAACGACAACAACACCACACCACCGCGCCGAAATGGCAGCAGTGCAGACTGTAGCGCCATCACTTTTTCATTACTTTGCTCTCTCTTTCTACCTCTGTTTTCTCTCTCCAGCAGAACTTCTACTACTTATTTCTTTTTTTCCTCCTCTCTTCATTGCTTTTTTTTCATCGCCGTGAAATAGTTTTTTTTTCGCTCTCCTCTCCCGAGACAACTTCAGCTGGCGAAATTGTGCGAAACCACAAGAGACTAATAAGCGTGGTAATGCAGTGACATTGTGCAAATTTTCCTTCTTCACTTTATCGTATTTTTGTTGTTATTTTTTGCAACACTCCTAAATGTATGCAAGAAAATTTTATTAACAAAAAATAGAAACGGTGAAAGAAAATATGCAAAACTGCATTTGTTGCTGAAAAGTTCAAAATTAAACATTTGCACTTTTTCGTAACACGTTGCTGTTGTTGTAGCTGATGTGGTCGTCTTTGCCATGCCTGACTGACAACATCAACGACAACGACAGCATAAGCTCTTGTTATATGCCGCATTTGAAAAGTTGGAAAACTTTGGAAATAGTTGTTGGTACTGTTGCTCTTGCTGATGGTGGAGTCGTTGCAGCTAGTAGTACTCTCCCATTGCTCTTCCGTTGCAGTCTTTTTCTGGCTTTGCTGAAACACGATAAGAAAAAAAATAAAACTACAGACAAGTATAAACTGAGGGATAAACCAAGGGATAAACTGAGACATGATTGAACTTAGCAATTCTACCATTTGTTGTGTGATCTTTTGTATAGTTGATTTCCTTTTTTTTTTTCTAAGTGAAAGTTTGAAATTGGACATGTCTCTAATTTTGAAACTATGTGTATAAATTTTCAAAATCGATTCTTAGTTTATTGAAGTAGTGAAATAATTAGGAGCAAGAAATAGAGAACGAGAAAGGGGAGAACGGCTAAATTTCCGTTCCGGAATTTTCTGAAGGTCCCGCGGTTTAAAGCGAAATTTCCGAAAGATAAATTTGAAATTTTTTTAAATTAAATTGTATATTTTATAAGTTTGTTCACTTATAATCGATTTTTCAAACTATCTTCCCATAAATCAGTCTTTTTAACAAAGTGTGACCTAAGCAATATTGGCAGTTAAAATTATTGAAATACGATTTGAAAACCAGTTCATGTAAAAATATTAAACAGTGATTACTTTTGGGAAAAGTTTATAAATGTATTTATTTTTAAATTTAACAGATGTCCAAAGTGTGTTAAAATATATAAAGCTTGTGGACCTAAGATTTAGGTGCATATTTAAAAAATAAAGGGTTCCCGCCAGGTAAATATCCACTTTCCCCCTGGGCCCGTAATCTCTCCGCACGACAATGAAGTTAAACTCACTCCTTCAATTTATCTGTTGATCGCATGAAGATGGACCTTGCCAGACTACAGAGTACCTTCTATATGTTTTTCAAAGTAATAAACATTTTATTACACTACAATATTAAAAGCATACATTCAGAGCGACTCACTGAAAATTTTTTCAATTATTTCGAATTAATTTTTTTAAAACCAAATTCCTTCCATATAATTCGTATCATATTTTGTCCCTTACTTTCTTCAAGATTGGTAGGCAATGGAAAACTAACTCGAGTAAAAATTGAACATGAACAGCTTTTCACTTAGCCGTTCGGATTCGTTATAAACTGTAGATCCCTTCCATTTATGTATAAGTATATAACACGCACAACATGAATGGATGCGAAAAGCTCGGCCTAGGCGCAACATGGGTTGTTGTGCCATTAAAAGAAAAGAAAGAAAGGTTTGCCATTGCCAACCAAGCGGTGGTGACGCGTAGAAAAATTGTTTTTCTGATATTTTTCATTAGCCTGTGCGGAAATTTGTACCCCGGACACTCTGCGTAGCAGGCCAACGCACTACTACGCCACGGCGACCACAAGATTTACACCAAATTTAATATGAAAAGCTCATGGGGAGATTCTTCTGGATTTTCCCTGAAATTTAGATCTAGATGGTAACATAGACTTCAGTTTCCAGGCCATTATCAAACTACTTACTTTACTTTACTTTTAATGGCATAACAGCCCATGGACGGCCTAGGCCGAGCTTTTCGCATCCACTCATGTTGTGCTTGTTGTATTTTTACATGAATGGAAGGGACCTACAGTTTAATGCCGAATCCGAACGGCGAAGTGAAAAGCTTTTTAAAGCAATTGTTACTCTCGTTGATTTTCCATTGCCTGCCAAGAAGTGGTGTCGTGTAAAAAAATTATTTTTTCTTCTCTTTTTTTTTTTGGTTTTGCCTGTGCCGAGATTCGAACCCCGGACACTCTGCGTAGCAGTCCAACGCATTATCACTATGCCACAGCGACCACTATTTATCAAACTACAGCTTTCCCAAAGTCTCTGTAGACCTAACAAATTACATACCTTTTACTTTGAATTGTAACTAAATCAGAATCGAAATTCATTAGTTCCAGCTAATTACTATTTAAACAGTTGCCACTATCACGAGCTGCATAGAAGAGCAAATCACATTCTATCCTGGAAAGTGAAAATTACGGTATAAAAAGTAAAATGATTAATGTACAACTCGAAAAAATTTACCTTATTTTCTTACACTCTCATACACTGTATGAGGCCTGAAAACTGGGCCTAGAAGACTAAGATAATACAGGATCAGCATGCATTTTCGCTCTATTGCAGTTTACGCGAATTTACGAACTTATGGCATGTCTACATAGTTCATTGCTCTGCACAATTAACAGATAAGCAAAACAATCACCAATTATAGTCAACCCCTACGTTCCTTCAAAAAACTGGGAATTAATCAATAAAACACAAAATATTTATTCATTCAAACTTATTATATCGCCTTCAAAGTAAGCCCCTTACGATCCCCTTCCAATCATCAAAACATTTTTCAAACGCATTATCCGGAATCGACTTCATTTCTCGCCGCGAATTCTCTTTTATGTCTTCTGTCGACTGATAGCCCTGTGAGTACGAATTGATTCGTGAGGCACAGAGAGTTCAGCAGCTATCTCTATCAAGATGTTGGCCGACCAGAGCGAGGCAAATCTTCCACCACATCTCGGCGGCTTTCGAATGCACTATACTACTCATATGCACGTTTTTTTGATAAATTCAACTCACTGTAAGCCTTCTGTAATATTTTCAGCTATTCGGCAAACTAAATTCCATTTGGCATACAAAATTTGAGTCAACTTCTTTGTTCGATATTTTTATTCATTGTACAAATACCAAAACACTTGTTAGGTTAACTGACAAAATCGAGCACTGTTCACGTCAGGATAGAAGACAGTGGTGCCAATTTAGCGACAAATTTTATTTATATTTAAGCGGGCTTTTTAAATGGTAATTTCAGTATTTATAAAATAGCATTTCATAAATAAACACAGTATTACCATAAAAGAATAAAAAAAATTTAAATACTACTTAGTAGTTTCTTCAATATACACCGATAATCTGACCAAAGTCGGTTTTTTTTACAAAATGTAGACACTTAATGGAAAATATAGCTAAAACTATGAGAGATACTTTAAAATGAATTATAAAAAGATTGTAGTTCTCATCGTTTTCTAAAACAAAGTCAGCGGTTGCATGAATTTAAACTTAATATGTACTTTACCCGAATTGGTTGTAGACCTGGCCATAGGGTATGTGTCCAGGCCTGACGGGAAGATGGACGGGAGTTCCTCAAGATCCGGATATTTTAGAAAGGCCTGTACTTCTGGGCCTTCGATTGCAAAACTTTGTTTTTTTTAAGCGTTTGTTGAATATAGTGTGTTTTTCCATATGTTTTTACAAAAGCTTGGTCAGTCGTAGGCTCAGAAAAATAAGTATATGGAATCTGTGAGGTTAAAATTTGTTATGGCATTCGTTTTCTGGTTTATTGATTTCCATAATTTATAAAATTTTAATCGGTATGGATAAAAATTTTAATAAAACAATTATTAAAGATCACGTGATTTTCAGTGAGCTTCATGGACTTGTAGAATTGCAAGGTATTCTCTAGGCTTACCATAGCTCAATCAATGGTTGGATTGATTTGCCAATTCATCGGTTAATTGTTTTGGGGGTTAGGAGTAACGAGCTAAGTACTTAGTCTTCCCATGATGTGTATTCGCAACAGCGGTGCTATATTGACAGATTTATGTATAAATAAGTTTTTTGCTCGGCATGCTATATGTTTAAAACATACCAGACATAAGCAATACTGTTTTGCGCCAACAGTTGTTTTTTTAGTTTTGTAACGCTATTGTATTGGGTTTGGCAGAAGTGCTTAGGCAGAAGGCTTAAGCCATTGGGCATATTCAATTTTGTATGAGCAGTGATGGAAGTGACTGATACTGAGTCGACATAGACGTAAATAGCTTGAGTTGTTATAATTTGTCGCCATTTTCTCTTTGGCTGTCAAATACTTAACCGACTTCTGATATCAGAATGTCGATTTGCGTGCACAGGAGTGAACAGCCGTGTCAGGCTTCCTTCGCATTGTGAATACTTCCGCCAAATGTTGTTCCATTCTGTTCTCATTTGAACCCAAAATTCAATTAAATGATTAATAAACTGATGCCTGCAAAATCTTTTTCCTTTCGCGACTGTCTGGAAATTGATTCTGGGTCCATCATATGCTTCGTATGCAGCAATTATTCACTCAAGTGGAGAACCTGCACTATTTATGTCCCTTTATGATCACCATGAATCATGTGTTGATGTTTGTATTGAAGTTCACAAGGGTAGTCCCTTGACCACCATAATGCTACCCAAGAGTCGTGATTGATACAAGTTTTTAATCCGTAAAATACAGATTGACCTTGATTATCATGTGGAATATGAGTCTGTTATCAACGTATGTAGAAGTTGTATAGCAGCAATTGCGCTCCTAATGAATATTGAGTGAGGATAATACCTTTGTGAATTTTTTGTAAACATTTTATAGCGAGATGCGATATTGACCTTGTTTCGCTTACAGCGGTTGATGTGGTGGTATGCATGATGTCGTTGAAAGATCTGCCAGATGATTTCTTTATCCAAGCGCCAAAACTACTCCAAGCTTTGTTATGCTGTTGTCTTGTTGTTATGCGTGAGCGCGATATTGTTTCCTTAAGTTTCACGTGAACATGTGTAAGCGTAATATAATTTTTTAAAATACACGTGAAATTTTTAAACGTGGATAAACCTGAGTGAGCTATAATTTCAAAGAAGTGAGCGATATTCCAAAAGTACTCACGCCTGTAGGCAGCAGTCAACGATGAAACATTCTGACATACAAAAAACGCACAAAAACACACCCTTCCTCAAGCCGCCTTGTAGAAACGAAATGAAACAAAACAGTTGCTGTATTGACTTTTATGGTGTTCGCATCGTGACGTGCCGATAAACGTGAATCAATCACTTAAGTTATTCAATATTGGCTGCTTTAAATTATTTAAAATAAATTTGTTCAGGAAACACACAAAATCAACCAAAGAGAACCCGAAACCGCTTTAACCTGAATTACCAAATCTGTTAATCGAAACCATTTGAACATGTAATTCCAAAACCCTTGGAATCAGATAAACCTAAACCGTTTGAACCTGAAATACCAAAACCATTTGAACCTCAAATGACAAAAACAGGTGAACTTGGAAAATGAAAACCTGTTCAGCCAGAAATACCACATCCAGAGGGAATTGATAAACCGAAACCGTTTGAACATGAAGTAACAAAACAGGGGGAATCTGATATACTGAAAGCATTTGATCCTAAATTTGCAAAGCAGGGCAACCTGATAAACCGAAACCGTTTGAACATGAAGTAACAAAACAGGGGGAACCAGATAAAGATACACTGAAACCATTTGAACCTGAGAAACCAAAATCACCAAAATCAGAAATAACTACAACTATTAGACAACCGAAGAAACCAAAAAGACATTTTAAGGTGCTGAGCGCCAAAAAAAGACTTCACATCATTGTGGTATCATTTTTAAAACATTTGTTTTAAACACCAAGCGAAACAAAAATACGAAGAAAATAATTTAGTATTCAACATGTAAGAAAGAATAAATGTAAGATTTAACCCACTATCATGTAAACTTATTGGGATTTCCGTTATTACTTTTAAATAACAATCTTACGAGGGCAATTCTTCTTCTCGACTGGCACTTCGTTTATTCCCTTTTCGGTTTAATAGCCGCAGCGAGCGCTTTATAAATTATAATATAAGCTGCCATTTGATTGAATACAGTACTCGGTTGTTTCATTACAGTTGTAACGAGATTATTGCAATTATAAATTCACAAGGTGGGCCTGGTAAGTTCGCATTGCTGAGGAAACACAACACTAAAAGTTTGAGAAATTTATTGACTTCCTGCGCTATTAAACTCGCTCGCTGCGACTATTAAACCGAAAAGGGAATAAACGAAGTGCCAGTTGAGAAGAAGAATTGCCCTCGTAAGATTGTTATTTAAAAGTAATAACGGAAATCCCAATAAGCCTGCCAACCATTTTCTAATATAAATGGTTGGCATTATGTTGATTTGAACAACTCGATTGGTAAAAGGATACAGAAGCGGTGATAACTTTGCCGCGGATTGAACACCAAAGTTTTAAGATGCGAATTCCAACGTAATTCATGGATACACGAAGAACTACTAGGTTGTTGATGTGACAGTGATATTAATAGTATTGAAGGGATTGCTAGGGAAGGCTCCCATTGACTCTCACATGGTCTATCTATAAATTTTTCTTGACAAAAATAGTTAGTGTGCGCTTTCCCCCTTGCTCAAGCTCTTAAACAACACACACTTTGCATATACGGCTTTCCAAAAGTCTCTGTGGGCCCAACCCATACCTACCGTAAAGAATTTTTTTTTACCAAATTGGAATCTTAATGCATTAGCTCCAGCAAATTTTCATTGCCATGAACTTTATATTTTTACTTTTACTTTTAATGGCACAACAGCCCATTGAGGGACTAGGCCGAGCTTTTCGCATCCACTCATGTTGTGCGTGTTATATATATGTACATAAATGGAAGGGACCTACAGTTTATATTTACCTATACTTTATATGTATGTACATAAAAGGCACATAATAATTGCAATGTGAAAAGTGACATTTGAATGCACACCATGAAAGTTGGAATAGTTTTTCTTATATTCCTTTCAATTCCCGAATACGGGAATCTAGAAAATAACAGCGACGACGTTGCTGCTGTTCTATTGAAACCCTGCGACAGGACAACGTTTGAGGGTTACCCCAAAATTAAAGACTGTCCAATGATTGATAATTTACAATATACGTTACCTGAGCGTGAAAAAGAAACAGTTTGCAAAGACGTTGTGAAATATTTTGCTTCTGGGATTTTGACCTGTGACTACTGGATGGACGGCATCGTGCCATTTAGGATCATTGGGGATTTTACATCAGATGACTTAAAAAGGATTGGTGATGTCATGTTTTACTTTCATAGTAAAACTTGTCTACGTTTTATTGATTACACGCATTGGCGGGAAAATTATTTTCTTAAAATAAGTAAGGAAGCACCTGAAATTCTGAAATTTGGTATTATTTGTTATGGTAATTTTGTTTTCAGAGATTTTGCTATATTTTTGTTCCTTTGTTTTCGGTCAATTATACATATTGTTACGATTACTTAGTTTCTACTATTTATTTATTCTCAGCAAAAAAAAAAAACATATTATTGCACCTTTATTAAATTCAACAATAAGTACTTAAAATTCCTTCACACAGATGGCGTAGATTGGCCATCTGTGTGAAGCCAGGTTTGTTGATCACATAGCGGATGGTGCCTTGACTTATGTGCAAATAAACGTGAAAAGATCTGATTGTTGGTCGTATCTTTTTTTATTTATTTATTTATTTTCCACAGATACATATATAATAGATCGAGAACATCAAAGAGATTCTTAGTTCTGGGTCATTTGTCGGATTACAGCTTCTTCAAAGTCTCTGTAGACTTAACATTTACATTCACATCTGAGTCTAGACTCAATTAAAATCTAAATGCATAAGTTCCAGCAATTTGCGAATTTAACTGTTACCACGCTGTGAACTGCATAAATACGATAGCAAATCTTATTTTCTTCTCGACAGTATTAATTGCAGTGTAAAAAGTATAATGCTAAAATGTATAACAAGAAAGAAGCTGGGGACATTTTTTCTAATTTTCTCAACAATTCTCGTATATAGAAGTACCGTGGCAGATATTGAGAACACAGGAGATCAGGAACATTATAACGAAGGAGATATATTTCCAAAGACAATGCTTCGTACTCAAGGTGGTATAAGAGGTGGCTACTGGTTTGATGGCATCGTGCCATATCAAATCAGTGACGATTTTACCAAAGGACAACGACAAAATATTGCAATAGCCATGGGCAACTATCATCGATATACTTGCGTGCGGTTTGTTGATCACATAGCGGATGGTGCCTTGACTTATGTGCAAATAAACGTGCGAAGATCTGGTTGTTGGTCATATCTGGGAAAGAATGTTAACGGCCCAACTATTATGAATCTAGCATTCCACTGCACTGAAAATGTGGCTACAATCATGCATTATTTAATGCAAGTACTTGGGTTTTCGAACGAACACAACCGCCCCGATCATGAAGTAATATTCGAGAATATTTTACCGAACAAAATCAATGATTTTCAAAAGCAGCCAAGACTTTGTATTAATCTCGGATTGGAATATAAATATGGCAGTAGAATGCACGCTAGCAAAGATTCATTTTCGAAAAATGGTTGCGACGCCATTAAGGCTAAGGTGAGTATAACGATCGTTTATTCGACAAATCGAAGCGGCACGACACGACAACAGTCAATTATGAAACATTCTGATATAAAATCACACGCAGACAGCCAAATGCATGCAATTTTTATGACAATCGAATCGTGTCGTGCCAATAAACGTGAATCAATCACTTAATTTGTTTAATCCTGGCTGATTTGAAAAGATTTGGATATTTATTTCTACAGCAACAAACAGCAGTAGTCGACTCAATGGGGCAGCGTAATTACCTTTCTGAACACGATATAATTAGAGTGAATAGACTCTTTAATTGTGAAGAAAATCCGAGAGAAATAGGAGACGTCAGGCTAAAGGAATTTTTGAGAAATAAGAAGTCGAAGGCATGTGGTTGTGTACAAACGGAAACTAAAAAACAGTGTAAATGTGGACAAACGACAACTAAACTCACAAAACTGTTAGAACATGAGATATCAAACCCGTTTGAACCTGAAATAACAAAGCCGAAGGAACCTGAGAAACTAAAACAATTTGATCCAGATATACCGAAACCGGAGGAACCCTATAAACCGAAAATATTTGAACCTGAAGTATCAAAACCAGGGAAGCCTGATAAAGCGAAACAATTTGAACCTGAAACACCGAAATTTGAGCTAGATGTACCTAAACCGGGGGATCCAGAAAAACCAAAACCAATTCAGTCTGAAATTCCAAAACCGGGGAAACCAGATAAACCAAAACTATTTGAATCTCAAATACAAAAACCATTTAAACCAGAAATAAGAAAACCGAGGGAAATTGAAAAACGAAAACCGGTTGAGCCAAAAATACCACACCCGGGAGAAATTGATAAACCGAAACCTTTTGAATCTGAAGTAAGAAAACAGAGGGAACCTGATATACCGAAGACATTTCCGCCTAAAATTCAAAAACCATTTGAATCTGAAATATTAAAACCAGGGGTACCTAATAAACTGAAACCATTTGTACCTGAAATAACAAGACCGGGGAAACCTGAGAAACCAAAACCGTTTAAACCTGAAATAATTAAACTAACTAGAAGTGATGACGTTGCTGCTGTTCTACTGAAACCCTGCGACAGGACAACGTTTGAGGGTTACCCCAAAATTAAAGGCTGTCCAATGATTGATAATCTACAATATACGTTACCTGAGCGTGAAAAAGAAACAGTTTGCAAAGACGTTGTGAAATATTTTGCTTCTGGGATTTTGACCTGTGACTACTGGATGGACGGCATCGTGCCATTTAGGATCATTGGGGATTTTACATCAGATGACTTAAAAAGGATTGGTGATGTCATGTTTTACTTTCATAGTAAAACTTGTCTTCGTTTTATTGATTACACGCATTGGCTGGAAAATTATTTTCTTAAAATAAGTAAGGAAGCACCTGGTTGTTCAGCGCATTTTTGCAAAAACACGAGTGGTTCAACTACATTGAATTTGAATTGCGGTTTAAAAACAGGTTCAATCTTGCATGTCCTGATGCATGTGCTTGGATTTCTACACGAAATTATTCGCCGCGATCGTGATGAGTATGTCGAAATATTGTTTGAAAATATTATAGCGGACAAAATTTTTAATTTTGCGAAGTCAAAACTAAAGGATTTTAATGACCACGGTATGGGATATGATTATGCCAGTATCATGAAATATGCGAAGAAAGCATTTTCTAGTTATGGTTTCGATACTATTAAGCCTAAGGTGAGATAAAAGTTATTTATTTGGAAACCGATACGACTCATAGTTGGGTTGATGTGTAAACGTAAATGTGTAAACGTGAATGAATCAATCAAAAATAATTTCCTCTTAAATTTTTACAGAAATACACACCAGATATTGAACCAGGGGAACCTGATATCTATGCACCACCGACGACAGTAAGTCCACCGGAGAGAACTGAATTTCCACCAGAGACGACAGAATCTCCACCGAATATAACTGAACCATCATCGGATATACCTGAACCACCACTGTCGACAAAATATACACCTACGACGACAAAATGTCCGGGGGAATGGTCTAAACCACCTACTGTTCCCAGGAGTAAACCGTCGATAAATATAATAGTGCTGAACGTAAAGCGTAGCAGGAGATATAGGATACCAAGTAGACGGAGACTTCATCTTCCTACTGCACTAATTGCAATGAAAAAATCGGTAAAAATGTTTAAAAGAAAATTTTCTATGTTTTTCTGAAAACCTTAAATAAAATGTACGCATGCGTATGCATTTCACATGTAACCGGTATTTAATTGATATTTGAGTCCATTACTTTACTTTACTTTACTTTTAATGGCACAACAGCCCATGGAGGGCCTAGGCCGAGCTTTTCGCTTTTCGCATCCACTCATGTTGTGCGTGTTATATTTGTACATGAATGGAAGGGACCTACAGTTTAATGCCGAATCCGAACGGCGAAGTGAAAAGCTTTTCATAGCAATTTTTACTCTTGTAGGTTTGCCATTGCCTGCCAAGAGGTGGTGCCGTATAGAAAAATTATTTTTTGTTAAAAATAGTTAATGAGGTGGCCTGGTCTGATCGCATGCGGATGCCGAAATATGAATCGCATAACTACTGCACCCGATACTATTCTCGCTTCAACGTTATCCCTCTAATGTATGCACAGGGACTACCACGATCTTGAGGCTTTAACTGAACAAGGAGTTAAGCGAATTGAGTATCAACGAGGGCATATGCTTTGCCAAGATTTAAAAGATAAAAAGAGAGAGAATATTGTTGATGTCCTCTACTTTGTTAGCAGCTAAAAAACAAAAACGAGAGAGTATAGTCCTGATAATTAATTTTATTGACATTGTTCTTTGAGAGTACATATTTAACTGTTAACCGAACAGTTAGGTGGTTGTGTTTCACTGAGTGTCATTGTGTTTTATCTAACCACATCCCAGTAGCAAATCTGTCAAGGCCAAGTTCACAGCCAATATTACTATCAACTTATTTTCTTATAAGCAAAACATTTGATTTAACTATTTTCTAAAAATGCGATTCGAAGGGAATAAAAAATTGATGTACAATAGGTTTGATTTACTGAGGTTTTTTTTTTTTGATAACGAAACTTTGAAAATAACGGAGGAAAATGTTTACATACATATGTGCCGAAAACAGTACTTTTTCGAAAAATCGTCCGGTTACTCGAATTATTCATACCCCACATAGTAGAAGATCTTTTTTGAGCTGGACCCCAAAATGTTTTGTCCGGCGCTTAGCGAAACAAATTCGTTCTTAGTCATCACAGCTACAGACTTATTTACAGCGAACGAAATTTATTTTTTTAGAACATAGTTGATATTAAACTTTTCCACGTCTTCCTACTCTAGTCAAATGTGTCATATGCGTTGAATTTATGTAGGTAAGAACATGAGTTGTACATATATACTGGAGATTCCTGTCGCAGGTATACGCTATGCTATTGCCCTTTACTTGGGCGCCATATATGGAGCGAGCAATTTTGTTGAAAGTTTGTGTACCATGGATTTTTATCCTTAATCTTGATCTTCAAGTTTTCCAGAGAGGGCTCCGGAGTGATGGTTAGTAGATAAATTCGGAGAAAATATTAATTAATATCCCTTTATCGATGTTCTGTGTGATTGCATTCCCTCTCTGATTCTCCCTCCTTCTTTCTCCCACCTATCAATCTTCCTTCCATTCAACACAATGCTCTGCATTCATAGGGGTGCAGCCCTGAGTGTTGAATTTATCAATTACAAAAATAAAAAAAATAAACAAAATTTTCTCTTATACTGGAACCTTATCTATGAACCGCTTTATTTTGTTCAAATATTGTATACCAGGCAAGAGAAAAAGTTTGTAAAATTTGACGGTAACTGAATTTTTACTATACTAGAGTACTTAAATTGTACTGGAGCTCCCTATATAAACCAACTGATTTAGTTGAAATTTTGCATTCCAGGGTTCCTTAAGGCAAGAAACCCATTTTTGACATTATGAACTAAAAACTATACTTGAGAAGTTTCCGGAGCAAAAGTTGAGTAAATTTGTTTAGATTTCTAAGTAAAAACTTGTTTTCCAAAGTTAGTTAGATCGCCGAACTATTTCAATTTTTTTTTTAATCATGAATTTTCACCGTGGTTCATTAACATATTAAAAATTCTATCCTTAAATTTTGTATTTACTTATTTATATTTGTTTTCTAAGAATAATATACAATTTTAAAACTAACTAAGCGTAAGCGATGAGTGCTATCTACCAGGGCCTTCGACTCGAATCCTTAAATTTTATTTTCGTTCTTCTTTCAAGTTTTGGAAGATATAACTTCATTGTTAATTATGCATTAAATTAGAATCACAACTTCAAGCGGTAAAATTAACTTTATGTCGTGCGTTGTGTATGAAATCATCAACGACATTTTTCTTATCGACAATAATAGCAATTACTCGTATGCAAATATTTATATAAAATTAACATATTCATTGGCAAAGTAAAGTAAAATAAATAAAACGAGCATTCAAACAAAATTCAAGACTCGGTCATTCTCAATATTTATCGCTCTTTTTTGTCTTGATGTGTTTACGTTTCATTTTATCGTTTCTCTCCTTTCCAATAATTTCCCCAAACAAACAACAACATTTTCACCTAATTAGTGGACTCAATATCACTCACACTCTACGTGAGTTCACACCCAGAAAACTGAATCTAAAACACCAATTACGCCCACGTTTAACGCCTACTTTTTGGCAGCGATTGCAATATTGGGCGTAGCATGAGCACGAGTGGTTTGGCAGAGCACAGCTACGAGTAGCACAGTAGAGTAGAGAGTATTAACAAAACATGCTAAGAGCAATTGACATTCTGACTGACAGCTTAATTGCAGCTTTTGACATTGTCAAGCTGAATGAGAGTTAGAAAAGTGAGAAAAAGGGACGGAGGGGACAATGACAATGAACAACCAACAGAAGAGACCAGTAAAAAAAACTAAATACACAAATATTCAAACATATTTGTAAAATAACAATAACAATAATAACTAACCTAGAAAGAAGCAAAAACAATATGAAAAAAATTGAAACAATGAAGTAGTCCGTGACAGGCATAACAAAAGCATGAAATTCACAACAACAGCGATCACGTTGCAGAAACGAGGCACAAAAAATAAAAAAACAACCAAAATGTAGGCAATTTTTTTGTTCAGCACCCCGCATCAAAAAAATAAATAAATGGAACATAGAACCTTGATTGTTTTTGTTGTTGTTCTAATTGTTGTTGTTGAATTTTACTGTGCTTGAGTGAGGAGGAAATATTGTTGTGTCAATATTTGACGTTTCACTTAAAGTTATACTATACTTTCCATTTTCTTTTACCAGCTACCTACCTACATACTTACTTTGCCGAGAAACTTAAGTGGAACATTGGCGCTCCTTCAAGCCCTCCACTACAATCCTCATGAAAGGCAATTGGCTTTGCTTGCTATTTACCATGATTACCTGTCTACATTTGTCTGACTATCTAAGCGTTTGACTCGACAGCCTTCGTTATGAAAATTAGTCCTTAATTTTGCTTATATACAAACGAACGAATAGACGTCTGACTCAGACACATCCGCCAAACTAGTAACTCCTACATACTTATTTCTGAACTTATAATTAGCATTTGAAATTTTTTTGCTTATTCTGCTTCTTTTCCCATTTCTTGTTCACAAATTGTAATAAATTTTTAAGCTACCGCTGATAGATGAGCAGGCTGGTAGGTTCAGAATAGATCACCCTCAATTACCTCCTTCCGAATCATCAACTATGCATAGTCACGTGTTGGTATGTATGTATTCACATAGTATGTATGTATGTCGTGAGTGGTAGCGGTAAAAGTTTTCTCCTTTTACGCTTACCGTCATCGACATCTTAGTCACTGTCTGCCGCCATTTTTGTTATACTGCCAACAACTTTTCTTCCAACCGCAACATCACTACCTGGAACAAGAGAGTAAATATTGAAATTTGGCACCGCAGCCGCTCCTACTGACAACAGGTGACGTGTACGCCTACAGGGTGGACCATTTACAATTTGGATAAGAAATCAATAATTTTTTTTCAATGTGGATTTTATTATTCGAAAGTAAAATCCTTCCGGATAATTGTGGAACACTTTTTCATTCAGAAGACTTCCTTGGCTTACGTTGCAGCAGCGCATACGATCAAGCCAATTTTTCAGTAATTTTCACCTTTATGTAGCTGTACTTGACCGATGACTGTACAAATTTCATACTTGAGAACCTCAATCACTGCTGGATGGTTAGCGTAACTCGTATCTTTAATGGTTCCCCACAAATAATTGTCCAACGGATTGAAATCGCAACTGCGTTATGGCTAATGCAAATCACCAAAATATCTAATAACGCGATTTTCAAAACGTACCACGCAAAAGATCGAACTGTTGGAACCAAATGTTGTCTAAGTCTATATATTCTAAAATAGCCACAATAAAATAGGCCACAAAGTTATCATTCTCTGAGCAACCACAGCAATTTTTGCGGTTGTGTGCATTGTAAGATTACGAAAAAGTGTTGTTTTAACCACACAAATTTATCCACAAACTGTAAGGAATGCTCTTCTCTTCTACCGAATTTTTAACGTCATTTTCTTGCACTTTCGGGAGAAGTTTCACCATTTTGCAAGTAAATTGTTAGTATTTCCCAACCTTGTTCAAGCCATATCATCGACCGCAAATATAAAACTAATTTTCCGTCAAAATACGATTGATATTAGAGTTGCCACACTCCAAATAACCAGTAGTTCAATTCCAAATGTTAGATGGACCACCCTTTATGTTCTAGCAGTTAGTGGTAGCTAGTAGTCGCTGGTAACACTAAGTAATATTCACAGCAGTAGTTTAGTTGTGTGTGTGTGTATATAATTAACCCATTCACGGGTGAAATTTTTAATTGAATTATTGAGTCGTTGTGACATTTAATTGGCTACGTTTGTTCTATCCAAGCAGCATAATATAATGTAATATGCTCGTACTTATACAGAAAAGCAAAGTAATTGACAACCCCTAATTAGTAAATGACGCAACTGAGTTTGCAAAGACATACAGAAATAGACAGAGAGAAATATCTAAATGCATACTTATGTACTTATTAACTGTAATTTTTGACTTGGAATTATTGATCGTTTCAGATTAGTTTCCATTTTCAAAGATACTACCGTAATTGCTGCTTCACAGAGTAACATTTTGAACTTAAAATGTAAAATTTATAATGCAATTAAGCGAAGTCAATCAAATCAATCACGGGCAATACAGTAAATCGCTTCTTATTTTGTTCATAGTTTTTATTTCATTTAGCACCACTCATGTTAATTTAATTTAGTGAGCAAAATTTCAGCCATATCGATCTGGCCACTTTCAGGCTATATCTAAACTTATTTGTCCACTTTGGGAGTTATTCAGTATGAAATAACTGTGCAGTGGAAAATGGAATAAATTTCAATATGATGACGATGATTTTAAGCATCGTATAAACATGAAAAGAGATCCTATTGTAAGACGGATTACGATTGTAAGCATATTCAAAACAATGAAGTAAGTTAAACTAAAATTTAATTTGGAGTAACTATACTTTAAGAGTTAAGTATGTAAATCCCAAAGAGAATAACAAAATACTTCTAAAAATATATTATATACCATAACTACTAAAATTTTGTATGGAATTTTGTGTAAGATATTTCAATTTTTTTTTGGGACTTATGACAACTAATATCTTATTTCATAAAGCTGGTAGATTTGTTACTTATTACTCTGATTACCAAAGGTTCTCCCTAATTTTTTTTTTGTTATTAAGATTTTGGCAAATTCTGATATGGTCCATTCGAATTTGAAAAATTTAGTTAGGATACGTAATTACATTTTTAAAATTAAACAAAAATAATTGAAAACATGTGTTTGCAAGGCTTTAATGACTTTTGCAATTCTACTATAAAACTTCTGAAAACCAGTGTTACCAGTGGTGATTTACATTTTAATACGTTTAATAGTATGAAATTAAGTAATCAAAAATGTACGAAATAAAAAAAGCAATAAACAATGGAAATAGATATTTTAATTTAATAAAACACCGGCCAATGTCACCTCGTCCACTATATTGTGTATAGTTCTTAACTTCTAATAAATTTTCTGTCTTATCAAATGGCCAGTGGTATCAGATAATCCTCCCAAGGCAACTGCCTTTATCTAGTATTTTTGATAAATAAAGAATAAATTATTACCGCTTTCTGAATTTTCCTTCCGGGACTGCCTTAGAAATTCTTAACAAGAGGATGATACATTTTTTTTTGACTTGAATCAGGAACTTTAGACTCATACCAAAAAGTAAGTCAACTACCAAAGTACGACAATGTTACGACAGATCATCGAAAAGTTTGCCAGAACGTACTAAAAAGTATGTTCTGTGACAATACTGCTGATAATTCTGTTTTGAATCCTGGTAAGGTTTTATACATTTTACATATGTACGTTGTAAGTAATTTTCGTCAAATTGACGAAGCCATATTTAACTCCAATTTCTGGAAAGAATGTATAGCGTACAAACTATTTGCAATAATATTTCCTAATCATACTTAGACCTTTTTTAATAAAAATAAAACTTACCATATATATGTTCTTATTGTGAAAAATTATTTGTTTATTTTTTCGTAAGGAGAATCTTTAAAAATCATTAGTTATTTTCTTGTTTTGGCATTTTCTACATTGGCATTTAATTTTTGTTAATAATTTGTATCTGACATTCATACCGATACTTATTAAGTGAATGAGAATTATAAGAAAGTTGGCAGGCTATGGCAAAAATGCCAAGTGATAAAAATTGTCATTCGCATATATATGGTGTCACAATGGGCCCTTCTGGCCTTAGTGTCCAACTATAGGACAGGCACTCTAACCTAAACATTTTTAAGATATTATTGACACAAGGATTATAAACTTTTGAAAGTATAATAAGGGGTCAGTTATGCCTTTGGTTTGACATGTCGGCCACATCTACTCCAACTTCGTTTTTATATAAAACGCTATACTCGTGCTACGAGACGTGTGCATACTGCGAGAGCATATCTGCAGCCAAGCTTACATGAAGAGAGAACCCGATCAGTTCAAAGAACAAAGATATAATAAAAATGTATGTGGTGTGGGGTCGCGTCTTCGTCGAATCGACGAAGTTTACCTTCTTTCTAGGGTTAAAGTATGGAACTTTTTTTTTCTTACATTGTATTACATTTTCTACATACATTTTTGAGAACTTTTTAGATACACTGAAAGTGATTATAACTAAAATATCTAGACGTTCACGCTGAGCGTGTTTTCAAGGTTCTTTAAATAAAAAAAAAATAATAGTAAATAGAAGTCAAAAAGTAGTAGAGAATTGTAGAAGTAAAACATAGTGGAAATACTTAGTTGTGGCACATGGAAGGGGAAATAGTAGTTGATGTAGTAAGACTAAAAATAGTAGAATAAAAATCAGCAGAAAATAGTAGTAAAAACTATAAGCCGAAACAGTAGCAGAAAATGTAATAGAAAATAAATATATGGTAAAAGAAAAATAGTTACAAACAAATTGTGGAAATAGTAGTAGAAACAAGTGGTAGAAATTGGAAGTGGAAATAATAGTAGAAAAGTAATAGAAAATATTAGGAAAAAAATAGTAGAAATAGTAACTTAGTCCCATGTGGCACAAAACAAAAACCGTACAGAAATTTACTGAACATATAAAAAGAAAAAAAAAGAACGAAAGTACACCTGCCACTTTTTCGTTTCGAAAATTTTCAATTCACAATGCAACCAATGCAAAGAAGTTTAACTTCAAAAAGTTTTCAACTTTTTAGAAATCTAGTAACTATAAAATGCCTGCCTTAAAAAAAAGGAAGCAATAATCTACATTTTTTAAAAAGATTCAATTATTTTATTCGAAACTTATCGTCTTATGTGTTTTTCTCTCTCTTTCCTTCATTTGATCATGCAATTTTTTTATTTACTTTGGATATTGCTTATAATTTTTCATTGATTTTGCTTATTCTCTCATTTCTGGTTCCTTCCCTTTTATTAGATTTAATTTTTGACCAAGCAAATGCGCAATCTGTTTTCTTACATCCTTGATTTGTTCATAGATTTTTGCCATGATTTTTTTTGGATACTTAAGTATTCTCTCTTTCTATTTATGACGTCATTTATTTAGACATCAACCAATCGCCACATTCAGTTACCAAAACTCTGTTAGGAAGCCCAAGTGTTTGTTTTAATTTGACTCCGGGTTTCCTTCATCCAGACTTCGGGTTTATTTTAATGCTACACTCCCTTTCCAACACTCTTACACTTGTCTTTTTAAAACAAATTACGG
Organism: Palloptera scutellata; assembly: GCA_958295655.1. Lineage (NCBI taxonomy): Eukaryota > Metazoa > Arthropoda > Insecta > Diptera > Pallopteridae > Palloptera > Palloptera scutellata. Next base: position 29,099,287 of record OY282452.1, on the reverse strand, counting down.
ACTTATTATTATTTCCATTTACAGTTTCGTCACACGAATATCTTGTCCTTGCCTGGTAAACTTATGATAAATTGTACAATCAACAGAGAATACTTTTTAAATTTGGTTTTATTCTTTTTTATTTTTTTAGTTTTCGTTTGCCACACTTTTGTACTGCTTGTGATATATCTAACTTTATTGCTTGTACCTCCCCCTTCCCTATTTCTCTATTACTACAAAATATTCACAACAAATTCTTCTAATAAAATTTACAACGATGAATAACAAACATCACCTTATATTTATTGCCGCAAACAAAGTGACCCTATTTTTAATAACATCTTTTGCCAAAAATTGCACATTGTAGCGGAAATTCAAGCATTAAGGACACTATAAACTTTATAACACTAAAAAAAGAGAAAAGGGAAAATGGAAAATGTTGAAAGGAGGAATGGAAAGGAGGCGGCGAAAAACGAAAACATGCCGCTCACCTTAAACCGGATACGGAAACATTATCCTCGAAATGCCAAAAACATAACAGAAACCCATTAAAACCATTTTTGTTACTAGGTCAACTTTCAGTACAATGCACAGCAAACAAACAAACAAGAGAGAACAAAACCTAAAAAGTGTTTCACGTACCTGTGCATGTACAACGTCGCATGGTAAGAGGTACGAACTAACCTTCCTTCATTCATACAACATATGTACCTATGTATAATATGTACCTATGTAGCCAGCAAGCTAGCAATAAAAGCTATGTAATACAACAACAAAAAACGGAAAACCGTCAAAGAAAACGGAAATCAACTTATGTCAACAGCTTAAAAGCCAAAAAAAAAGAAAAAACAAAAAAAAAATATAATAATAAAAAACTTGATACAAAAACAATGAAATAAAAAGTGAATGAGCAAAATAGCAGAAAAACAAAACAAAACAGACAATGGAGTAATGCAATCACCTTGATGCGGTAGAGCAAAGCTATTATAACGGTTATTTAACAATTCTGCAGCAGCAGCAGCAACAATAACAACAACACCTCCAGGAACAACAACACCTATGATAATCCACAAACTCCTCTAAAAAATATGCAACAAACATTTAATTTCTTCTTCTTTTTTATTTAGATAGGTACATAAATATTTTTTTTTTTTGTAAAATCGTTGTTTTTTGCACTGTTGGCTGCTGCTGCTCCTGTTCTGCCAAAAAATGTGCAAAACTCTTTGCTGGTTGCACGTATGCTCCATTTTTCCCTCAATCTCTCTCTCTGCCCCTGTTGGTTCCTGCTGCTATTATATATATATATATATATATATTTCCCTCATTTGCGTACGAAAAACTGTGCTAGCACAGTTTTCCACTGCTTCTTTTTCTCCTTCTAGTTATGCCGGAAACCGGAAATCTATAGAATGAACGGAAAGACAACAGCTTAAAAAATATACAATAACAAAAATAGATATACAAAAAATGGTTGTACAACAGAAGAAGCATTTTAAACAAAATAAAAAATTTCGAAAGCCAAGTTTAAGCGATGTCGAAATTTTAATACCCTACATACTTGCTACTCAAATAAAAATATAGTTTACCCGCGATTAATTTTGAGAAGTGTATACCGAGTGAGAGGTTTTTAAGGTGAAATTTTAAAATATCTAGGGGTTCCTATTTAATATTTGAAAGTTACCTTCCGTCCCACCCCTACAAGGAGGAGGAAGAGAATGTTTCATGAATGTTAGTAGTACGTATCATTGTGGTCACTGTAGCGTAGTGGTAGTGCGTTGGATTGTTACGCAGAGTGTTCGGAGTTCGAACCTCGGCAAAGGCAAAAACAAAAAGTATAAAAGAAAATTTTCCTACATCTTGGCATCTACCTCTTGGCATCAATAGCAAACCAAGAAGAGTAAAAATTACCTATGAAAAGCTTTTCACTTCGCCATTCGGATTCGGCCGTCGACGGAGAAATATATGATAGGACCAATAGTCGCGATGCTACTGAAGCGAAAAACGTTGTTTACAGAGCCACTCTGCAGTCACTTGCTACGCGAGCTGCTAAGGAGCGATACACAGTGTTGAGGAGGGAGGAGTGTTCAGGCGCAAGAAAAGAGACGCAGAAAGACACGAGTTTAATGATATCGAAATGTTACGGGACAGGAGCGAGGTTTGAAAATTATTTGAAAAAATAATCCCGCCACTGCGGAATCTACTTCGGAAACTGCAATCACTGACGGCGTTAAAGTACCGCCGCCCGACTATGAGGAGGTCATAACAGCCATAGATCGGCTGAAAAACAATAAGGCTACAGCTGCAGATGGCCTGCCTGCTGAGTTGTTTAAGGCTGGAGGTGAAGAGCTAAAAAGTCGCATGCATAAGCTTCTATGGTGAATATGGTCGGATGAAAGCAAGCCAAGTGATTGGAAAATCAGCATACTCTGCCCAATCCATAAGAAAGGTGGTTGGACCTTATCAGTGTTGCTCCAGGCCTGGTAAGTCCATCATCGACCAGATATTTCCACTACGCCAAAACCTGGAAAATACCCGAGAAAAAAAGATCGATACCAATCATCTATTTGTCGATTATAAAGCCTTCGACAGCACGATTAGGGATCACTTGTAAGCCGCAATGTCTGATTTTGGTATCCCTGCAAAGCTCATTCGTCTTTGCAAAATGACACTGACCAACACCACCAGCGCAGTGAAAATTGGGACAGACCTCTCCGCACCATTTTATACCAAAAGAGGTTGCAGACAAGGTGACTCCTTATCAGGCGACTTATTTAACCTTATGCTGGAGAAAAACTTTTGAGCTGCGAACATTGAAATCTCTGGCACTATCTTCTACAAGAGTGTCATGCTGCTAGCACACGCTGATGATATTGATATCATTGACACCAACGCGCGAGCAATCAGTGCAGCATTCTCCAATCTGGAAAGGGAGTCTCGTCGTGTGGGTCTAGTGGTGAACGAGGACAAAACGAAATACCTTATGTCAACAAACAAACAGTCACGGCGTCTTGGACAAAATGTTACTTTTGACAATTATACTTTTCAAGTCGTCAAGGATTTCGTTTACCTTGGACAGGTGTCAACAGGCAATTGAGAAGCAGAACCCTCTCACGACCGACGAAAATAACGCTCTATAAGTCCCTCTTCCTTCCCATCCTAATATATGGCGCAGAGACGTGGACATTGACCATCAATGATGATAAGCTGTTAGGAGCGTTCGAGAGGTAGATACTCCGTAAGATCTACGGTCCAGTATGCGTGGATGACGTGTATCGAATAAGATGGAACGACGAGCTGTATGAGCTGTACGCCGACACTGACATAGTCAAGCGTATAAAAATCCAGCGGCTTCGCTGGCTGGGTCATGTTGACCGAATGGAAGAAAGCACTCCGGCTAGAAGGGTATTTTATTCGAGCCACGGTGGAGGAACACGTAGAAGAGGACGTCCTAATCTCCGTTGGAAAGACCAGGTACAGGGCAACCTGACTGCACTTGGACTTATCAACTGGCGCCAACGCGCGCATAGTTTGCTTCAAGCGTGTGTTATTTTGTCAACATAACATTGAGTCAATTTTTCACTCCCAGTGCATACTTACATCATATTATAATGGCACAACAGTCCATGCAGGGCCTAGGCTGAGCTTTGTACGCAAAAGGAAGGGACCTACAGTTTTATGCTGAATCCGAAAGGCTAGGTGAAAAGGTTTTCTTAGGCAATTTTTACTCTTGATGTCTACCGAGAGAAGGTGCCGTGTAAAGAAATTTTCTATACTAGTGCCATTAATGCATTCATCTCATGTTGACCTTATAATGTGATGAGAGGAAACACACTTCAATGATAAGTAGATGTGGTTATGGTCCAATATTACTCAATCAAACCAATGTATCCTATAAACAAACTAACATTGTCAATATTGCCCATAGAAATTTGCCACAATTTTGGACTCAATTTTGGTGTGTTTTCTCTCATATAGTGGGCAAGCAATAGTAGAGAGAATGTGGTGGATCGACCGACGACCAACAAACCAAATTATGATAATGTTGGACTGAAACTAAACTCATTTAAATTTTGTTTTGTTTTTTAAATGTACTCAAATAAATACACATAAAAGTTATTGTTTACAATAGCAAAGCATCGTCTCTCAAAAGTGCTGCCCACTCAGACATTATTGTTTCTAGCACAACCAAAAGCTACAGTTGCTGTAGTTTTTGTAGCTGTTATTAATATGTGTTGCTGCTTCTTTTACATTGCTGAATACTTTTTTGCTACATGTAGGTAGATATTGCTGCAGCGCGACGACAATGATGATGAGGAAAATGACGGTCCTGCACCTCGCCAGTTACTACCCGAACCGAGGTACCAGTAACTCATATTGTGGTTTTGCAATTTTTTTTTTGAAAGAAGCTCGGGCAATGTGTTGCCGAATTGAAAAGCGGATTTGTGTTGTGTTGAAGGGAGTACACACACACACATGTACACATACTTTACTAATTTTATGCTAAGCACAAAAGTAAGTTTTATAAAACTAGAGCAACACCAATAACAAATTGGCTGGACAACTACTTATTGTAGTTAGTGGTGCTGCTGCCACCACTACTACTGTACAATATTATAGTTCTGTGTGGAAATCAAAACTTTTACATATTATCAGGCAGCATGTAGGAAAAATGCTGCAGCATTGCCTCCACCGCTCGCTGTATTTCTATTTTTGTTTGTTGTTGTTTTTGTGCAACACGAGTTACGCTCATTCATTAGCATATCTACGTACGATGTAGTGTGATTATAGTAGCATAGTTATAAGCGCAAAATAAGCACTTGCAATATGTGCGGAATAGCGTCTACATTCCAGCATTAACATTTTTAACATTTTTTATTTTTGGTAAACTTTTAAATATATGCTGTTATTATAGAAGCAACGATAGCTTTTTGTTAACATTTTTGAATGAACGAAACAAGAAAATTATGTCTTAATAGAAGCTTCACCTTTTTTCGAAAATTCCATATAGCTTCTTCAGAAGCTATAAGGAAGAATTTGTGTACATATAAGTACATAGCTTTTAATTTTGTTTCTACATTTCCTTATTCAAAATCAACCGTCAATCCAATACTTGAGGTATTCATTTTCATTTTGGAACAGTTAAATATTTTGATTTGGATTAATAATTTAAGAAGACATGTGAGTTAAAAATATTAAAAAAAAAAATTTTGTTAAAATTTGCATTTCAGGGCAAAAAAAGGCTTCAAAAAAAGTCTTCTTCGATTGAAATTAAGTATTATATTTACGTTCCCAAGACAGCTTCAACTAAGGCTTCCCCGTAGTAAACTTTATTCTCAATGACATCATGTGCTAAAAATAAATATGTGAAGTGTGATACGGAGAGGAAGGCTTAAGCGCCATTTTGGAAGGCTTCTGGAGCTCTTTTAGAAGCATTCCATTTCACGAGCGATATTAGATATTATTATTTCTCTCTAATTGTGTGCTCTTGCTCTCTTTTATATTTACGTAAGACCTGATTATGCATACGTAACGTACCGTAGTCAAATGTCGCGTTTTTATATGAGATTTCTCTTTTCAAAATCAAGTAGTTGCCTCCCTATCGTGGAAGTTGAAGACGAACAGTCGATTTCTATCTCAAGCTCCTCGCCCCTAATACATACAAAAAGCAAGATAGCAAATCATGGAAAATCTTAAAACATTGAAAATATGTGGACTCAACTGGCTCTAGCTCTGACTCTACTTGCAATTCAAAAATTATAACTTGTTATCAATTTATAAATTTTCGTAGATTGCGTGGAGGAAAGCCTCCACACTTCATTCTTGTGTTTTCGTGTATCACATGATAATAATTCCATAATCTACTCGCCTGGAAACTATGTACTCGATTGCGTGGCTTTCAATTTATCTCAAGCGTGTTGACATTGAAGTTGACAGTCGCTCACCGTTGGCTACATTCATCTGATGTTGATATATTCTATGTATATTGTTTAATCAAACATAAGAGTAACTAACATATTCAAAAAACAAAAAACAAAAACCAAAAACAAATAAACACAAAGATTTTATCTAAAAAATGTTTGTTCAGGCACGAGCTACACTACTACTGTGTGCTGACACTGCTACTGTTGCTGCTGCTACTGCTACACTACCACTGCCACTGCTTCATTGCCACTGCATCAACTTCATAGACAATGGAAATGGAAACGTAAACGACAACGTGATTAATGACAATAATTTGCTACGTTTGCATAATATTAAAAAATATATATATATATATATTAGTAGCAGAAAAGCGCTAAACAAAAGCAGGAGCAGCAACAACCACAACAGTTGAAAAAGCGATGAAATGAAGGAGATAGCTTAGCTTGGCTTAGAAAAATGTTTGTTTCTCAGTGTGCGTATGTGTGTGTGTGTGTAGGATACAAAGTCTGTTGGCGAATGAGGGAGATATGGTGAGTGGGCGAGATCGAGCGTAATAGTGGATTGAGTAGAAGGGAACGCCAGAACGGCCTCGTGGAGGTGGTGTTGGTGTTCTCAAACAAATAATGACAACAATACCACAAAGCAACAACAATTAACAAAATAAAAAACAAACGCAAAACATTGAAAAACTGAAGCGCAAAAAAGCATTAAACCTAAATAAAAAATGAATGAATTTTAGAATGGCGAAACAAAAGAAATTAGTGTCACTCGTCGTCGTTGCTGTTGTCATCGTTGTTGCTGTTGTTGTCATCGGCAGCAGCCAGCAAGTGGTGTGATGAAGTGTTGGTGAGTAGTGGAGTAGCGGTGAGTGTGGGAGAAAAAACAGCTTTTCAGTAGAAGGGAGACAGCGATAGTAAAAGTAAAAACTCATTTCTCGGGTGCGTCTCGTATTGCAGGACCTTTCGCTTTAGCACACTATCCTTTGAAAATTTATGTAATTTACATTTTTTCGCCTGCTTGTTGTTATTTTTCCTAACATACACTGAGCAGGCACTCAGGCTTCGTCGTCAAAAACAGAAGAAAAATGTATTCTCACTGAGTGCAGAGAGGATTTCTGGGCGGAGGTTAGATCGGAACACTCGACGTAAGGGTGTTAGGGGTGTACCCTTCTTGGCTAACTTCAACGCTTGCTACTGCCATTTTGGCTTTTTCTTCTTATTTTGTCATTTATAACTAATTACAAATTTTCGTTGTTTCTTGTTTTAGTTTTTGGCTCGTTTTCTTTAATTACGTTCTATTCTTAAAAGCACAGAGAGTGGATAGCAGTGACGGTGGAGGTCGGGGATATTGAGCTAGGGACCAGTTTGATATAAGTTGAGTTGAGTATATCAAGTTCTGTTGCTTGGTTTCTCTGGCTGCCGGTGCTGCTGCCGGACGAAGTAAGTGCAAAGTGGATGATAGCGGATGTGCAAATTGTGAGTTTATGTATGTGTGTTTATATGTGTGTAGCAGTTTTTGCGGTAATATCCTGTTCACTGACCTACATAAATTCTCGTTTTAATTTTCGTATTTTTCTTTCTTTAGTTTTCATTTATTTTATTTTTTATTTCGTTTTTTGGAAGCTGACATTTTTTGGTTGAAAATGAGTGGCAAGCAACATCCTCAGAGGTTCTCAGAGCCAGATATAGCGCTTCAAAACAAACAAAAAAACAAAACAACAAGAAATTTGGAAGGAAAACAACAACAAAGATAACAGGTTAAAATAGAAGCAGTGAGTTGAAGCATGATGCGTGCGTAATTAAATTGTCTGCATTTTTTATGGTCAGTTTTTGCTGTTACCACTTTCCTTTCCTTTCCAACGACAGGAAACAGTTTTCTTAGCTTTTGGTTTTTTTTTATGCCATTTTTTTGTTTTAATTATATTTAATTTTATTGATTAATTTTCAAGATTATTTGGAAAGATAACTTTTTTGAACTGTTGTCTGCATTTTAAGATATTATAAGCTTTTTGACGACCTCTATAGTATAATGGGTAAAACACCACTTTTCCCAAGGAGGTTGGGGTTTCGATTTAATTCTCTTTTATAGCTTTCTTATATTTCTACCGATATTAACTTCATATAGTATAATAGGAAAATGTTGTTGCAAGCACACCAATTGGCAGGCAATGTCAAATGCTCCAAGTTATAACAAATTTCCACCCTGCTGTTTGGAACCGGCGTTAAACCCTAGGTCCAATCATGTGGTATAACAACTGTATCTGGCTTAAGTTTGTCCTACGATAGCCACTCTAAAATAATCTAAGCGTTTTTTGTTTTTTGAAAGACGCGGATTTATCGTTGGACTGTTACGCAGATAAAAGAAAAAGTTAAATAAAAAAAAAGACATTTTTTCTACACGACACCACCTTTTGGCAGGCAATGACAAACCTACAAGAGTAAAAATTGCCTATGACAAGCTTTTCACTTCGCCGTTCAGATTAAGCATAAAACTGTACGTCCCTTTCATTCATGTACAAAAATAACACGTACAACATGTGTGGATGCGAGAAGCTCGACTTAGGGGCCTCAATGGGCCTCCATGGGCTGTTGTGCCATTAAAAGAAAAGAAGAAGAAGATTCATCGTTCTCAATTTTTCACTTTGACTTTCACTTTTTTCCTTCCTCCCCTCTCATTTCTTCAGTTACAAAGAGAGACAGTACCACTCAGCACATGAAACTGAGATAGTTTACCCGACCTTAACATATTTAGCTGTGTTATTTCTAGCCGATTTCATTGTGTTCATACAAAGAAAATCTCGACTCTCGACTCTCGGCTCTTTTATATAAGTAGTTTCATCTTATATTCTTTATGCGCAATACTGTGCAGGCATAAGACTCTGGCCCATAGAACATGAATCTGATTAAATTTAATTTTTCTCTCTCGATTTCCCTCTCTCTTACCTTTAAAGCACTTTGATAATACATATGTAAATATGTATAAGCATGTGTTTTATTAGTCTGTGTCTTTTAAATTTGTTTATTATTTATTTATTTTGCTGTTTACTTCGACTTGCTCTGCTTATTTGTTACCACATCATTTTCCCCTCTTTTTTTCTATAATAATAATATGGCGCAGATAAATTGTTGTTTTGCAAAACATATGTTTTCATACACAGACACATACACGCAAACATAGTCACACACACACGCGCACACAGACATTTCACTTTCAAAAGAAACTCACTAAAGACTGAAATAGTCAGGCAAAATTAAAATGAAAAACATAAATTTGAATGGAGACGCCATTATTATTGTTGCTGCTAGTGTCTTCTTAAACACACGCAGACACACACACACAGCCATAGTCATAGCTCCATGCTCGTATAACTTAAACTACGAAAGCTATTTCCTTTTCGTTTTGCTATTGTCACATGTGTCGTGGTATTATTTCCGGTATTTTATATAAATTTTTATTTCATTTAATTTTTGCTTGATTTCTTTCTATGAATTTCTTTTATTTTCTGAGTTATAGCAAATTCGGTTTTTATCTAATGGAATCTGTTTAGGTTTAATTATGCTTCGAAATAATAACAGAGAGATATCATCAATATATATAAAACAAAGTGAAATATGTTTGTAATTCCATAACTCGAGAACGGAAGGCCTGATTTGCTTATGCTATTTTTGGTTGTTTTCGTAATAGTCCCATAAGGGGCGTGGCACTGCTTATACATTACATCTATGTATGCAATAACTCGGCTCCCTATTAATATTTTTTAACGAACTTTTGCACGGTTTTATGAGTTCAACTCTAAGCTCCCTGATTGGACTACAGGCGGTTAGACAAAGGCGTGTGTGGCACCGCCCATACGATTGAATAATTATAAATAATATAACTTGACTCCTGTCGAGCATATTACAGCAAAAATTGGGCCACCGCTTTTTGTGATCTATTCTAATCGTCAAATCAAATATGGGCGGTATCCGACCGTTGTCACGCCCATTTTAGTTATAACGAAATATATAAAACAAAGTGAAGAACAATGTCATCAAGCGACGATACTCAATGATACCTACTGACTTGCCTCTCAAGTTCAAGCGCATTTAGCTCCCAGTTCGACTCGCTTTAGCTATGACGATCAACAAAGCTCAAGGACAATCGTTGCACGTGTGTGGTCTCAATCTCGGGTTTCCATGCTTCTCGCACTGACAATTGTACGCACCGGACAACAAAACAAACAACGTTGTCTATCATAGAGTGCTGCATTGAGCTGATATTTGTTAAACCAATTCTCCATGCTTTGAATTTGATAACATTTCTTCTTTTCCATTTGAATTCATTTGTATTGCAAACGAAATTTTTTTAATATCAAACGAAACTCAAACCATACACAGTGCGATCAATATTACTGAAAAATACGTCTAGGGCGTAGGACACAAGGTAAAGTTTGTGACAGTCGCAGGTGCGCCCATGTTCGAACCTTCGCTTCTATGTTTCAAGTAGACACACAGCCTCCTCGTGGCGTCCCCTGGATAGTGATCTGGCACCCATCAGTGAGCTAACTAATGTGTGCGTCGGGCTTGGAACTCACCACGTTAAAATATTCCCCAATGAATCCTCAAATGAAGGTACGCACAATACGTGGTGCAAACATCGACTCAGACCAATAGTTGGTTGCAGCCAAGGTCTGCACACGTATATGTGTAGCTAATCGCGTTCGGATAGGAACTAAGAGAATCACAAAAGACATCCGAAGTCTTTGCCAATCAACTCGCACTCCTCCTATTGCAAAACACTCAACTTGATGATATATGTGCGCAGTCGACGCACATTTCCCGCTCTATGTGTACGGCTGCCGAAGAAGTGCTAGGCTACCATCGTCGACGGGGAAATATGGGGTGCGACCAAGAGTGTCGAGATGCTACTGAAGCGGAAAACTTTGTTTAAAATGCCACACTGCAGTCAGTTTCAACGCGAGCTGATAAGGAACAATACAGAGATTTCAGGAAAGAGGAGAAACGTCTTTTCATGAGAAAGAAAAGGCATGCAGAAAGACACGAGTTTAATCATATCGAAATGTTACGGGACAGGAACGAGGTCCGAAAATTCTTTGAAATAATCCACCATCTATTCGTCGATTATAAAGCTTCGACAGCACCATTAGGGATCACTTGAACGCCACATTGTCTGATTTTGGTATCCCTGGAAAGATATTGGTATCGCATAAGATACCAATATCTTTTGAACTATTGGAAATATATATTAAGCAGCATATCAAAATTAAAGCTGGTTTTGATTTAATAAATACAATGAAGCATGAAGATAAATCTGGAATAGATAAAATAATGTGATGATACTTTCAATTGATCAATCAAAGCCATTAGCTTCTGTGCGAGTGAGAGTGAACTCTGTTCAATATTTGTAGAATAGAGGTCTCAACTCGATTGAAATGATGCCACTCCACTGTTTATTTTTTTGTACTTAGATGACACATTAATATTTTTCCAAATTAATTAGGATTTCATTTACATTTGTAATCAGATAGGTCTTGAGTCTCATGAAAATGTTTTTCCAATAACCTTTATCAAGATAGAGAGGAAGTGGCGAAATGTTCATACTCAGTCACAGTGACCTGGTTGCTTTTATGAAACACTCATGTTTCTCAAAACTCAAAGCTCAAATGCATTATGATTAAACGTGTCGACCTGCAACTGCACCAAATACAACCAATGTTTGCGTCACGGTTCTTTTAAAAAATTTTGTAAACAATACTTACAATATTAACAAAAATTCTTCCTTGTTAAACTGGTCGTAGTTGATAGCAATAAATAAATGAGAGTGAACTCAGAAATTGTTCTGGTTCATTATTGCTCTATTAAGAAGAGCTTCTTTCACTTCACTCACATACACATGGGCTGGTTCGAGGTGAATTTATACAAGGTGGATTAGCTTCTTTTTTTTTTACATTTTTCCCCCTTTGATTTCGACATTCACTGAGTACCTCCATTTTGGTTGCAACAACAAAAATGTATTGTTATTGTGAAGTAGAATTCTTGATGCTAGAGCACGCGAGAGCACAGACGAAAGGGAACGGAAACACAGTTGTCCGGTCTTGCATGCTCGCTCCTAAAACAAGAATTTACCTGTGAAAAAAACCTTTGAAAATATGGTATAAAGAATACCAAAATTCGGGGATCAAAAAGAAAATGAGAATAAAAAGTAGAAACAATAACACTGTAAATAAATAAGATTAAAAAGAGAACAACTGCCATTGAAATAATATATGATTTCGAAGATTACTCTCTCTCTCGTTCTCTCCCTCTTTCTCTTGCCGCCTTTTCTAAGTATAACCCAAGCATCTAACACTAGTTGGTTTCCATATTACTTTTGCTTTGGAGACTTTTTCCTCCTTTTCTTTATACGGGTACACATTTAATATTCAATAAAATGAATGTCGTGTTTTTTCATATAAAATAAATATCAAATTAATAAAAGAAATTCGGTGACTCTCAAAGTATATACTTTTCTCTATGCATGAAAAATACTTCCCTTATCCTTCATACATTTCCAAGACTTTTTCCAACTCCAAATACTTTGTTATAAGAAGTGCTCGCTGTTTGGCTCTGTGCGGTTTTGTGATGACTTTTTCGCTTTCAACTTTGTGACAACGAACGACATTGTTGATTTAGTGGATTGCTAAGGTTTAGTTTAACTTGGTTTGACTTGGCTTGGCGCTTGGCTCGCTCTGAGTAAACGTTAACTTCTTTTTCTATTTCTCCGGCTACTTTTTTTTTTTTTTTGTAATGTATTGCTACCCGAGGCTTTATAAAACTTATTTTGTGAATGATGAAAAATGTTTGTGAAGAAGAAAAGTTCAATTGAGTTTTTGGTTGATTTGTTATTTCTCATCGTGATGCTTTGCTTAACAAGAAAACAAAAGAGAAAAGAAATGAACGATAAAAAAAGAAATCACTGCTGGAACTTTTGTCAGCGCGTTGACTTTGAGTGCGAAAGATTACTTCCCAGAAATTTATACGAGTATAATATTATATAAATGTAGATATGTTTTAGTTAGTTACTGATGATGACGATGATGATAATGACAATGTTGATTTTATTATGTTTGCCTTTGGCTTTGACATCAAAGTAAGTAAGTACCTACAGAAAATTCATAGTTGAAAAAGAAAAAAAAAAAAAAAAAAGAAAAAAAAAACCACAAAAAATATGCTGGAAATAATCACAATTGCTCTTTATTAAATCAATAAAACCTTTGAATATCAAGCAAATTTACATAAATTTGAAAAAGGGAAAATAAAATTTAAACAGGAAAATGCTTTCAACTTTATAATTTCTAGTCAAAACTAAGAGAGAGAGAGAGAGTGAGCGAAAGAGAGTAAAGGAGAGAGAGAGAAGAAGAGAGAGAAGAGTTTCGTAAAGCCACAAAGCATATTTTAGTGCTCCCACACACAGACGCATACACACTTTGCATCGTATGAATGTGTGTGAGTGTTTGTTTGTGCTCGATTACAAAACTCAAAGTTTTTGATATTTATTTTATATTTTGTATGAAATGTTTGATAAATTTTCAACTTACATGAAAATTAGCAGTGACCTTAATACGGAGAAAGGCAGGCAGGAAGGCAGGCAACTGCTGCTGCTGCTTACTAGAAACATTTAATACTACTATTACTACCTATTTATAATTATTTTTATGAATGTATGTGTATGTGTGTATGTGTGTGTGTTCACGTGTGCCTGTGTAGGTATTAAAATTTGAAATTAATTGCCAACGCCGCACAAACCACAACTAAAGTTGAAATTAGAAAATGTGGAGCAAACAAACCCTCTCTCTTTCTCACTGACCCTCTCTCTCTCTCTATTTGGAAACATATGCTTTTCACTCCTTTTTCGTTCAATTTGCGTTTTTATTTTGGGCGGAAAATTTAAACGGGGATTTTAATTTAAACGCATATGTACCTGAAGCACATAATGAAGTAGTAAAAATATTCCCCCAGGGAGAAATTATGGTAGCATAAAGATGAATTGATCGATATTGCTAGTTTATTGTTATTTTATTTTGCATACTTAATTCTCTTTAATTAATACTTGGTACTATGCTTGATACTTGATTCTTGATATATTGTACTCAATGCTAAATCTTCTCAATACTTGAGACTTGGTGCTTAGTTCTTGATACTTCATTCTTCATACTTTATACTCAATACTTGATTCTCGATACTTTATACTCAATACTTAATACTCTGTGCTCAGTAATCAGTACTTAATATTTGTTACTCAATACTGGGTACTAAACTCTTTATAGTCAATAATTTAAACTTGATTCTTGATACTTAGTACTTGAAACTTGATTAACGATACTTGATACTCAATACCTTATTCGTGCTACTGATATCTGATACTTAATACTTGATACTTGATTGTTGGTTCTCATACTTGATACTCAATTCTTGATTATTAATACTCAATACTGGTGCTTAGTGCTTAATTCTTAATACTCAATAATTGATCCGTGATTCTTAATACTTGCATTTGCTTCTTGATACTTCGTACTAGAAACTTGATTATCGGTACTTGATCCATGAAACATAATACACCATACTTAATTCTCGATACTTGATACTCAATCCTTGGCACTGTAATCCTGATGCTCAATACTTGACTTGTGCTACTTGATAAGTATTTAATACTCAATACTTGATTTTTGATACAAAATACCTCATGATACTTCAAAACTTGAATGTCTTAATCATTAATAGTCAATAATTGATCCGTGGTACCTAATAAGTACTTTTTACTCAATATTCGCTACTTGATTTTCTAGACTTGATTCTGGATACTCGATACTTGTAACTGGATTCTTGATACTTGTTTTTCAGTACATGAGTCGAACTTGATACTAACACTTCGGTTTCTCGTATTCCTATCCATTTTTATCTGCTCTTGACAACAATTTTAACATTATTCTCACTCACATTTCCCGCTGAGTCGACTCACATGGGGAAGTCATCAAAGTAAGAAAGTCAAAATTAAGTAATTAAGCATGACCGAAAAGGACGACGCTATGGTCAAAGCTATATTAATTAACCTGCATAGTTTCCAATGTTGCTGAAAGTGAATATTAGATGACTTTATAATGAAAACGTAAAGCCAGTGTCACTGCCGACACCTGAAACCTCTACAAAAATGGGGGCGGTCTTTATGCCAAGAACAGCATGTAAGGAAAAGTCTTAAGCCTATAATTCATTACTCATAAGGAGCATATATGTACTAAGTATACAGTTCTACACTAATCGTAGACAAATGATTTGTGTTGAATTTGAAGAAGGAGAAGGCTAACTACTTACTAATGATTCCAAAGAAACTTCACCACAAATAATAGCTTCGAATGTTCGCCTTCTTATTTTCTTTCTTGTACTTCTTCACTGCGTGTGAATGGCGTTAAATATTAGGAATAGTGTTGAGAAAATAATTACAAATATCACAACCAAGGCAGCGACCGCCCCAAAACAAAAAAAAAATTAAAATGATTTATGATAATACAAGTTCTCAAACGAGCTGTGCCTAAGGGAGGCGGTGAGGGGTGTGGAAAATACGAAATTCATACAGCAGCATTTAAGCTGCGCATACAAATGTTACACACGCTCGCAAACTATCGTACCTACGCGGCAGTAAGCAGCAACAGCAGCAGTAATCATCATAATAATAATAAGCGTTCTCAATTTATTTTCTGCTTTATTGACAATAATGATGGCATTTTTTCCTTGGTGCAATGTAGTTGTGTGTGTGCTTGTGTTTGTGTTGGTCTATGCTTTATTTATTAATACGTATGCGTGTGTCTATTTATGTCTGCCTATTTGGAAATGGAATATTGCACACTAGAGACAAATAAATGAAGGCATTAGAGTTTGGTGTGTATTACTATCAAATTGTGGTTGATGGTAGCGTCAGCGGGTGCTGGTGATTGGTGGAAGGCAGTCAGGCAGGTAGTCAGGCAGGAAGTTGAACACAGAAATATCAACAGCATGAAAATTCTCGTATGTATAGTACACAAATGTAAATACACAATCTGACTGAAGATAATCAATCACGAATTGTGCACAACACAATTTTCTTTTTGTTTTTCTTCCTTATAGCATAGAGGCATACATACACATACACTTACTCACACACACATACTATGCAATATTATTATGGCTCATTAGAAGAGCAATTTTGGTAGCAAATGAGCACTGAAAGCAGAGCAATTTACTGTTTGTTGTTTCTTCATTTTCTTCTATTATGATGTTGTTGATGTTGTTTTGGTAAATTTGTGCATTTGAGCTTCTTGGCAAAATGTTTCTAAAATTTCAATGATGCCATTGCAAACAAACAAATAAACAGAGTCTAGCCATGAGCAGCAATAGCAGTCATAGCCTAAAAACGCACAGTAACATCATAATCCTTGCCGTTCTCGACATCATTCTCTTATCGTGTAAATTTAAAATTTCTACTCCTTTTTCTCTGCTCTTCTGGCTTAGCCTCTCCCTTGTCATCCATTTTCAATGCTATATTTGAAAAGTTATCGCCATGTATAGAGCAGAGTGATTACGTTTACGTTGCAATATACTCGTACTTTACTTTTTACTTTTAATGGCACAACAGCCCATGCAGGGCCTAGACCGAGCTTTTCGCATCCACTGATGTTGTGCGTGTTATATTTGTACATGAATGTACAGTTTATTGCCGAATCCGAATGGCGAAGTGAAAAGCTTTTCATAGCAATTTTTACTCTAGTAGGTTTGCCATTGACTGCCTAGACGTGGTGCCGTGTAGAAAAATTATTTTTTAAACTTTTTGATTTTGCCTGTGCCGAGATTCGAACGCTAGACACTCTGCGTAGCAGTCCAACGCATTACCATTACGCCACAGCGACAACTCGTACTCTTAGCATTTTTCCGCCAACTATTCTCTCACTTTACTTCTCACTGTTGAGAATTATTTGTGTTTCACGCTCTTCTTAGATTTTGTCTTTGTTCTTTACATACTGTTCTCCTACTAGGCTTTCTACCATTTACAGAAATATTCCAACTCACTCTGCTGATAATGTGTTGGTATTTCATTTTAATTGTACGTGTGTGTGAGATTGTGTGCTTTTCGTATGTGTTAATTTATGAAAAATGACTTTATGCGTGTGCCCTGAATTGGAAAGCCAACGCAAAAAGAATGTTGTATATATATTATAAGTATACATATATCTAAAGAAAGGGCAAGGGCGTTTGTATGTAGTTGGAGCTAAATAAAACAAATTATTGATTTCTTTCATTTTTACTTTTTGTACAAAATTGGGAGGAATTGATTATGATTTAAGGTTTTCTAGTAATTCAAAAAAAATAATTTTTCGTTGGAGTTAAACCTGCCGAAAAGGAATAAAAGTTGAGTCCTAAAATGGCCTAAAATCGTTCACTGGGTTTAGATCTTGACGAGTTTGAGTACAGGAGCTGTCAGTGCTCAAGACAATGTTTAGCGACCGATCATAATGAAGTAGTTTGTTGAGATCATATGGGCTGATAAAAGTGAAAAGCCAAGGAGAGAGGGTGAGACAGACAATCTTGCCATTAATGTTTTACTCTGAGAGTATTTTTTAACTGTTATATACCAAACGAAAATGAAGCGCTACCGACACCAAATCGATTTCCTGTCAGCAGTAAGTGATCCCTCTTCACACTGGGTGACAATAAATAAGTGTATGTAAGTATATAAGATTTTTCGCACTATAGAAAAAGTGATGTAATTTTTATGCAATTTTCTCCATTCTTTTCTTATTTAGTTAGATCTTATTTAGTTTTTATGTGGTTTAGATTTCATTTAGTGATTTATGTTATGATGTCAAATAATCGGTCAGCTACATATTATAACATTGTACCAGCTGGGCAAAGGCAATTGTGAGATTGCGCGGCAGCTTCGCATTGCCCATTCCTTAGTTTTTCGTGTAGTTGAACGGTTGAAGTAGCTGGGTGATCGTCCAGGAAAAGTAAAAAAATCGACCGTTAATAATCACAGAAATCGCAAAATCGTACAAAAGGGGATGCAGCGTAATTCAACGGTTTCTAACTACGACTCAATGCTTACAAGCTCCAAAAACGCCAGTTACTTACGAATGAAAACAAGTCCGTACGACTTCAAAGATATCGTCAACTTCAATTTCGTGCCGCAGGAATTGGATGGGAAAAAATCGTCTTTACAGATCAAAAGCTCTTTACTGTCGAACAAGCGCATAACCGTCAAAATGACAGAAGCTGGGCATCAGAGGCTCCTGAACCTTCATTCGCAATTCAACTTCGCCAAAATCCGCAATCCGTCATGGTGTGGTGACGAAAATGAAGCGACACATGAAGCGACACATGAATGGTCCAGAGCTGATTTTCCTGATTTTATCACATCTCAAGAATTGTCATGGCCGATGGATTACAGCGTATGGTCCATCAATGTTACAAGCTCCAAAAAGGAAAGAAAATGTGCATATGGGATGGCTAGCACTACTCTACCTGAACTGGGTGCACTGCTGCGGAGGGGAGAAAGAAATGCTAATGTTAGATAATCATTGTATTGTTTTGTGTGTTTGACAGAGCGAAGCAAAGAACACCAGTAGAAACACTAGAAGCTCTTTCGATTGCACCTCAACATTAAAACATTCTCTTCTCAAACAAATTATTTTATATAAACAATTTAAACTCTCAAAATTCATAATACATATAAATCTATTGAAAAATAGTTGGCAACTTCTTGTGCAACAATAAAAATGCAACGCATAATAAGTGCAACAACGACAACGAAATGAAATTGCTTTACAAAAATAATGATACTGCAACGTCATAGCAACAATGGCAAGTAAGCAACAAAAGCAGTAACAACAATGTCAGCAAAGCAGTAGCGTCCACATTAACATCATCAGTCTAAGTAGCAATCAACAATCAAGGCGATTTCAAAAAAAAAAAACAATAAATTAAAGTCCTTTCGAGTGAACAACAATAACGACAACAACGACAATGTTAGCTGGCAATGACGATGACGACGACCGACGGTGAAACGAAAATATTTGTTCAAAAGACTAAAGCTGAAGCTGACTTTACACAAAAATGCAATAGCAGCAACAAATGCCATTAGAGCAGCAATAAAAGGGAGTATTTTTCAGAAAAAAAAACAGAAAAGTCAACTACATTCACAAGCACGAGTATTGCTGCTATACTGTCCATTGTGCATTGATGTTGCTGTTGCTGTTGATGTTGATGCTGATGTAACTCTCTTGACAATTGCACATTGTGCTTGGTCCCGGCAACAACTGATGCGAATTAATGCAGCCAACAACAACTACATTCCGTAATATATAGTAGAAACAACAACAATAGCGTAAGAAGCAATTGAAGCAGTAGCAATTTTGTAAACATTTTTTGTAGCTGTTGTTGTTGTAAGTACATTCAGTTTGATCCTAACGACGATACGTTGGGAGCGAGATAGAAATTTTCACTTTGAGGCCGCTCATTACTTGTGATGGCTTTCTAAGTGCGCATGTGTGTACTTATATGTCATGACGATGACAATAACAGTTTCCCTTCCATTGATATTGCTTTTGCTCGCTGCTACTGTGTCAGTGCTACTACTGTCAGTTTCTGTTGTTGTTCCTTTTGTTTAGCTTCGTTTTGCGTGTTTGTACGTATCACCGTGTCATATTCCGCTTGCGAGCCAGCAAGCAATTCACTCAAAATGTAGTCAACTTCTTCATACTTTCATTGCATTAGAAACTGAGCTTGCAATAGTTGAAGCTGCAACAAAAGCAACTGCAATAGCAGCAACAACAGCAGAAACAAACCAGAATTTATTGTTTTGCGGTGCAATTTACGCACACACACAGATGCTCAAATAGTATAGTCCAAACTTTTGTTGAAATGTTGTTGTTTTTTAGGAGATTTGTTGACTTTATTTTTTGGGTGCCAGCCCAAATTCCTATTCAAAGCAATACCATGACTAGTGCAGTAAGTATTCTCTGAATAAAATGAACCTTTATCTACATATAGTACGGCAACATCTTAAAAATTTATTTGTTCCTAATCCTGACGAACCACCAGTGGAAACATTAGATGAAGTATCCCAGCTCTTAGCTCAGCCATATCAACTAGATTTACCGATATCTCGGTCAATTATAAACAAATTGAATCCTGCGAAGGCTCCAGGATATGATCTGATTACAGGAAAAATTCTGAAAAAATTACCAGAGCAAGCAATAACCTTCCTAACCCAACTCTACAATGCTGAGTTGAGAACTAGCTTTGTCCCACCACAGTGGAAGGTTGCACAAATTAAAATGATCCAAAAACCCGGAAAATGCTGGAGATGCAAAGTTACACTGCCCCATTAGTCTGCTACCAATCCCTTCCAAAGTCTTGGAATCGTTGTTTATGGAAAGGCACGGTACAATTGAACAAATTCGTAGACTGGTTGAACAAATAAACTCAGCCTTCGAATCCAAAAAATACTGTACCACGGCTTTTCTAGACATATCACAAGCTTTTGACCGAGTGTGGCACGAGGGGCTTTTATATAAAACCAGAAAAACGCTTCCAATAAATTTTTACACGTTCTTGAAATAGTGTGTTGAAAATCGCAATATCTTCGTGAAACAGGGCAATGACATCACATCTCTGTGTGATATAAAAGCCGGTGTTCCTCAGGGCAGTGTTATGGGCTCAATGTTATATCTACTTTTCACTGCTGATTTGCCGACAACTGATCGAATTGTTATTGGAACCTTCGCAGACAACACTGCTGCCTTGTCCATTGATGATGATCCTCTCACTGCCTCACTCAAACTACAAAAATGTTTAAATAAAATATTCTTGTGGCTTAAAAACTGGAAAATTGTGGCGAACGAAACCCAGTCGGTGCAAGTAACATTCACAACACGCCGCAATACTTGCCCGCCTGGGCAATTGAACGCAATACAAATTTCTCAAGCAAACAATGCGAAGTACCTAGGAATGCATCTGGATAGACGTCTCACATGTATAACGCACATATTTACGAACCGCAAAGCTCTAGGTCTTAAACAGTGAAATATCTTCTGGCTACTCAATCGTAATTCGCGAAAACAAACTGCTCCTTTACAAGATGATCCTTAAACCCGAATTCTAATGTCAAAATATTGCAAAATGCTTCGTGTGATTGTGAACGCACCTTGGTATGTTAACAACTTACAACTACATCGAGATTTGCAAGTCCATTTCGTCAAAGATGAAATTAAGGCCAAATCTAATTCATACAAAATACGAATGTTGAACCATCCAAATCAACTAGCATCTAAGTTGATAAATTCGCAGTGGACTTTCTCCAGACTAAAACGAAAAACCCTTCAAGATCTCATAATTTAAAGTGAAAATTGCGAAACATAAATATGTAAATGTAATACTATAAAATATGGGTGTGTCACTAGACACTCAACATGCATGTTTGTTTTTATTTTTTTTAATTCTATTTATTTTTAAATCTATTGTTAAATGTTTCAAAAACACCTTGCTTTATATAATTATATAAAAAAAAAAAAAAAAAAAAAAACAACATATAGTACTTACTTTACTTTTAATGGCACAACAGCCCATGGAGGGCCTAGGCCGAGCTTTTTCTCGTTCACTCATGTTGTGCGTGTTATATTTGTACATGAATGGAAGGGACCTACAGTTTAATGTCGAATCCGAACGGCGAAGTGAAAAGCTTTCCATAGCAATTTTTACTCTTGCAGGTTTGCCATTGCCTGCCAAGAGGTGGTGCCGTGTAGAAAAATTATTTTTTTTCTACTTTTATTTTTTATTTTTGTTATTTTATTTTGCCTGTGCCGAGAATCGAACCCCGGACACTCTGTGTAGCAGTCCAACGCATTACCACTACGCCACAGCGACCACAACATATAGTACAAATTTGTACAAAAATCTATATATTAAATATTTTTTCTACTTTTTTTTAAGTATATACTATTTAGGTAACTTAGGTAACTAAATTTTATTACACAAATATTACAATTTGTTGGTCAAAACCAAAGCTATTTGAAATTAGAAATTAACTTTAGTTGACGATTTTTTGTGATTGCAGTCAAGTCAGTCTATTAAGAGTTTCTAAAATAGATTAAGAAATTTTCAATAAATTTTTTTACACTACAATCAGCAGTAACTAAATAATATCGACATTGACTTGGTATACAAAAATGGGTTAAACATTTTTTAACCAATCAGTGGTATCAACATTTCCGTTCATGTCGATTTGCCTTGATATTTACGCCTCGCAAAAATATGTCAAAAACTTGATATTCAGTTAAGTCGTTAATCTCACCTCATTTACGTGAAATATCGGCATTATCTTTGGTGTCCACCTGGCTCCTTATTTATCTACGTTTTCCAGAGAAATGTGGAAAAAAAATTCATACTTGATCCATTATCGTTAGTCGGCAAGAGGTGATATTTGAACTCAAGTCGACACTAACGATAATGTCAAACCAAAATGTGTCAATAAGTCAATACTTGGTCAATAATGATTTGAAATGCTATTTATGCCAAATAAAAATGTGTTAAAAACTAGATACTTGGTAAATATAAGTAGTCCACATTGTCGTTAATGTAATGTAAATATTTACGCTAGTCAAAAATATGTAAGTTAATGTCCAATTAACAAAAAAATGTGTTAAAAACTTAATGATTTATTAATCATATCGACATTTATGTTAACGTGCATGACTTGATACTTAAACCTTGTATTTGATATTAACATTGGTGGTGACTTGACTTCATATTTATGGTATGCCACCCTACATAAAATGTGTTAAATATTTGATAATGATATCAAGAATGACATTAATATCAACGCCTGTTATAAACTCAATACTCGAGCTGTTATTTCTAAATTAATTTTATTAAATTCCGAGAGCTTAACGGAATAAAAATTTTTACGAATAATGATGTCAAAAAAGTGAACAAAAATTAACACTTTACCAATAATGTTGTCCTTATCGTTAGTGTCGATTTTATTCGACATAAAGGCGGGACCAAAATGTGTGAGAACTCCATATATAAATTACAATCACATTATGGCTAGTGTTAACTACACGATCTACTTACAAAAATGAGTCAAAAAATCGAATAATCCATAAATGATATCTACATTAACGTTAACATATGTCAAAAATTCAATAATCGATCATATTTGCTGACTGGACATTTATTTGTGTAGAAAATCGTGTCAAAAATCAACAATAATATTGAAAAAGGTTTAAAGAATGTGTCAAAACTAAAATTATAACGTTTAAGATTACTTAAATAGTAAGTAAAAACTTAAATTAAATCACTTCATTTACATACATACATAGTTGAGCATCAATTAAATAAAAAATTCAGTTCTCACTTTCCCATGACTCATATCCTGCCCTCTTCCCTTTTTCATTTATGTAACTAGAATTTTAATTTCTCTTCATAAAATTCCTCCATCAATAATGGCAAACTAAATTACGCGACGTTGAAACTGAAAGCCAAAGCAGTGGAAAGAATTTTTTAATATTGTTACCTACTATACATACAAACATTTGACAGCATTATAATTTCTACTTTTAGAGTATATTTCAATGTATTTATTTAGTAGTGGCACTCCTCGACGAAGTCTTAACATGTACTGCTTCTTCTTCTTTTTCTAGCTTCCTTTTATTCAACAAATTTTAGCCGGAAGTTAAATAAATAGAGCAATTTCTTTATCTATGTGTGTGTGTGTGTGTGTGTAAAACTGGAATTGGAATGATTTTCAAAAGTTTTATGTGTACGTATACAGCAGCAAATACTCAATGAACTGCTCAAAAATCGTTACGAAGTTACGAAATGTTCGCAAATATTACAAAGTATGCGCTCAAAATCATTCCCTTGCTCATGACGAGCGGCACAAGCAGCAGGCTGGCAGAATATTACGCAACTATGTAGAATAAAACGCTGAACATGCCTTGAAGCATTCTGCCTTCATTGCTTCATTGAGTATAAATCGATCAAAAATTGGAAATTGAAAATTCCTTCATTTTATGCTGTGCATAACTGTCAAGGTTTTCTCGTTTTGCGTTTTCATCTTTTCATTTTGTGTGTGTAAGCTCCTTTTCTGGAATGAAAAATTCTTTGACGTGAACTCATGGAATAGTGGGTAGATCAGGGGTTAATAATTTTGCAAACCAGTATTCTTAGCTGCGAGTGTGGGGGGAAAGAGAGAGAAAGAGTGGAATGAACAATAATGAAGTGTCTTGAACGTGCGAGTATTTTTGGTGGTTGCATTGCACTCGTATGCGTAAGTATTTAATTTTAAGTATAGGAAAGAAGCAACTCCAACATGAGTGAATGTTGGATGGAATTTTCAAAAAAGTTAGTAAAAAAATTCGTTTAAATATTCAGAGAAATTGTAGATTTTCAAAAGTTTATTTTTAGAAAATGTTTTAATTTCTTTAGATCATACACATTTACGATTAGTTTTTTCAATTCTATATTTTCTATGAGCTTTAATTTACATCTTTCTTGGTCATTGCGAAAACCACAGAGAACATGTGATAAATCTGAGATAGTCGACGTCAAGGTCGAGATTTTTTCACATGAAAGTAGGGGGATCAGCTACATACCTTAGAGGCAGAGAGGTCAACGTCGACTTCGGCTCTTTCAGATTTATCCCGTGTGGTCTATGTGAAATAGTATCGACAGCACATAAGTGTAAGTGAGACAGAAGAAAACTATTTTTGTGAAATTTGATCCCTCCGTTGAAAGAAAAGAGAGAATAAAAAAATTTGTGTCGCAATCTCTTTTATTGGGTTAAATGGTGCGACAGAGTTTGGGCATGGTATTGCCAGATACGAATTTGTTCTTGCATATATTATAAATTAAATGCTTTATGAGACTGAAAATGACAATTTTCGATGTTTGCAACATTTGAAAGAGTCTTAAGTCAAAACCGAATATAATTACTAGTTATTTGGCTGTAATTAAAAGACAGTAAATAATTTCGTTTTACTATCTTCAGCAAAGTTATAGGCAATGTCATGCTACACAACTTTGTAGAACATACTATGGCCACAAAATCTCCTCTAGAGATGCTTTTAGTATCTAGAGTTGAAATAGATTTTAATACAGTCGCTGTATCATACTATCAAATACATTCGCTGCATCATACTGGGGCACACTCTCTTTATGTGATAACGAGATGTGTGTATCTTGCTGCTGTGATATGCTTATCTTATCTGCTATCCATTCCCGAAGCACGTGCAAAGAGAGAGATAAAGAGAGAATACTCCACGTCAAGCTTTCCATTTACCAATCGACGTCGTTGATTTCTTTTCCTATACCTCAATATACCATACAGAAGCATTGGCAAAAGTGAGTATATTTTTCTCTCTTTACTTTTAATCAGCCAATAACATATTATGAATCCACAGAGTGTT
Organism: Palloptera scutellata; assembly: GCA_958295655.1. Lineage (NCBI taxonomy): Eukaryota > Metazoa > Arthropoda > Insecta > Diptera > Pallopteridae > Palloptera > Palloptera scutellata. The sequence goes on along the minus strand of OY282452.1, from coordinate 29,073,912 downwards.
GGATATCGATAAAAATTTGCTTTCCCGGTCTAAATATTTTGAAAATTTGGATACAACTAAAAAAAGGTGGGAGAGAATGGAGGGTACCAAGCACTGGCTGCGTTTGTTGAAGTTTCGATAAACTTTCTGTAGTCTTTATGAATGAACCAAACATTTATTAAGAAAGCTGTTTCTTTCCTTCAACCAACAAGTCAAGCCATAATAACTTTTCACAATATGTGCGCTGCGCAACACTTGAGAGTCTATAACATTGTCAAAAATATCAAACTGCTTACTTAATTTGAAAATTGTTTTTCCCATGACGGACAGGCAGCCAGGCAATCACGCAGACAGGCAGACAAGTGAGTAGACGACATACATAAACGTCAGAGCAGTAGACAAATAGACGCAGAGTGAGCGACAAAATAAACACAAAACCTTATTTACATAAATATGTAAATATATTTTGCGGTGCAATTTATTTATTTATTTATTTATTTGCATGTAAAGTAAAATGAAAACAAAATAAATAAAATAAATATTGAATAAGTGAATGAATGAATGTATAAGTTCAAATGAATAAATAAATGAATAAATGATTGAATGAGTGAGTGACTGAATGAAAGTTTATATATGGTATGTATTTTCTTTGCGCTAATTTTGCATGAATTTAGAATTTTTGTGAAAAATTAATGGGCTTATGTTTAATATTGGAGCATTGCATTGGGAAAAGTTTTTCTTATGAAATTCTTCATATGAAATATTCAAATTCATTACAAATTTGTGTACATATTTATACCAAACACAAAAATGATAATGTCTTCAACTAAGTAATTTCTAGTAACATTCAGAAACCGAATTTTCTAAGCTAGGTTTTCTTGGTACTTAAACGAAATTTTGTGTTTTTGTTATTTCTTTAATATGGAATTGAAATGAATGAACATTTTGTACTGTTTGGGTTTGCCATTGTCCATTGGTAAATTTCAAACCTTTTGCTGATTATATAATGTAATGTTTACGTTTATACCTTTCGATATTCAAATCGGAAGTCCTCACGAAACACTAAAGAGTCTTAAGCTAAATTAAAATTAGTTGTCATGCAATGAATAGAAGGGAATAGATACCAATTAAATTAATATGAATTAAATATTTAGGATTTACCAGAATTATTTATATATTACACACACATTCATTCCCATTTCGCATACTCGTATTATGTATGCTCTGCATGTGTGTGTTTACGATTTGAAATCTGTTAATATCAACAAAACTAATCATTTACTCATTATATTATTACACTATTGCTCTCAATCTAACTGAATCTCTTTCTCTCTCTCTCTCTCTCTCTCTTACAGTATGGACTACATCAGTTTGGGTTGCTGCACTTTGGCATTCATTTTATATTTGAATACATTAAATTCTGGATTTGTTTATGATGACAGGTGAGTAGCCACAGATAGATGCACACACACACACATCCACACATCTACATATACACAGATTTATATGTGTGCGTTTTTTTATGAGAATTCAACATGCCTCACAAGATGACATGGGTTTGTATTCTCTCTCCACTATGAATACTAGAAATAAATAGAAATGTGTCGTTGAAAAGAAAATAAACATATATAAAAATTTATTTAATTTTAAAATATTAAATATGAAAGTGATTTAGGGCAGTGATTTTGCAGTACATAAATAATATGAAGAGGATGTGGAGAGAGAGTGGAGGGATTGAGGTTTTATCAATGCTTTTGGAAAGATTTTAATTCCAGAACTGCAGCCAGAATGATTGAAAAATTTTACCGAAAAGAAAGGAGGGATGGGGACGGTTTATCCCCATATCCTCTACCGCTCTTATGTCTGCTAGTGCAATAGAAGCTTATAAATTTTTCGTTACACTTATAGCAAGCAACAAGGATTTTACATATTTATTGCAAGGTATTCATTTGAAGCAGGGGGCGAAAGGAGGTGGAATTGTAGGTTTACATTCACATGCACTAACGAAGTTATATCGAAATAATTAACTTAATAATTAACTGAAACTTTACAATTTTTTCACATACTTAGCAATGTGTGACACGAGGCTTAATAATGCTTATATTATTTTCTGTTTATAAATTAAAAGCTTATAAGTTTCAAAACATAAAAAGTTGGAAAGTGATAGGAGTTTGGACTGAGTGTATGAGATTAAGGGAGAGAGAATCTTTCATTTAAGCCGTGCGTCTTGTTTTTTTTTTTATTTTTGTTTTCGGTCTATGCTCAAATTATTTTTATACTCCAACAACAAAACAACGAAGGGTATACTCCAGAAGCGCTTTTTTACCTACAATGGAACACTCCCCTGTCAACACAGTTGTTTACGCGAGCCGTGACACCATTTCTCCCCACTTTGCTCCCCTTTTGGAGTATTTACCGTGGGGTGGAAATGTTAGGGCATTCGAGGAAAATATTCCTTATCGAGAAGTACTGGGGGTTAAAATCCCATAAGTCTTACTTTTTCAAAGAAATTAAGCTTAAAAATACAGAAATTTAGTTAATTCTTTTATGCTAGATTAATCGTTAGGTAAAAAACAAACAAACTGTAAGGAAAATATTCGCCATCGAAAAGTAGTTGGGGGCACTGTAGGTCAAAATCACCGAAGCTCCAAATTTTCTTACAAAATTAACTCTTGACAGACAAGAGAATAGTTCTTGAAGTAAACCCATGATTTAGTAGCCCTGCTTGCATTATATAACTACGTTTTTTTTGTAAATTTCCGCTGGGTTTCTTTTCGCCTCGTCGATGACAAATCTTTATTTTTAGGCGGAGGTTGTCGGGGATGATCATAGCCGAGGAAGATGGAAAGTAAGAGTAGGAGAAGGTACCAGTACCGTTATGTTCTCGTAATTAAAATTGGACAAAATAAAGGTATTATGCCATTTAGTTTATACCTATGTATGAGTTGGGTTTACCTTCACCTAGGCTGCAGTAGAGTGATGAAAATTTATCTGTATTACTCAAGTCATTCTGGTTGTAAAGGGACGACTCGATGTCAGTTAAGTCGACATCTGATAAGGGGTCCTCATCCTCCTCTTAGTCCACGCTATGAAATATATCACCCATCATCCTTGATGTTAACTTTTACTCATTGTCCCTATCCAGGAATGGAGGATTATCAATGTCAGCAGAACCTTCGTCGAATCGAGCATTATGTTTACTTGGGCCAGCTGACCTAATCCCCAGATCGGGTTCTCCCCTTTTCATATTATAAGTTTTTTGATAGTGATGGAACTAAAGCCGCTGCTTATTGATCACAAAACTTTATATATACTTATTTCGAAATTGTGTCTAATCACATATGAATAGCTTAATTTTGTGGGATGCTGTCGTATCGTTGCGTCTTTCAATGTGTTTTGACCATCAGAATTCATCTACTGTTTCACTCTCTCTTTCTCGCTTTTCCTTTCCCTTCATATCGATCTGTGGCGTAGTGGTAGTGCGTTGGACTGCTACGCAGACTGTCCGGGGTTCGAATCTCGGCACAGGCAAAATCGAAAAGTAGAAAAAATAATTTTTCTACACGGCACCCACCACCACCTCTTGGCAGGCAATGTCAAACCTACAAGAGTAAAAATTGCTATGAAAAGCTTTTCACTTCGCCGTTCGGATTCGGCATTAAACTGTAGGTTCCTTCCATTCATGTACAAATATGACACGCACAACATAAGTGCATGCGAAAAGCTCGGCCTAGGCCCTCCATGGGCTGTTGTGCTATTAAAAGTAAGTAAAGTAATTTCCAAATTAACTCAGTGGAAAGCTATAAAAAGTGTAAATTTTTTTTTATGGTTTACTGCCGTATTTTATGCAATAGTAACTTGTATTAGATGAAAAGACGGAACTCTTAACAGGTACGGTTTTTAGTTGTTGAAGTAACATTAACACAACTTTTACATAAGTATATTCAATATTTATGGAGAGTGTTGTATGGAGGTTCTTAGTGTTGGAATTTAAATATTCTGGAACCCTAATTTTATAAGGTTAGATAAATAATGCGTTAGCCAAAAACTGGTAGGGGTGAGAAGGGGTAAATAAATGACAGAGTATTAAGGTAAAAGTTCTGAAAATAGCGAAGAAACCGTAAGGCTTCTTTTTTATAAAACGGGCTCAGGCGAATTTAGAGCGGTAAAATTTAAGATGATCTTTAACGGGCAAAATGTAAGATCAAAATGCATTAATCTTCACTTTCCAACATATATCTCCAAAATCTTAAGAGGGCTCTCATACAAAACTCCACTCCACTCCAGATACCACGGTGATCTTAGTGGAGTAAACTGTAAGAAAAACATTTAACTTGAGCGTACTAATCCGTATCCTCTTCGTCTTTTTCTTCTGTTAATGGCACAATAGCCTATATGAAGCATAGGCCGAACTTGGTGAGTTGAAGGAAGCTATAGTTTTATGCTGAATCCGAACGGCAAAGTGAAATGCTTTTTTTTAAGCAATTGTTACTTTGGGAGGTTTGCCATTGCCTGCCAAGAGATGGTGACGTGTAGAAAAATATTTTTTCTACCATCCTAAAAACAACGCCATGGCGACAATCATACCCCTATCTCCAGCCCTTAAGGGGGCTCCCATACAAAATGGAATGAAATTAGTTCTTATGTAATTTTTAAAGTGGTCGCTGTGGCGTAGTGGTAGTGCGTTGGACTGCTACGCAGAGTGTCCGGGGTTCGAATCTCGGCACAGGCAAAATCAAAAAGAAAAAATATTTTTTCTAGACGGCACCACCTCTTGGCAGGCAATGGCAAACCTACAAGAGTATAAATTGCTATGAAAAGCTTTTCACTTCGCCGTTCGGATTCGGCATTAAACTGTAGGTCCCTTCCATTCATGTACAAATATAACACGCACAACATGAGTGGATGCGAAAAGCTCGGCCTAGGCCCTCCATGGGCTGTTGTGCCATTAAAAGTAAAAGTAAAGTAAAGTAATTTTTAATTAATTTTTTTGAAATCCCTTTAACTCCTTAAATTTGCCTGGCCTGTGATCAAGATTGATCAGATTCGTGATCAACACCCCAAAAATGTTAGGCTCAATGTTTTAATCGAAGAAGTTTTTTGTTCAGTGATATTTTCAAAATATTTTAAGCTAATTACAATACATTTATGTATGTAGGTAGATAATTTTCACGATTTATGGCTTTATTTAGATAAACTGTAAGAGTTGCATTAATTCATGTACCTAAACACTCAACACACAACAATACATATAGATTTTCAGGTACAAATACGACAATATATGTATTATTTTGCATTCAATTTGACAACAGCATTTACATGTTGCCTTTGTTTTTTTTTTTTTTTTGTATTTATTATTATGTTGCTGTTGCTGTTGTCGCTTTCTCTTATATTTTATCTAACTACTTTCCATTGAATTTCTATTATTTACTAGAACATCCATAACATACATAAATTTTATTGCTCCTTCACTTTTTCGAGTACCGAACACAACTAGAAGAACAAAAGAAAAAAACTAATGGAAAAGAAAATCTACTAAATTATTACAAAATAGAATTGGGGCTTATCTTGACTGCTTTCACTGTAGTACATATAATTTAAAGCAAGGACGAGAATGTGCTAACAAAAACGACTGAAAGAAACGATGGAATTGTTGCGCTGCTGACTTGTTTCAAGTGACCATTTGCTGCTGCTGTTGCTGCTATTGTCAAAAACAAAAGTCTTTGTTTACTACATACAACATGAAATAATAATAAGAAACATATTTGTGGTTTTTCCTTCTTAGTATTCTGTTGTTGTTGGTTTTGTTTCATGATGATACAATATTTCCACGGAGAATTAGAAACTTTAACACCCAAAATTGTACAACATTTGCTGTATAACTGCGGCAATTTTCCTGTTTTAGCTGGTGTTTCAGGCCCACTGTATGAGTGTTTACCTGAACGGAATTGTAATGTTGCTGTTGCTGACTGACTGCCTGACTGCCTGACTGCCTGACTGCCTTCCTGCCTTTCTACCTGCGACAAAAACGAAACAAAACAAATTGCCCATAAATATTATCAAACAGTCATGAACAAAACAAAATGGAATTTCCCAAGCGATGAAAATCCAAATGCAGCAAAGTTAGTTTTCTTTGTGGGATTCAGCGAGAGAAAGAGAGAGAATGATCGAGGTAAACAGCATATTTCGACAGAGCTCATAATTTTAATTTTTAAAAATTCAAACTTTATACTGAAAAACTTTAAGACAATAAATACTGGAAGACGAAAAAAAAACAGGCAGAATCAGCTATGAAAAATCCGGAAACGGAAGCGGGAAACTTAAGTTTTGCGCAGTTGTTACGGAAGACAATAAAAGATACTAAAACATTGTGAAACTGTTTCAACACAAAATATCCAACTACAATCTAACTATTTAGTTGGTTAAAAAAAAAATAAGATAATAAGACCTAAAAGTTTAAAACAGAATTTCGATTTCTTATTTCTCGAGAGAGAGAGAGGGCGAAAAACTTACCTTATTTTCCATAAGCATGAAAAACTTTTCAATTTATTTAACTATAAAATTTACTGTATTTTTTTTTCTTTTTATTATTTTCATTTTTCGAAAATTCGAAAATTTCTTCATTAAACTTTGTAAGCAGCAGAGATATACATATGCAAGTAAATGTGTAAGTGTATTGCTTATATGTTTTTGCGAGTTTGTATGTGTTTCTCTTGAGTATGTGTGCGTTTGTGAATTCCCCTATGTCGCATATATTTGCAAGGTTCCTTTTTTTTTTTTTTTTTTTCTAAAACTGAAAGTGTCCCTTCATATTTCTTACATATCCTGTGTACGATGTGTATCCGTACGCGTCCTTTCTCTTTCTCTCTCTTTCCTCTCTTACCCCCTTTCACTCCTTCGTCGAACAAAAATTTTAGTTGCCGTGAAGAAAAGCGTTTGCGAAAAATCGCACAATACGAGTATTACACCTTGACATGACGCAATGAATTTTCTACTACATACGTACAAGGCAGGAGCAGGAGTTTGGATGTAGTAGTGGTACCTACCTAAAGGCGCACCACCAACACATGCGAACAGCCTTCAACGCAATAAAAGCAAAACGTGCCTTGACACTCACGTTGCTTGTCCCTTTTGTTCTTCTTATTGTTGTTGTACATTGCTGCAGCATTGGAATTTTCATCTAAAAATTTTACGAAATCGAAAATTTTCCCAAAGGCATTAGAGCAGCAGGAGCAAAAGAAGCAACATCAGTATTTGTTGCTCTACGAATACATACTTAAGTATAGTGTTGTTAGACTTTTCTGATTACAGTGTGCGAAATAGAAGTTGTCTATGGACTAAATTTTAATAAATGAAGAAAAAATAATGGAATTTTTCTGCAATTTTCTTCATTCTTATATTATTCTACGTAATCGAGAGTAGATCTGATTTAATTTTTATGTGATCTAGATATCATTTAGTTAATATTATAATAATATTGCAGCAGCTAGGCAAACGCAATTGTGAGATTGCGCGGCAGCTTCGCATTGCCCGTTCGTTTGTTTCTCGTGCAGCTAAACAGTTTATGGTAAGGAGCTGGGTCAGGAAGAGGTAGTGAAGCTACCGTCAGTACTCCCAGGAACCGCATAATCGGCTACAGCATAATTCCATGAGAAAAGTTGACATCAATCGTGAATCAGTTCGACTTATAGCAAAACAGAGGAAAAAGATGCTTACAAGCTCTAAAAAGGCCAGTTACTTTCGAATGAAAACAAGCGCGTACGACTCCATTCGACGTCAGGAATTGGATAGGAAAAATCGGTTTTACATATAATAATCTTTTTACTGTTGATCAAGCGCATAACCGTCAAAATGTCAGAAGTTGGTCAACAGAGGATCCTTGACCATCATACAACATTGCCAAAATCAGCAATTCGTCATGGTTTGGGGTAGGATTTGCGTAAATGGCAAGACCCGCGAGTTTTTTGTGGAACAAGAAGTCAAAATGAACCAAGAAGTTCACTGTCGTGAAATTTTGGAGGGTGTGGTAATCCAATTGGCGATAATATTTGGATGTTCCAGCAAGGCTCTGCGTCTGCTCACAGAACACAAGAATGTTGAAGGCCTAATTTTCCTGATTTTAACAGATCTCAAGAATGGCTACCATATTCGCCGGATCGCAATCCTTTTGATTACAGAGTATGGTATATTTTAGAGGCCAAGGTCTGTTCCAAACATCATTAAAATTTGCAGTTCCTGCAATAGTCGTTGCGTCGTGAATTGGACCGAATAATGGTGGAGAAGCTGCGGCCCATAGCCAAAAATTATTCCAATAGTTTGAAGCTGTGTATTCGTGCCAAGTGTGCGCTCTTTACTACAATTATAAGGAAAAGTTGAAAAAGAAGACCTATGTACTCTGAGAGAATAACTGTTTTCGTTAGCTCTCTCGAAGCATTGACTGTAAATTTAATTGTAATTAAAAATTCCGAAAAAGTGTATTGTTTCGGAGTGATAGAAGCTGAGACGAAGTTGGTTGCCGAAGAACCACAGAAAAATATAAAAAAATGGTTCAAGTCCACCCACTTTATAGATATAAATGTATAAGAATTATACATTTTTTTATGATGAAACAGACTTACTACGACAGAGTAAAAGCGAATTCACTGACCGAGTGTCACAAACTTTTTACTCTCTCATTCTCTCACAAAGAAAGTGCACCACAACTCGATAGAGTGACTGCGGATAGCTTTTTTCTTTTAACGTTTGGCTAAAACTGCGAAGAATACGTACAGAAAAAAAAGTTCGGGTCAATAGTTCAAATAAGCAATAATAAAAATTCAATTTTGAAAACGAGGTTTGCAAGCCACTGTGACATTATTTCAAGTATTAGACCAATAAAGGGGTGGGTAAAAATGCCTCAGATATTTGTATGCGAGTTTTTGTGGGTGTGCATCAAGAGGGGATATGAGACAAATACTCAGTCTGTGTTTGTAATATTATGGCAAGGCGGTGATACTATGATATATTGTTGCTTGCAACAAAAAACAAATAAGTCAAAAAAATCACTAAACAAAACGTGCGACATACACAGCATAGCACGAATCGCTGCTGCAAATTTGCCGATAACGCACACACACTCAATGCTGCCTTCGTCCTTTGTCAACAATCCAAGTTGTACTTGCCTGTTTTCTTCTGTTGCCACTTTGCCGTTGTTGTTGTTAATGGTGCTGCTTTTGCTCCTGCTATTGGTGTTGATGATGATAATGCATAGAAAAAGCAAAGAAGCGGTGGAACCAAGCTATGACTGTGTTGTTGTTGTTTTTGATGATGATGACGATAATGATGACGATGATGATGTTGTGATATATTTACACACACTCCAACACACAAGCAATGTACAACAGTGAGTGTATGCCTTAAGGTATATAACAGATATATACCCAGACACTTACATAAATGCAAGGAAATTGAGTAGAAAACACAACAACACCAGTATGCACTAAAACTGTAGTAGAAACGACAAAAGCAATACCAACAACAACAGCAATAAATACAGAAAACAACAACAAAGCTCAAAAATTGGAAAGACAACAGAAAAAAAACCTTAGTATAAACGCCCCCAAGTATGCAATACAATTTTAGTGAAATATTTTCACAAAACAATTTCTGTGGGTGGCTGTTGCAACTCCTTTTTCTTGTTGTTTTTGTTTTTGTTCTTATAGTTGTTTTAGTTGTGAGTAGATGTTTTTGTTAGTGTTGTTGCTGGTATTTTTGCCACAAATCGATTGAAATGAAGCATATGGAGCAACCGAGTATATCAAACATCAAAGCAGGTTGGGAAGAGAAGACGAATAAGAGAGAGAGAGGGAGAGCAAATCTCTTGAGAATATCAAAATTTTGAACGTTGTATACGAATGCGGTGCATATGTATAGGAATTAGTTGAATGAAAGAGCGTGAGAGTGAGAGAGAGCGCTCCCGAAATAAGTGATTTGAAGCAAGTGTGTGTTGCCCAAGTTAGTCGCAAATTTGTTTCTAAAATTCCCCGATTTCAAAAAAATTACCCATAAATAACATTTTAAGTATATTTAAACTTTATATACCGCTAAAACTAGTATAATCACATGATCGCTGAAAAATCGATTTTGCTTGAAAATTTAATTCTCAGTCGAAAATCTGGTTTCCAGCCGTTTTTTAATGAAAATCGTTTTTGTACAATTTTTATACTATTACAATATATAGTACTTTTCTTCTTAAATTTGTCCAAATATTTAAAAATAAGTTCATAGTACAAAAGGCGGTGAGGCTGCTTCGGTTAATTCTAAAATTGGTTTTAAAAATATCGTCCCTGAATAATTGGAAGCCGAGTACCGTTAATGTAAATGTGCTCTTACCAATGTCGTGATTGCTTGTGGCCGCTATCATTATAGCAGTGTATAAAGTCACAAGTTTCACCAGTAAACGTTTTCCTCTGTGAAAGACTATTTTAATGTCCACAAAGTCTCTTGCTACTAAGCATAGAAAATTCCCCACTCGTGTGAATATTTCCCGCAATTCGGGGCATTTTCCATAGCCTGACATCCGTCGTGTGTACACTACAAATATCTTCTCCTCTTTATGTTGCTACACCTGACGAAAAAAAACTAGTACAAGTGCACTTAAGTGTATAAAAATACGATAAGAAATTGTTTACTTTCGTGTGTAGCAGCATTTGACTACATTTTATAACTGTAAAGAAGTGTATACTCGTATGTATTTGTCTGTATGTGACTTAAAAATGTCTATAAACAATTTGTAGGATTATATCAATTTCATTTGGAATTTAATTTATGCTTGACTTGCATTAGTATCAAAAAATTAGTTACTCAAAACCAAGAAAAAAATTTAATAAAATGCGAGCTATTGATTATCATACGAGGTATGATCAAAAAATAAGCGTTATTTTCAATTTTTTTAAAAAGTATTTATTTTTTCATCAACAACTATCTTGTCCCCTTCAAAGTAATCCCTCTCAGATATAATACACATGTGCCAGTGTTTTTTCCAATCCTCGAAACACTTCTGAAACGCGCTTTTTGGTATCGCCAACAGCTCCTGTTTCGATTTTTCTTTTATCTCCTCAATCGTAGCAAAACGCTTTCCTTTCATCGGTGTCTTCAGTTTTGGGAAGAGGAAAAAGTCAGCGGGGGCCAAGTCCGGTGAATACGGTGGTTGAGGCATGATAACGGTTTTGTTTTTGGCCAAAAACTTACGCACAAGCGACGTTGTTTTTGCTCAAAATTTATTAATTTTGGAACAATCTTCGCTTCCGCACGTTTCATGCCTAAAACATACTTAAAAATTGCTTCGCATGAGCCGAACGATATGCCAACATCATTAGCAACCTCTCTGATAGTGATTCGACGATTATCCAAAATCATTTTCTTCACTGCGTCAATGTTTTCATCGGTTGTTGACGTGCTCGGGCGACCAGGACGAGCATCGCCATTGACATCTTCTCGGCCTTCATTAAACCGCTTATACCACAATTGAACTTGTGTTCTGCTCATAGTAGACTCGCCAAAGGCCACAGTCAACATTTCAAATGTCCTTGCACATTTAATTTAATTTTTTACACAAAACTGAATACAGTTTCTTTGATCCATTTTTTGGAATAGTAAAAAATCGAAGAGCACACCAAAACACGACTAACCTTTTTATCTGTCACAAACAAACTGACAATCCAAAATGGTTGGTATTGCTAACATATATAACAGACATGTGTACCAACATAACAGAAAAAAAATGCGAAAATCGAACATACGTAACTCACGAAATTTGAAAATAACGGTTATTTTTTGATCACACCTCGTATACTATAAAAGTATAAAAATAGTTAAATATTTTTTACACTTTGCTTTAAATTTAAAACCACAAATCTGTTACATTCCTTTCTTATACTTTATTATCGTACCCGTTTCTAATATTTTTATATTTTATTTTATTATTGTAATTAAACACAAATGACAACAACCACTCAACATTTCTGCCGCATATGTGGTTGAGGATCATTTAGGGGATCACCTACAAATGCAAAGCATTCATTGTATTGATTAAGAATGAAAGATTGGTAAGAAGTTATGGCCTAGTCGGGAAATGAAGCCCGAACCGAGAATTTAGCTTGCTCCACCAAGGCATCCATTCGGTGCCCCGCCAAACACTTACCTACTTCCTTATTTACCTGTTTCCTCTTGCACCGATATCTTCGTCAGCCATTCTTAGAATTACTTTGGAATTTACGCTTGTACACTTGTACGTACGCTTGTACGCTTGGGACTGTATGGGTATGAGAAGGGGGCTCTCGCCATAAAGTAGGTGTGGCCAGGTCAGATGCCATTGCTGCGGAAATACAGAAACTTACCAAGTATCTGCACCCAAGACAAACCTACTTAGTTAGGTGAAGAGAAACGTTAACATGAAAACATACCTGCAAACAGATTTTCTTGCCCACCTCTGCCACGACGACAATTGCTGCAGCTGTTGTTATATATTTGCTATGTAGTTATTTCTATTACAGCTTTTACTTCTGCTACATATTGCCTTGTGAGTTTGTGTCAAATGAAATGAATGGCAACAATTTTCAAATTTCATTTTCGTAAAATTTCAAACCATAAAATTAAACTAATTTTCTAGGAAAATTTTCACATTTCAAGTGAAAATTTCTCACATAAAAGTTTGTCGCTGCTATTATATATGCTGCTTCACTTTGCCCTGCTTCCTCTCAGTTTTTCTTCCCAACTAATTACAACAATTATAAACAATTTCAAACAAAGTTCACTTTTGTTGTTGACTCAACACTCTCACTGTATGTATGTATGTATGTTGTAGAGCCGTAGGAACCCAGTAGTACTTAGGATTGCCTTTGGAGTAATTATCGAACGCTCAACACCGAGCAATGGAATACTCACTATTTCTCCAGAGCTCTTTCATTTTGTACACTTTTTTTAATATTACATGTCTTAAGTAGTAGGGTATGGAATAATTTCTTTTAACTCCAAAAGGAGTTATAAAGGAGGACGAAGGACTTATGTTCGGTCTTGTTTCTTTCTCTTTTACTTCTAGTAAATTATATTTCTTTTCTATTGTTTTAATTTGTTAATATTTATCTATAGTCTACATACCTACATACATATGTATGTATATATTTTTATTATTATTTACAAAATATAATTATTTAAATTTAAACAAAGCTAGAATTTATTTACATTCATTCTTGTGCATAATATTTTATGTGATTGTTGTGATAACCGAAAACAAAAAGTATTTGTTATTCTTTTTTTCTCAGATCTGAAAATAAATCTCTTTTATTGATCGCTTTGAATTGTTAAAGGAGCCATAGTTTACTAACTACTCGTTTGAGGAGCAATCTGAAATTGTGCAACTGGGAAGTAAGTGAGTTGAGTGAGTAAATGTGTTGAGAAGGAGAAAGTGTGTATCTTTGTGTATGGGTAAAAGAGTGCAAAATCCTGCTACTTTTTTGCTCTCGCCTCTTACTCACTCATTTACAAGATATTTGTTTGCTGCCGCTGCGTGGCCATTAGTAGCACCAAAGTGTTACTAGTGTTTCCTAATTTTCTTAACTTTTTACTCTTTAATTTTTACTTGGTTCTTCTCTTTTATTTATTCCGAATTTTTGTTGTGTGAAAGGAAAGAGAAAGTAATTTGAAGTAAAGGAAATTTTCTCCAGCAAAATTGTGCTTTCCTGGTCATTGCAAAATTTTAAATGCTATTGAGATGAAACACCTGATTATTCTTAGTTTGTTTTTGAGGCATAATGTACCTATATTTGACCTAAACTCCCCAAATTATGTAGTACCTAGCTTTGACTTTCTAAGCTTAGGGATCTGAGCCCAGTACGGGTAATGTTTTTTGTTACAGATTTTATCTAATATAATTATATCAAATTTGCGTCCCATGTGAAGTTTTATAGATTTTGCATCAGCGGTTATATACCTCGTCCTGAATGGGTTAACTCTCAAAAAACAGAAATTTTTCTATTACTGATCATTTTTCAGACTTCATTCCATGGGCATGTTAAAGGGAATACGATTTTTCGGTTTTCTTCGCCAATTCTTCCTCCTTCGTGCCTCCTGTGGAATGCTACCGCTCGTTACTTTTCGTACTTACATATTTCATTCATTTTTCAGCATTTTTTTCAATCCGATTTCTGTCAAGATTTCAATATGTTCATGAAGGCATATTTAAATAAAGAAGTTCTCTATTCTCCCAGCCCCTCTTTCTCATCTTATAACGCCTTAAATCTGCCCATATTTCATGCACTTTCTATATAAATTTTCCCATTTCAATATATCAAATATTTGGCATTTTGCTGCCGCTGCTATTTTAAGTTTAAAACTACTTTATTGTCATGACTGTCATGTCTTACAGCAACAACAAAAAAAAAATCATAAATGTCTTAAATTTATTTCCTTTTCTTTGGCCCAATCGAAATATTCACATAAAACACAAATATGCGATTTTATGTCACAAAAGTTACATGGCCAACGCCGCGGACTTCAACTCGCCAACTCCCAACCCAATGAAATGATTTAAACGACCAAATACAACAGAAACCGAAGCAACACACTGCAACAAATACTAAAATTTGAAGGTGGCTAGATTGAAAGAAACAGTTGCAGAAACATTTCTAAACTTGTTCTCAAATTAATTTCACGAAAGAACAAATTTTTTCTTACTATATTTCTTCCAAGCAAAGTAAGTATCTACCTACAATATAATAAAAATTAAGTACCTACCTACTACTTAGGTCTTACGTATCTCATTGTACCTAAGTATATGTAGACTGTTTACATTTTATGCTCGCTTTGTTGCTTCTGCTGCCTCTGCTGCTTATGTTGTTGCTCCTATTTGTGCTTCAAATATAAAACTTAAATCATGTCAAAGTGTGCCATAACATTTTGGCAAATGCCAAATCTGAGTAGGTATGAATAGCATGAAGAAAACATGGCGTGGGAGGAAGTGGTGAAGAAGGAGGAGGGGGCCATCGGTTGTCTTGGTTAATAAACCACACGAATGTTATATCTTTCTTTTCTTATGCCGCCGAGTACCGAAAACAAGAACAGCAACATTAGAAAGGAAAATGTCCTTTTGCAAAACTTTCATACTCTATCTCTTTCTTCTTTCTCTCCTTCTCACAGTAGCATTTGTTTGCTTGTAGCCAGCGAGCGCAACCGTTTTTATTTTATGACCCTCATTATAAGGTTATATGGACATAGGCACGGGCATGGGCTCTCAATTTTACTCCGGTATAAAATTTGTATGTTATTTTCGTAACTAAATCAGTTACAGCGCTGTAATTTTTTTTTCCTTTTCCATTTAATTTTAGGTCTTATTTTTTATAAGCCCATATTAGCCACGTCGGTCGTTCACGAGAAGTACACAAATAATAAAAAAAAAATTTGTAAAAAAGGAGAAAACAAACGGCATTTATTTGCCACTGGCAAAGTCAAATGCAAAGGCGAGTGACTATCAAAACAAAACATACACACAAAACAAAAAAAAAAACGCTAAACAACAAAAAAAAACAACAGGAGAAGGACAAGGTATGTCCGCTTTTCTCTCTACTTTCACCCCACCCTCTCTCTCTCTCTCTCTCTCTCCTCTAACCCTAAAAGAAAAAAGGAATATCAATCGCATTACTGCGAAGCTAAAAAGCGAAACGTAAAAATTAATAAAATACAAAAAATGAAAATAACACAAATGAAATGAAATTGTGTTGTTAACGTAACGTATAAATCAGTTTAAATGGTGGTAAACTTGATTTTTATGATTTCCACCGAAGAGAAAGAGCGTTGATGGGTGCTGAAGAGCATGTAGGCTTCAAACTGTAGACTTTAGTATAGTTGAAAATGTTGTTGGAACTTATTAAAATTTTTAATGAGAATTTAAAGATACTTAAGTTGTTGTACTTATATTTCAATGCACTTTGCATTAGTAGTAGTGCTACTTTGTGGGCGTCTTATTATACGCCAGGGCACCAGAAAGCCGGCAGGCTAGAGTTAATTTTGGTGAAAGTGTAAGGTATGATTTTCGGAAAATTATTCTAGCCGCCTACCGATTCTCTGGAGCCCTATCTTACATACATACATACATTCAGTGTAAGTTACAGAGGGGAGGATTATGGAGGTTGCAGCTCCTCCCACAATTGATTAAAATTCTGTATAGTATGAAATAGTGTAGCATTTAGGAATCGACTAGTAGACAATGCGCGCGGGCATTAATTTGTGACCAAATTTTTTATTAAAAGTTGATCTGAATTTTAATTTTAGTTGTGGTCTAAATTTCGGCTTAGTAAGTTTTAATTTTTGATCTAATGTTCGGTCTGAGTTTGGTGTAATTTTCGGTTTGAGCTTTGACCTGACTTTTAGTTTGTCCTTTCTATGAATTTGGAGTTATTTGGGATTCAAGTTGTGGTCTTTTTGTTTTGAGTTTTGTTCTGAATTTTGCTTTGATACACAAAGTTGATCCAAATTTTATATACTCGTTTGATCTAAAATTTTAACAAATTTTTGCTACAATTTTTCGTATGATGTTAGTTACAATTTCTTGTTTAATGATCTAATTTTTCATCTGCTTTCGGTCTAAGTTTTCATTTGAATTTTGATCTCAATTGTCCTCTGCGTTATGATCCGAAATTGGTCGGAGTTTTTGTTGCATTTTTTGTTTGAATTTTGTTTTGAATCCCGTTATTTCTTTGGTCTAAATGTCGATATAAGTTCGAAGTGAGTTCTAGTTTCGTTTTTGGGATGATTTTTTATCTCGCTTTGATCCAAGTTTTTATTTGCTTTTTGGACCGATTTTTTGATATGAATGTGTTTGATTTCTGTTATGAATTTAATCTAATTTTTTGACGTTTTCTCTTACCTGGGTCGATCAATAAGTACCCGTGTGTGAAGATAGGTCATGTACTGCCATCTGTCACACGACACCACACTAAATTGCAAACTGATTCATAGGTTAGTTTTTATTTGGCAGCCATTAGTATCACTAGTATCGTGTTTCGTGTTTCCCGATAAAACGGAAAAAGAACAATATCGATCCGTAATTCGGTTTTTATTTTTGGATGGAAAAACATGCGAAGAAATAAAAGCGAAGTTGGATGCTGTCTATGTGGACCCTTCACCATCTATGTGAACCTTAAGATATTGGTTCAACGAATTTAAACGTGATCGTACATCTGTTTTTAATGAGGAGCGCCCAGGCCGCCCGGCAGACGTGATTACCAAGGAAATCATTGAAAAGGTCCACGACATGATTGTCGCTGATCGCCGAACGAAAGTGCCCGAAGTAGCTGAGGCCGTAAGAGTATCGTACGAAACGGTAATTAATATTTGAAATGATAGGTTTAGCATGAGAAAGGTGTCGGCCCGATGGGTGCCGCGATTTCTTACGGTGGACAACAAGCGGATACGGAATTGTCGCGGCCAAATTACATGAATTGAACTTTACTGCCGCACCAACCGTACTCGCCCGACTTTGCTCCCTGCGACTTCTTTCTGTTCCCCAACATGAAAACGTGCCTGGGGGGAAAAAAATTCAGCTCAAACGAGGAGGTTATCGTCGAGACAGAAGCGTATTTTGAAGAGTTTGACAAATCGTATTTTTTGGAGTGGTTAAAGAAATGGCAGAAACGTTGAGAAAAGTGTATTGAACTAAAAGGAGATTACGTTGAAAAATAAAAAAAAAATAATTGTGAAAAACTTGCCTCTTCATTCCGAACACGGGTACTTATTGATCTACCCTCGTAGTATGAATTTTAGTCTTACTTTTGCTTTGTTCTTTGTCTGAATTTTAAATTAAATTTGGTTTTGAGTTTTGGTTTAAATTTGATATATAATTACTACATGTTATTGTCCATTTTTTTGGATTGAGTTTTGGTCTGATTTATGGTACTTATAATTTTCATGCAGTTTTGTGTTTTGTTTAATTGATTTTTGGTTGCTGTTGCGTAGTGGTAGTGCGTTGGACTGCTGCGCAGAGTGTCCGGGGTTCGAATCTCGGCACAGGCCAAATCAAAAAGTAGAAAATATAATTTTTCTACGCGGCACCACCTCTTGGCAGGCAATGGCAAACCTACAAGAGTAAAAATTGCTATGAAAAGCTTTTCAGTTCGTCGTTCGAATTCGGCATTATAACTGTAGGTCCCTTCCATTCATGTACAAATATAACACGCACAACATGAGTGGATGCGAAAAGCTCGGCCTAGGCCCTCCATGGGCTGTTGTGCCATTAAAAGTAAGTAAGTTAATTGATTTTGGTATGTTCCTGATCAGCATTTCTTACTAAATTTTTGTTCTGATTCCTCCTTAATTGAATGGTTTAAAGAAGCTCAGGCAATGCAATCTGGAACACTTTTTGTAATTCACTTCAGCCTGTCGATTTTCTGATTTCGCGTATATTATTAAATGAATCTTTTGTCTACATAATTCACTATTCAACAGCTCAATATTACAACGAAGTTAAGCTCAGTTGGAGCTCCTTTTATTTGTTAAGCCATCAATAAGGAAACTAATTACATAAGCACAACCAACACAATTAGTTATATATGTATGTGTTAGTAGTAGTATATTCATAAGTATAGCTAACATTTTCATAAATAATATCAGACAACAGACTCTAAATGGTACTTTAGACACAGAGGAGTAGAGCTACCCAGCAGCAAAACAACCTATTGTCTTTTCAGAGAAGAGAAGAGAAATTTTTTTTTTCTATTTTTCTACTCTTGCCTGCTACTTTTTCTTAAACTGAAGTGAGAGTAACTATGTACTTCTGAAAGAAGCAGTTAGTTGTCAATCCAGCGATTTTTCTGTGAGAAATATAAATTTGTGTAGCGGCAAAACTTAACAAAACAAAATCGCCGAAAACTTTTATTTTCATCTGGTGGCTGGCAGAGGGATTTTTCAGTCTTACTTTTTTCGCACCAAACGTTAACAATACTGACAATAGTTTTGAATTCCAAATTAAGAGCACAGCTAAAAGCAAGATAGTGATATAGTGAGGGTAACAATGAGAGCAAAGTAATATCACAAAATTTAGAGCATTGCTTGCTTTAGCAAGAGAGCACAATTCTTGTCGCTAGAGTGAGAAAAGATATGATAAAAATCAATCGAGTTGGAGAAAGAATGAGAGAAAATAGTGTGGGTTGTAGTAATGTAACCGCTAAAGAAAATTAAAGCTGAGAGATGATGAGATTTCCTTTTTTTAATATTGCTGGGTGCCAATGTCGCCCGCAGAGCATAGCGAATATAAATTGACAATTAATCAACTCAATTTGTTTAACAAATACATAAACAAAGATAAACACACACACATATATATGTATTGTCTACATCTATAAAATTTATGCGCGAATTCAAACATTCCCTGAAGCCAATCGGTCTAGTCTTATACAAGTATTATACTAGACCGCGAGGGACCACAATTAGAACCATGTCTACTTCAAACACATGAGAACAGACTAGTTATTTATATACAGGCTTGTCATTGGATAGAACCAGTACTGGTCCCACAATGCCTTTATATATTAGTCCAAAAAGTAGTTACATTGGACCATTGTTGGTTACCGGTTGTGCGCCAGCAGAGAATGGTCGAAAGGGAGATATAAAAGAAGAAGAAGTTGTCATAGCTTCAATGGAAGTTTCTTGGCAGATTCGTATTTCGTGTTTGCAAGTTTATTTATGTATGTATGTAAACTAATACCATTATTAAGGATACAGCACAGCCAAAACTAAATAGATACGAAGGTAGGTAGTTGGCAAGGTGGGCAGCGATGGCGTTGTCAGTGACGGTAATGGCCTTGTGAAAGGAAATTAATTTGGTTAGAAGCGAAAACAGTAGGTACTTAATCATTTTAATTAATATGACAGTTGATCTTATGAAAGCGAGCGAGAGAGAGAGAGAGAGAGAGGGGGGGGGGAACGAAAAGAAACGAAAGGCATTCGTCGAATAGGAATATGGTACAAACTACAAGGTAACAAGGACACGCACAGATGATAATAATGACACCAACAACAACAACACACTGAACATCATTTCAATGATATCCTGTTGCTTAATTAGTTTGACAGTTCACTCTTGAGACATTTATCATTGTCGTTGCTTGTTTGCTGACGTATAAAAAAATTAATTTTCTTTTTCTTTCTTTTTTCTTATCGGTTCCCCATGTAGACGCGCCATTTTAGCCAACACAGATGTATCTGGCAGCTCATCATGGCAGAATGCCTTTCTCAACGACTACTGGGGCACACCGCTCACCGACTCCGGTTCGCACGGCTCCTATCGGCCGCTGTGTGTGTTGAGCTTTCGCTTGAATTTCCTACTGGGTGGCTATACGCCGTGGGGCTTTCATTTAATCAATAACTTAATGCATTGCCTTGCCACGGGCTTGGTGGTGAAATTGGCACGTTACTTTCTGTCGTCGGTGTGGGGCGTGATAGCGACGGGCGCCCTCTTCGCGGCGCATCCCATACACAGCGAAGCGGTGGCGGGCATTGTGGGGCGTGCCGACTTAGCAGCGTGCATCTTTTACTTGCTCACATACTTGATGTATATGCGGCACATAGTGTGGCGTGAACACGGCGACCAACGGCAATGGTTGGCGTTAGCTGCAACGCTGTTTTTGTCGTTGGTCGCGTTGCTGTTCAAAGAGACGGCGATAACGTCGCTGTTGGTGTGCGGCATCTTTGATGCGATACGCGGACTGTGCGGATTCAGTGATAAGGTGAGTAAAGCGAATGAATGCTTTAATACTTGATGATAATGTTGGTTTTCTTCTTTCTATCTCTTTCCTTTGCAGCAACGCATGCGCTCTCTTTGCATTTTAGCAGCAGCGCTCGTCTGTACTGTGTATTGTCGTCTGCTCGTGCTGCCACGGCCACAAACCTCATTCTCCACCGCAGACAATCCCATTGCGAAAACCAACTCAGTGTGGACTCGTTTTCTCACCTTTCTCTATCTTCCAGTATTCAATTTCAAGCTGCTGTTATGCCCACAAGTGCTGAGCTTCGACTGGGGCATGGATGCCTTACCGCGTGTCACTTCCATCTGGGATAAGCGCAATGTACTCAGCCTGTGCTTTTACGGCGCACTCGCCTCAGTCTCGTGGCGCAGCTGCAAGTTGTTGCTGCGCCGAAGAAGTGAGCGTCTGGCAAAGCAACTGCACGCCACCAATAACACCCTGTACCAGGTGCATCATCACACACATCGTAAGTCACGCACGAAGAAGAAATATCGCGTTCTCAATCCGAACACCGATGTCTCAACGACTTGTGCACTCACGCAAACGCACACGAATACGCACACGGGTGCTGCAGCGCCTTTGCCTTATCGCACTGCAGCGACATTGACGCGTTCGCTGCCTATTGTCAAACAGAAGCATCTTCTAACCGCGGCGGCCTCACCAGCGTCACTGAGTAGCATATGTCGTGATTGCCAGCACGAGCTCAGCTCCGAACAACATACCTCGACGTGTCGCACGCTCAACAACAACAACAACGTGCTCTCGCTCTCAAGCACCAATTCCGTTTTCAGCGACTGCTGCTGTCATCAGTTACTGTCTTCCAGTGGTGGTGCGCCACACTTGCTGTCCCTGGCGCTGCACAAAGCCATCGAGGCGGTGACGCCAAGAAGCTCACGCAGCAGTAGCAGCTGCAGCAACAGCACAACGGCTAGCAATAAGAGTACAGGCAGCAGTACTTCTAGTTCCAGCTGCAGCTCTTCAACTTCGTCTACTTCATCTACAGAGTCATCGGCATCACCGACTTCGTCGTCAATGATGCGCGTTAACAGCAGCAGCTACAGTCAGCAACACGCTTACTTGTTGCCACAACGCTGCAACACAAATTCCTGCGTCTTGCTGATGGCAATCGCTTTTCTTACGCTTCCCTTCCTTCCTGCTACGAATTTATTCTTCTACGTGGGCTTCGTCGTAGCCGAGCGTTTACTGTATTTGCCTAGCGTCGGGTATTGCCTGCTCGTTGGCTTCGGTATTGCCAAGTTAATGGAGCGTGTGCGAACGCCAAACGCGCGAAAGCGCAAATTGGCAATTGCGATCACGTTGAGCGTAGTGCTGAGCGTGATGGGGGCACGTACCGTGCGACGCAATCTAGATTGGCGAGACGAAGAGAGTCTGTACAGAAGTGCCGTGCAGGTGAATCCACCAAAAGGTGAGTTCTAGGAGGAAGGAAAAAGAGAATTGAAATTTCTTATAATGTTTTTTTTTGTAATTTTCTTCTGAATATCTCACGTAGCTCTTGGCAATCTTGGAAGTGTCCTTAGTTCTCAGGCTCGCTATGAAGAAGCCAAAGAAGTTCTTTTAGAGGCGATAAAATTTCGGCCAAACATGGCAGATGTACACTTCAATCTGTAAGTTGAAACACAATGCATTAAATTATTTAACTTTTTCAAATCCCTGTTGGAGTGTAGGAACTCAGAAAGGGAAATAAATGTGTAAAAAAAGAAAAGAATAGGAGTAAACTGGTTGAGAGGGGAAATAGAGTGAATGGAGGAACTTAATGAAAAAGAATCATAATGGCGAAGGGAAATTGGTGATGAGGGAAACTTGGTGATGAGGGAAACTTGTTGATGAGGGAAACTTGGTGAAGGGAAATTTGGTGGAAGGGAACTTTGTAAAAGGATATGATAGGAAAGAAATTGGGAATGAGGAAACTTTGCTGGAGGAGGCTTGGTGATGAGAGAAATTTTGTGAGCAGGAGTGAAGGGAAAATGTACTGAAAAAGAGAACTTTGTGAGAAGGGTCTTGGTTGAAGGGATATTGATGCAGGGGCAAACTTGATAAAGAAGGAAATTTGGTGGAAGGAGATTATGATGGTGATGAGACAAACTTAATGAAAAAGGAGAGTACTCTGGAGAGGACGTGGTGATGAGAAGAACTTGGCAATGCGAGGACTTTGTTGAGGAGGGAAAATTGCGTGAATGGAGAATGGAGAAAACATGAGTGGAGAAGAATTAGAAATATGAAAATTTTATACGAATATAAACTTGGTAAGGATGAGGAAACAATTTTCGTTGGCAGGGAAATCTAGTGAGAAGGAAACATAGTAGTAGTTGATGAGAGGGGAAGTTTGGTTAGGGAAGAAAATTTGTGAGGAAGTGAACTTGGCATTGCAGAAACTTGCAGAAACTTGAGACGACAAATCTTGATAGGGCAAACTTGGTGGAAACATAGGAAAGTTGTGTGACGAATATTGTGAAGGGTTAAAATTTGTATATAAGAAAATTTAATAACGACAGAAACTGTTCGTCTTCTTTAACTTTTTAACTTTACCGAAATTTGAAAATTACTTGCTGAAGGGGAAACCGTATTTAGTAAAGCGGGACGGAAAATGAAACTTACATTTTTGACCTTTATTAAATAAAATTGCGAATTACGTTGAACAGAGGCCGTTCTACAATATTTAAAATCACGCACACATCCAAATCATACACACACGCACATTACGCTATAAATACTTGAGCATTTATCATTACCTCATTTTGTGCCAGTGCGGTTCCGATTTGTGCTCCATTCTGCAACATTCACTGTCATTATTTTGCTGCTAAATGACAACAGTTGCTTTCAAATCTGCTGCTGATGATGCTGCTGACATGATGCATGATGCATTTATCTTCGAAACATAAGCACCGCACATTATTTCCTCTTTGTTGTTTCATTTTTCCGTTCATCATCATTTGTGTCATCATTTTTGTATTTATATTTCTTACAAATCTCAGCGATTAAGTGAAACAAAAAAGAGGAAAGCAAAGCAACAACACCATTATCAGCATAAATCTTGGTGGAGGTGGTAAAGCAACATACCAACATTTTACTCATTCGCCACATATGCTCAACACATTCAATGCATTCATCAACGCTTTGCTTTTCTACTTTTTACTTTCTTCTATTTGCTGCATTCATTTTCTTCGAGGTTTTCCTCCGTTCAACAGGCATCCTCTTTCAATGGATGACAACGACAAAATGCCTCTTACACTGCTTCTACATACTTATTTTATCACCACATGTAAATGAGTACAGAAAAAAACTGAAACCTTCACGGTTGTTTCTACTATTTCAGCTTTCAGCTTTTTTTCCTTGCCTTTTTCAAAATTCAAAAGCCTAAAGTGAATGTGCCTTGAAAAGTGTTTTGCTCACTCTTTCAGTCTGACTCTTTCTTACTCACTCTGCTACACTGGTTTGAAAGAAATTTCACCTGCTTTTTTCTAGTTACCTTGCTTTTCTGTGTTTTTTTGCACTGCGTATATTTCACAACGTCATCAATGCTGATGTTGCTGTTGGTGATGGTGATGAAGACGGTGTATATTGTGATAGTATCTGTACTATATGCATACATATGTACAAATGCCTCTTTATTTGGTGCGTGGTGTGTACCTTTCTGTTTTACGTTGCTTTTGCAGTAAAGTGCTCCAGTGCATTCAAATCAACATCATGTGTTCTTTTATCAACTCTCAACGTTCAACTACTCAACTCAACTGCATTTTTTTTTACTATCTTTCACTCACTCAGTCATACATATGTACATTCACTCACTCACTACCTTTTCAATGCCGTCGTAACCAAAGTAAACCTGATGTGGCTTTAGGATTTTTTTCCCCCATTGCCTTTTCATTTGGCTTTCGTTCATTTAATTTCTGTGTTTTTAATTTTTACATTTTTTTGTTGTTGTTCTTTTTGTTGTTGTTGGCATCAATCGATAGCGTTGCCTTTGACTGAATTTCAAATTGCATGCATTGTGCTACAGTGGTCAGGTGTGGATTTCTTACCCATCTGCCTCTGTTTCACCTAAAATCAGAAACACTCTGCTAAAATCTTAACATACATAAAATTTAACATCAGAACTTGAAACGGTTTCACTGAGTGTATGCAAGGAAAAAAGGAAATGACATGCAAAGGGCGTAAATATATTATCAGATGTCTGGCATAGTTTTTTATCTCCCCGAATTTTTAGATTTATTTTAATTAACTTTTGCTCCCGATATAATATGAAGATCTTAATTAAGGCCAAGAAGAGTTCCTTGACCCAAAAACCGGTCTGCCCATAATTGGGAATCCAGTATAAGGAAACTTTTCCAGAAATTACTAACTTTTGTTTCGGAGCCTCCTCAGCTCTAAGATCGAAATTAGGCACTGAAATAAGTTTCTTGTCCCAAAAAAAACAGTGTACACAAAATTTTGCTTGATTTTACTAACTTTTGTTCCGGATCTCCCTCAGGAATATTTTTAAGAATAAAATTAAGGCCAACAATAATTTCTTGAACCAAAGGCCAAGAGACTTTCAATAACATTTAAAAGCTCATTTATGGAATTTCAGTATAATGACACATTTAAGCTTTTGCCTGATTTTACTAATTATTGCTCGGGAGCCCCCTCAGGAAATACGATAAGATCAAAATTAAGCCCGAAAAGTTTTAACGAAATCGGTTCCAGCACAAGGTAAAATTCTGACTTTTACTAACTTTTGCTTAGCTCTCTTACGAAAGATATGGTGGAACATGTTTGACTTTTCATGATTTTACCAACTTCTGCTCTGGAGCCGTTCCCCTTCAGAAATGACTTAAAGTTTGATATTAAAAAAAAAAAGAAATTAGTTACGAAATAAATGTGAGCAATATTTAAATAAAATTCGTCGGTCCATAGATGGAGCTTCAGAACAAAGAAATAGGTAGGCCATGGTACGCAAGAGAACACCGTTCAAACAAATGAGTTTCATATGAGAACATAGAGTGTAAAAGAAGGAGAAAGACAAAAAAATTGCAACCACACCAACTTACTACTTACAGTATAACTAGCACCGATGACTGTATGGGAAACAACAACAAAAGCTGGAGTGCCAGCTGCTATTAAGCAGATTTATCGGAGAGTTTAGAATTTGATCGCTTTAATCGCACATGTTGAATGATCTAGCGAGTAAAGCACACCTATTGTATTGCATATTTTTGCGGGCATAATTTTACTTAATTTAGATTTGATTTGATTTGATTTTGAGGGGCTAGGAGGATCAGCCTTTAGACCATTGTACTTTTCCCACATACATAGAGCAAACGCAGAAGAGTAAAAACATCTCCTGTATTACTATTCTCAACAAGCAAGGGCAATTTATATATTTTTTCTTCAAGTAAATAAGTAAAACAAATTTATTATTTCTCTATGTAAGAGTGTGATATTTGAAGAGAGTAAAATTGCCATATCATATTGCCATATAATATGAACTTCTAATTTTGGTCCTTCCGGGAGCTAAGATCTTTACATGTTCAAACACATATTTTAAATTCATTTGATTGATCAAGCTCAGAAGAACGAACAATTATTACTCGGCAAACTTTTTCTCTATCCTCCTCCTCTTGCAACTACTTCTTCTCTTGATTCTGCCCACCTCATTCTCTACTTCTACCTCCTCTTAACCGTGTTATTTATCAACACTGACAGCATATAATTGAGAGCGTATTTTAATTTTCTCTATTTTCGCAATTGTGTTATGTATTTTGCAAACGCCTAGCGAAGCATTTAGCACCTTGGCTAAATGCTTCTCTTTTTTAACGCTACTCAGAAACACCCTCCTCCCACCTGCACGCACTCATTTACAACAATCACACACATAATAACATGAAGCCTATTTGTTTGATGCTACGTCATGCACTCACACACACTCACTAAATAAAACAAGCAAACTGGCAGTTGTAGCTGAGACGTTAGGGTATGTGCATTTGACAGCAAAACAGTCATGTACTATAAATGATATTTTCTTTACAATATTATTATTTTTTTTTGCAACACATTTTCCCAAAAGAATTGCAAAATCTCTAGTTTTCTCTCTTTCTACCCGTCTGTCTCTTTGTCTGACTATCTGCCTGGCTGTACTGCTTGCAAGTGACACTCCACAGAAATTTACCAACAACGGCGTCTCAAAACACAGCCAGCAGCGAGTTTGTTGACGGCAACTTCAAATAGAAAATGCCAATTTTCTGCTAAGGTAAACTATTGACTAAAACCAGACAAGATTTTCAACTGCGAGCTACGAGCTGCGTCCACTTACCTCTAGAACTTATCAGCATTGCGTTACTTCTTGATGGCTCGGCTGATGATGAAAAATTCTTAAATGCCGCGCGAGCATTTATTTAAATTTTTTTTTTATTTTTATTTGCATTTATAGAAATGCACAGTACAGCGTTTTTCTTTGTATTACATTCACACAAAAACTCTGCACACATGCACAGACTCTGTCACACGTACACAAAAGCAATGAAATCCTTTGAATGCTGTGCGACATTTCGTCATTTTGCTGCTCAGTGCATGAAATCCTTTGGTTTTTTTTATTCATATTTCTCTTGTTATTCTTTTTTTTGTTTGGCTTTTTTTTTATTTAACTCTCATTTATTCTTTTGCTTTTCTTCTCTACTATACTTTCGCTGGTTCGTATACTCATTTTTTCGCTCTTGTTTTGTTGTTGTTGTTGTTGTTGATTATTGTGTTTGACATAATAGGCTTTTTCATACATTCTTTCCGCCACGCCCTCCCCTCTAATCAGAAAGTAAGTTCCAATTCTTTTCATTTTGGACGTCGACAAATTGTAGGAAAATCCTTTTTCTGACATTACTGCGCTATTGTGTATTTGTATTGTCTGTGTATTCACGTATGAGTGTGTGTGTCTTTAGAATTCTATTGAAATAATGGAAATGCTTATGTGAGCAATACTCACACATTTACATTTACATTTCATTCGTACTGGCTCATGTTCTCTTTTCGTTTATTCCGGAAAAATCTTTTCCAATTCTAGTTTTCACGAGTCACATGCTTTTTTTTTTCTTTATGTTGATGTTTGAGTCGCAAACAACTTCAGCTGAATATCTGAAAGGGTAAGCGGTCCATAAATTTTTTAGAACAATCAAATATGCTTGGTCTGAATAGAAAACTCAAAACAAAGAAGTTATTCATGTGTTTTGAACATTTGATTAAATTACTTATAAGAAATTTAAAGTTTCATAAACTCATGTGGAAAGCTTCGAGAAAATTTTCGATTCTAGTTTTATTCTAGGCTAGTATTATTCTGTCATTCATAAAACCGAAAAAGTTAGTATTTATAGAATTTTGACGCAAATATCTTCATCAGAAATAGTTGTTACTGGGGTCTGCGTGGCCAAGGTTTATTTCTCAGTCTAGGCACAAATGGATAATTAAAAAAAAAACCTGAGACGATAAATGAGTTTCTTCATTTTGTATTAAAAGTAAAAATTAAAAGATTTACCAAGGGGCCTATTGAGAATCTTGATCGATCTTCGATTCAACCATCGACTGATTTTAGTTTTCGTCGCACGAAATGTTCTGATCGATCCGCTTATTTTTTACTATGAATAAATGATAAAATTTAATTTTAAATGGAAATTTTTCTATTTGATCGAGTCTAGTCGATCAGGATTGGCTCCAAATACCTTCAGCAATTTTTTTGGTGTGGAAATCGATCCTTATCCTAATGGGACATCAGTCTATCATTCCTTCACTAGGCATTGACTCACCTTCTAGAGTAAAATATGTAGCATAATTTAAGAAAAATTAAATTACAGTAGATGTCTAATGTAACAAGTTACAACTTAACAAACGCTCAATATTTCTCTAAGCAACAGTGCAATTCATTGAAGAAAGTATCTCTGTAAATCTCTTTGGTATTATAATGAATTTTTTTCTGATTATTATAAGTCAATCACATCCACTACATGATGACGTTTTAAGAGGTACCAACTTTGTTCAATAAAATATAAGTTATCTGTAGAATTCTCTTAAATTTTGATGCATATTCACCCTAAAAGAGATACACAGTGGAGTAGTTAGCCAGAGTTCAATTCTCAGATTAGGTAAAAATCGAAAATGTTTACCGGCAACATCTCCCAGCCATCAATAATAAACGTTCAGGAGACTATAAAGTGAAAAAAAATAAAAAAAATAACAGTAGGCATTCAATATAACGAATTACAATTTACCAGAAAAGATTGAAAACAATTCCTTAAAACTGTTTTCCGAATTTAAAGGATTTCATATATTGCACTATGGTCGCTGTGGCGTAGTGGTAGTGCGTTGGACTGTTACGCTGAGTGTCCGGGGTTCAAATCTCGGCACAGGCAAAATCAAAAATAATTTTTTTCTACACGGCACCACCTCTTGGCAGGCAATGGCAAACCTACAAGAGTAAAAATTGCTATGAAAAGCTTTTCACTTCGCCGTTCGGACTCGGCATTAAACTTCATGTACAAATATAACACGCACAACATGAGTGGATGCGAAAAGCTCGGCCTAGGCTCTCCATGGGCTGTTGTGCCATTGTGATCCTTCAATAATTATAAACCTTAAATTAAATCATATTTAACTTTCCATTTAAATAATATAAATATTAATAAATCAAATGTACTTCCACTTTAATAAATTGGAAAAATCTGTTCAACATTTAACACTGCAGCGCTCTCTTCAGTTTTCCTTTAACCAAAATTCAAAAAAAAAAGTTTATAAAAATCTTGAACCAATGTACGCCGCACTTTATTTGCATAACACTCAGTCTCACAAGAAGCACTTTCAAGAATAAGTAAAAAAGTAAATAAAATGAAAATGAAGAAGAGGAAGAAGAGGAAAAAGAAGCGTGAGCAAATCACACATATCCTTTTGCTTAAATTGAAAATCAATGTCAGACTTCTTGTGCTTCTGAATATTACTACCCCGCCATCTGCCGTCATCGTTGCCAACAAACGCCAGCACCTTTGCTGGCATTCAAGTTTACAGTAACTACACACACACACACACACACACACACACACACACACGCAACTGTAATATGAACACGATTCAATACAAATATAAAATCTGTGCTTTTTACTTCCACTTTTGTTCCCGTTTTTTTTTCTCTCTCTCGACTTTCTTCTTATTTTTCTTTTCTTCTCCTCTCTGCATTCATTGCCATGTATGGTTTGGAATACATTTATTGAGAGTGTTTGTGTTTGTGTTTGTGCTTGTTCCTGTGCCTGGGCTGTAATGTGTTCGTGTATTATTGTGAATGTCGTCGTTGTCGCTGTTGTTGTTCCTGTTGTGTATTGAAAGAATAAACATCAGTTTTGTACATTATTTCAAATCAAACAACAGCAAGAACGAGAACTACAACAAAGTAAGCAGCTCCTTTTTCTTGCATTTCGCTTAACTTTTTACTTTACACTCTCTTTCCGCACACCCTCACGGCATTTAACATTTACAATATTACATACATTCTTTTCATGATCCTCTGTCGTTTTCTCTCCTTCCATTTCTCTTCCCCTCTATCGATGTATTTGCTTTTTGGTAGCACAGTCAGTTGCTCAATGAATGTACGAACTTACGGAAAGTATTCACCAATGCATCCACCAAGCAAGCAACCATCGAGCCCACCAACTCCATTAACCAGTGAACGAAACAACAAAACCGATATTCACTGAACTGAATAATTTGATTTCTTTTCAATGGATTCTTTTACAGTTTTCGCCTTCTTCATTTTGGTATAATTTTTTCTGAATTCTTTGCTTTAAATTGAACTGGTTTTTTCTTTAGCCTTTTCTTTACCTGCAGGCATCGACAGTAATCGGCAAAAAAATGTGGCAAAAAATTTAAAAAGTGGGGAGTTAAGAAAGGAGAGAGCGAATAGTAATGCAAATAGTGCAAATTCAGTGCTTTTTTTTACCATCTGTCTTGTCAATCTTCTCACTCTCTCTTAGAGTAGTGGATTTGAACTGTAATAATGCAAACAGTTCAAATCCACTACACTTTCCTACTGTCTCTCCCGCTCTCTCGCTCTCTCTCTCGCTCTCACCCTTCTTGCAACTTGTATTCATTGTTGACTTTATCATTGCCGCCGTGCCATGTCGACAGATAAGCTCTGGCTGCTGTTACTATTCCCGGAAACGGAACTTGAATGCTAGAGAAATAAACTAAAAGTCTATGTATAGTCGTGGGTAGTAGGATGTAATACTTAGCAGTAGAAGTACAGCAATTGTAAATGGCGAAAATGGCAAGAAACTACATTTGTGTTGTTACTAACTTGTGTTGTTGTTGTTCTTTCTTTTTACGACTGTTGCAGCAACAATTTTTGAACATTGCACAATTTCATCCAAAACAAAAATAAAATAAAAAAGAAATTCAAAGAAAGCCATACAAAAAATAAATAAACAGAAGCTGTAAGTTTTTCTACCTACATTCACGCTTCAGCTTCACTCACCTCTAGGTATCGATACTGTTTTCTGTTGATGTAAACAATTTTATATCATTTATTTTTATTTTTGCTACTATTTTCTTATTCTCACTTATTATTTGGTTATGCTAAATTCTGCTACTCAGTGGTCACGGCTATTCACTCATTCTAATTTCATGGTTACTTGTAGCTAACTTTAAATTGCTGTATTAGTTGCAATCAATAAAAGCAACCAAATTTTCATGAGATGATTAAATAAATTGAGTCAGCAACAGAGCTAGGCAGCAGAATTACAGTAGAGTCAATGTTGCATCCATGACAAAATTGCATCAGCAGCAGACTCGTATCCGTGGCAAAGCTTAATCCGTAGCAGTCAGCTCTGTATCAATTGCAGGTCAACACTTTTGGTTACGATTTGTAAAATGTTTTCTCGTCTACAATTTCTTTTCAATCATCATTAAATTTTTTATCATTTCTTCTGCACTACTAGTTCTGAGCAATGATTGCTACTGGTTGACTTTCATTGCTGCTTTTCCTAACGCTTCTTTTTCATACCTGCTGACTTAAGTTGGACTTACGGACTGACAAAATGTAAAAGTGGAAGCAAAAATTCTAGAAACTCGCTATATACTGAAATAAAGCTAATGTAATGTAATGTAATATAAAACTGCGCACCTCGACAAGGCGTCTTCGGAAATTTGCAGGTACGGACAATCATCCCGTTTTATTTTGTTTCTCTCGCCCAGGAAGTTGACTAGCCGGCAGAGCCGTGGGGAGAAAATTCGAGACCTAGGTGAAAAAGAATGCTTTACTAACGAACCCCTTGTTGAAATATGCACAAACTTTCAAATGTTTTTAACCCATTTTTGAAAATTAATCGAAAATACATTTATCATCTTTTTCCAAAAGTACTTAATAGCTGCTTAATTTTTTCTAATTTGTAGTCTTTCAATTTGTATTTAAATATTTTAAAATTATCAAGGTCTCTCTAACTTTGTTTAGAAGGTAGATATGCAAATAAATAAAAACTAATTTTAAATTTTATTATTTTGCATATAAAATGAGAAATTAATTTAGATAAAGTAACAAACCTGATATAGAACCTATAACCTTATCGGTCGCCATATATTTTTCTGAGACTACAGCTGACCACACTTTTATTAAAATATCATGAACTTTACTTTTTGAGCTCTGAAACAATCTTAAAACTCTCTTTCCCCTCCTCTATTTTGGCAGATCGGCTTTACAGCTATAATTTTCTGCTCGTAATTGCAATAGTTCTTGTTTGCATAAATGTAAAGGGTGTTTTTTTTAGAAGTGTGGTTTTCAATCTGGCAATACCTTTTTCGGAGTAGATCTTTTTGACAGCTGTCACTTGATTTATGCTAGTGACAGCTGTCATTTCATAATGAATAGACTTACTCCTGAACAACGTTTGTAAATCATGCAAATTTATTACTAAAATAATGGTTCAGTTCGCGAGACGCATCGCTGGCTCGGTCCAATATTCGGTCGACATAATCGCCCAGCAGAGTCGGTAATCTGTTTCGCACCAAGTTTACTTTAGTGGATAATGCGCATCCTCAGAGACGCCGTACAGTGCGCACCGAAGACGCTATTGCTGCTGTGGAGTAGAGTATCGAAGAAGACCCGAATGAGTCCACACACACATGAGCGCGCCACAATTGGAGCTGTGCCTATCCACTTTATGGAAGATTTTGCGGAAGGATCTTGGTTTGCGATCTTACAAAATCCAGCTTGTGCAAGAATTGAAGCCGAACGACCATCAAGCGCGTCACACGTTCAGTGATTGGGCCCAAAACGAGATGGCCACTGATCCCGATTTTCACAAGAAAATTTTGTTCAGCAATGAAGCTCACTTTTGGTTGAATGGGTACGTTAATAAGCAAAATTGTCGCATTTGGAGTGATCATAATCCACAAGCCATTGTTGAGACGCCGGTCCATATTTCTTCAAAGATGAAGCCGGTATAATGTTACAGTCAATGGGGAACGCTATAGAGCCATGGTTAATAACTTTTTCGTGCCTGCATTGGAGGATGTTGATGTGGACGACCTTTGGTTCCAACAGGACGGCGCTACATGCCATACAGCCAGCGAAACAATCACAAACAATTTATTGAAGGAAACTTTTGGTGAGCGCATTATCTCGCGTCGTGGGCCTCCAATATCGTGCGATTTAACACCGCTGGACCATTTTTTGTGGGGTTATGTGAAGTCGCTTGTCTACGCAGATAAGCCCGAGATGATTGACGCCTTGGAAGAGAATATTCGTGTTATACGCGTTACTACTGACATACGGCCCCAATTGCTGCAAAAAGTGGTCGAAAATTGGGCCCCGCGGCTGGAATTTATTCGAACCAGCCGTGGGGGCCACTTGCCCGCACATAATGGCAAATCCTTATCCTTATAATAAAGCTAAATTCTTGACCATAACATTAAATTATATGCGTTTTATTTATTCTTGAAAACCACACTTCTAAAAAAAACATCCTGTATATTCTTGATTTCATTATATAAAATTTTATAATATTTCTTTCTTTTTTTAATTACAGCGGAATATTGCATCAAAATCAGCAAAATTTTAAAGCGGCTGTGGAAAGTTTTCAACATGCTATACAATTTCGCCCAAATTTAGCGGGTAAGTTGTTTCAATGATTCTAATTTTGTAAGTAAAAATTGTAAGTGCAGTGCTTTTCGCTTATAGCATATCTGCTTAGGTACAGAGAAATAATTGGAAAATAAACAAACTTAGCTCTGTAGCTTTTTTTTTAACTTTAAGCAGGGTGCTGTAATGAAAATAATAATGGTGTAAAGCGAAATTAAAGTTATCATTACCATTTTTCCGAATCAGATTGCCTTTGCTGTATTGGTACGGCGTGACAGCCCGAATTTAAATGGGCATAAACAATTCGAATACCAAAAGATGAAATTCCGTTTCGCATTATTTTTTCAGCTGATGCGAAATTTGCATGTAACGAACCATTTCCCTTTATGGTCCCTAGAAGATTGATTTAAGCGAGAACTACTGTAATTACATATGTACAATATATCGTGGTAAAAGTAAAGGAATTTTAAATGATATTTGTATATTATTTTTATTATTGTGTTACATAAACAGAAATTCTCTCTGAGAGCGAGTTGTAAAATCAATTCAGCAAATAAACTCTCAGAGAGTCGACAATTCTATATCATATACATACCCCTTATGTTCTCTTCCGCTCCTATCTCCTTTCTTTTGCCTACCATCAAACAGTGGCCTACCTCAACTTAGGCACATCACTGATAGCGCTCGGCAAATGCCAAGAAGCCGCTCGCATACTGCAAGAGGGCACCAAAATCGATGGGTCCGGTGTGCGTGATCGTGCGGCACATGAAAATGCACGCATCTCTTCGTACCTGCAATTGGGCGCACTCTATGTGGAACAGGGTAAACTACAGCGTGCACTGGCGGTATATCGTGAAGCGTTACATGCTCTCCCCTCGACATATTATCAGCGTGATGTTATATATCATCGTATTGGTGATGTTTTCGGGCGATTACAGCAGTGGGATGAAGCGGAGAAATATCATCGGGCGGCATTACAATTGCAGCCCGATCAAGTGGCAGCACATTTATCATATGGCATAACGCTGGCGAGAAATGTGAGTGAAAAGAAGTGCAAAGCGGAAAGCATTTTTACCATATAAGATTTTCACGTTTCTTCTTTTTCTTCTTTGGACTTCCACAGAGTAGCCGAGCTTCAGAAGCGGAAATGTGGTTTAAGCGTGCATTACAGCTGGCACCACAGCAGGCTAGTGTTTATCATCATTATGGTGAGTACACATTTTAATTAAGCGCTTAGCAATAATAATTAATTAATAATTCATTTCATTTATCTTCGTTTTTTTAACTCTCTTAAATGCAGCTGAATTTCTAACAACACAAACACGCAGCGAAGAAGCAATTTTCTATCGTTTGCGCGCTGCTGAACTTTCCTCCAATGATTATTCCCTAGTGGTGGCTGCGGCAACAGCATTGCGTCTGCTAGATCGTAAAGTGGAAGCAGAAAGTTGGTATCGTAAGGTAAGCTTTTCGCAACAAAACCATAATTTTCTTGAATTCATTTTCTTTTTTTTTCGACTTGTACATCAATAAATCTACTCTCCTTTTAACTTACTTACGTTCTCTTCTCGCTCTATCTTCCTTTTCTTTGATCTGGTTGGTACAGGCAGTGGCACTGCGTCCCAATGATGCGCATGCACACACAAACTTGGGCGCTATTTTGCATTTGCTGGGGCATTCCAGCAATGCGGCGGCTAGTTATAAAGAAGCTTTAAGACTGCAACCGGGTGATCCGACAACGCTGGGTAATTTAGCCAAATTGGGTGTAACGGAAACAACGACAAAGTGATGTGTAATGTGAGATGGCATAAGAACGAGATGAGCTGACATGAGATCAAGATTAGGTGAAATTAAATGGTTTGAGTTACGTTGAGACGAGCTAAAGTGAGACGAGCTAATGAGTTAAGATGAGTTGAGATTGAGTTGAAGTGAGTTAAGACGATCCTAGTTGAAACGAGGTAAGTTTCATGAGTTGAAAAGAGTTGCAATGAGTTGAGACGACTTTCAATGAATTGGTACTTTGGATGAGTTGATTCGAATTGGGCTAGTTAAGATAAGTTGAGCCTTGTTAAAATGAGTTCAGACGAATTGAAATGAGTTGAGACGAATTAAATGAGTTTAAACTAGATGAAATGAGATGAGACTAATTGAAATGAGTTGAAACGAATTGAAATGAGTTTAAACTAGATGAAATGAGTTGAGACTAATTGAATTGTGTTGAGCCTATGTAGTTGCGCAATGGGTTGGGACATGTTGAAAGAAGTTGCTATGGATTGAGACAAGGTGAAACGAGTTAAGACTAGTCAATTGGAAATGAGTTAGGATGAGCTAAACCTAGATGAAATGAGTTAAAATGGTAGAAATTGTTAAGGAATTGAAAGAAGTTGACAAAAGTTGAGGCGAACTGAAATAAATCAAAAAGAGTTGCTACGAGTCGGAGTGAACTAAAATGAATTGATATGAGTTAAATTGAGAAGAGTAGATGCGCCAACATAAATAGAACTTCCAGAACAGAGCATGTTACAAAAAAAATCATAATAAAACACGACGTAGAATCAACCTAAAAACAAATAAATTAAAAACAACATATTTTTTATAAAATCAATGAAAACAAAAATAAAAACCAGAAAACTACTGAACAGAATTTATGAATTAAGAAACTTGTAAGGAGTGTGTAAGAATTGGTTAGGAAGATAGAAAGGATAAGATCCCAAGTAAACCTAGAAAGTATATATCACTAATTATGTACTAAGTAAACAAATAACAAATATTTCAGCCTGTAAATATCCGCGACCAAACTAAACTAAATCCAAAATAAACAAAAAATAGAAATTATGAAAAACAGCAGTGAATTTATATGTAAAAATTTATGAGTAAAATATAAGCGAATCTGGGAAGTTGGAAATAAAATAGAAAAATTCCGCAAAAATGAGAACAATAATAAATAGAAATTGGAACTTTCGCTTTTGAAAATTTCGAAACAAAAAGCATAAATTGAAAAGCAGAAAAAGAGACACGACACAAAACTCTTGAAAACTGCAAGGATGCTTAAGTGTACATACTGCGCTGACAGTGCTGGGCTGTAAATAAAAGAGTAAAACTAAAACTAGAGTAAAAGGACTAAATGTTTGTATGTAAATTATGTGTAAATAAAGAGTAGAAATATGGTAAAAACCAAAGAGTAGTTGATGAAGATGAAAAGCGAAAAGAAGAAAAAGTTTAAATAATGAGAGCAAATCCATGGCAAAGCGAGTAAGGCAAGAAATATAATATAATAAAATACAAAAAAATAATAATTAGCTATAAAATTGTAGATAAAAAATTATAAATGAAAAATAAATTTGTAAAAATAAAAGAAGGGAGAAATACCAAGAAGTAAACTGAAAATGCAAATGAATATAATATACAAAAATTATATACATATATATTACTATATATTAAAATTGATAAAAGAAAAAAAGAAATAATAAAAAATCAACAACAAACCTGAGAGCATTAAATTCCAAACAAAAAAAGACATAACCAAAAATTATAAAGCGAGTTTTTCATTTATTTAAAGAGAATTCAAGGACAGCAATGTTCAAGTTCAAAATTCAGAAAAGTAAGTAGAATTGAAGTTGAATTTCTACATTAATCTCTTTCAAATTTCTCTATGCTAATAGTCAAAGAAAATCAAGGCTACAAGCAATCAAACACAAGTATCAAGATCATTTTAATCATCATGAGCAGCATAAGAAGGAAAATCAACATCCTTAGAATTAAAATCAGCATCCTTAAAAGAGCATAAGAATCAAAGTCATCATCTCCATAATCATAATTCATACCATCTTAAAGCAATCAGCAACAGCTACTAGCTACTTCATTTACGAGCAAACGAAAATAATTGAATTCTTAAGCAGCTTAACGCTTTTACTATGATACGCAGTAGGTACCAGTGTTAGCCAACCACTAGCATTAGCTGGTGCTACTTCAAATGCATTTAACCGATGAACGAGCCAGCCAGCCAGCCAGCCAGCCAGCCAACCAGTCAAATCAGCAACCACTCTCAACAAATCGTCAACATGACATCTGTGATTTGATAGCCAGGAACGAACACTAACCACCTCCACAAAAACCAACCAACCAACCACCTTCACCATCATCGCATCACCACCATCACCAGCCGTCATCATCATAAGATCAGCGGCAACAGCGCAGTAGCACCAAAACCGTTGGTTGTTCCCACTCCCTTCCACTCTACTGTGTGCTGCCACTTAAATGTGGCACTATATTTAGCTAAGTGTGTGCGGTGTAACACCGAAAGCAATGCCACTGCGAAAACTATGATGATGCTGATGCTGATGCAGCCATTGTAAGTAAGCTCCAGCCACAGCTAACGAAAAAAATCAACAACAACAAACCAAGCAGCTAAAACGTTCAAGATGAAGATGAAAACGTAGCAACAGCAAATGTAAAACAAACTAAAAACAAACAAAAAATAAAATCAAAACGAAACGAAAGGAACGTGAAAGCAACAAGCAACAAAAAAATATAGAAAAAAAGATGACATCACAAGTTCCGCGCTACTTTCCACTTTAAGCCGTCGGATTATGAATTGTGAAGATGCACACGGTACTGCCATAAATTGTGCTGTGATGCACGTCGCTCGCTTGCTCATCGTCGTCTTTGTACAGTGTCTGATGTAAGCCAAATTTTTGAATAAATTTTATTTCGATTTTATGTTTTTTTTTCGAACAGAGGAGGAAAGAAGAAATAAATTGAAAAATATTGGATGGAAGCTGTAAAGCTAAGGTCTTATAACCTGATAGAACTAATTTAAAATTCAGTTTTATGGCATATCAATACCACCAGTAGGTCGAGGGACTAAAGAACTGGAATCTTCCACACTTTACCCCGGGAACTGCTGAAATTCGAGACAAAACAATGAAATATTAAGCTTCCTCACTCAAATTGTAGATCTGCCGCTGGATGCTATTACTAACTGAAGGACCGAAGAGTGTGTTATACTTTTTTGCGAAACCATGAGAATTCTAAGCAAAAGCTTAAGTTATTTAAATATCTACTATACTGTTAATTTTTATTGATCTTAATGATCTTAACCAATTGTGGCTTTTTCTCTCCGACTAAGGCCCGAAGTTGGTTATAATAACTGAAAGTAAATCAAAATCTAAAATCAATTAATTAATCTCCTAATTGTCGCTTAAGTCGATCTTTGACTACATCAGTCTACAGTCTCGAGATCTGGACTTAGAATCTGGGAAGTATTTTGGACCGATTCGTATATTCAGTGAATTCCATATCTGATTTTGGAACATCATCCGGGACCTCATCATATGAAATTTAGAATAACTTGGATTTCAACTCAAAATCTAGTAGCCACTACTTCCTTAAATTTTTAAAATCAGCCCATCCATAATTCTAAATTGGACAACAATATATTCTTTGATTCGAGTTTCAGAATTATTATAACCTTGATTTTGATTCGAACACCAGACTAAAATATGACCCAGCTCTTCTTGAATTTAGTATCTTCGGACCACTGTGACTTAAATTTGGCTTTCAATTCTGGCTCCAAATGTTTCTCGAATTCTGAATATGACTTTCGAGCCATTGGGCTTTAGCTGTGATTTAATTCTTTAAATCTGATTCCATCTATGATTATGAATAGTGCAATCACTCTTGACAGCATATCTTCTTTGAACTTTGTTTCTAGTTTTAAAATTACTCTGACCTGAAAAAACTTTATTCCA
Source organism: Palloptera scutellata (assembly GCA_958295655.1). NCBI lineage: Eukaryota > Metazoa > Arthropoda > Insecta > Diptera > Pallopteridae > Palloptera > Palloptera scutellata. The sequence goes on along the minus strand of OY282452.1, from coordinate 29,034,313 downwards.
GCTCTTCTTTGAATTGTGAGTTAATATATAAGTATTTCTTATTCCGAATTTTATAGCCAGTCAATGTTCAATTTTTAATCTATCTCTGCTTCCAAATCTGCCTTTGAATATTGGAGCCATCCATGACTCTAAATTTTTCTCGAACTCTGTCTCCGAGTATGAGAACCGCTCTGACTACAATTTTGATGCAATTCTGTTTCCATTCTTTCATTGAATTTTGAATTTAAAAAGTGAAATGAACTTTTCTACAATATCTTTTCTTCCAGTTCTCCGATTATTGGAATCGAATTTACTTCATCTCTGATTTCATGTCCTTCTTCGACTTGGAATCTTTGAAGCACTCTGGTTTCTATTCTGGCATTATCTTTCTTAATTTTTGACTTCATCTCTTCCTCCAACTTTAACTCTGAATTTGGTTCTAACTTCAAATCTTCTTCTGACTTCTACACCAACTCGAAGACTGAACCCATTTGAATATGGGCCATGAATTTATTCCAGGACTAGAAGGTTGAGAGCATAAAATTAAACTTCTATTACTAATCTAACTTTATAACTGCGTCCTAAGAACCTCAAAATCGAATATTAAATTAAAATGCTGAATTCATCTGTACCTCCACCTCAACATTCTCCCATAATCTGAATGTACCTCAGATATGTGACTTCACCTAAAGTTGCTGAAAATTTTAACTTATTTGCTGTAAATTTTAACTCATGGAAAATTATTACAAGATTTAACAGTATTTTTGGCTTTAAAATCGTTATATGGACCGCCTACTGTATAACCTTAGTTTTTAGAATAATAATTACTGTATGGAAAATAAATGCACATGATATTTGATATGCAAACTGTTAAAACGAAATACTTTTGGTTTGTGTATAAAAACGGTATTAGCAAAGAGCGAAATGAAGTAAGATGGAAATGGGAAATGTAAGCATAGGACTTCAAATGGAGGACCTACCTTGCAAAAATATTGATAGAAAACTCTCCACATACAGTCTCTTCTATGCAAAGCTGATTATAAAAATTTCTCCAAGTATGTAACATTAAAATGTTGAACTTTCCGCCTTTACACAATTTACACAATTCTCTCCACAGTAAAAACAACGTTGGTGAAATTCAGCGTAAAAGGAAAAGCAGTCAGTAGTAGTCATCGTCATCATCAGAGGCAGCAATGAATGCCTGGACTATCTGTCTGTTTGTATGTACGTGTCAGTATGTATGTATGTATGTGTGTATGTCTAAAGTGAATGTGATGCTACACAAATGATAAAGATGATGACTTTTGACATGCAACACTAAAGCAGCTAGGGTATGGACACAGCACAGCAGCAGAAGCAAAAGCAGCAGCAGCAAAAACTACAAAAAGTCAAGAAGTATTCCGGGCCACTTCACATGATGATGATCTCTACTCGTACTTTAGTGTGTTGCTTCTACTGGAATTACAAGTACAGGATGTCGATAGTGTAGAGGCTGAGAGATAGAAAGAGAGAAGGAGATGGAGAGAGTCGTACACAAGAAGTGAAATTATACAACAAGTAGAAGAAAAAAAAAGATGATGAAGCTTTATGTTTGGCTTTATGGGTATTTGCGGATAGCCACTAAATGATTGTAGCAACAGCAACAACAGTAACTATGCACATCAAACAGATAAGGTAGTGGTGCAATGTTGTTGATGTTGTTGCCGCCGCTGATGATGATAAAGATTATGAAAAAGATTCACTTCGCTAATTGCACACCACTGCGCAGCTGCAGTCAAGGATCATCGACTTAAATACAAAAGTATCTCGTTATCGATGAAAAGGATATACAGAGCATATACAAAAATACCCGTATTCATGTACAGAGTACGTGGCTAATTAAAGTGTGAGTGTGTACGAGTATATGTGAGATTCAGTTTGAAAGTGTAGTGTATCTTTTACAAAGAAATACACAAAAAAGAGGATTAATACAACAATTTGTTTATGGTTTTATGAGAGGAAATAACAGTGTGCTAGAGAGGGAGAGAGAGAGAGTGAAAACTACTGTTGACCAAACTCGTGTAAAGGATTTTTTAATGTTTTATAGAAATTAAATTTTAATTTTAAACCCATACACATAACATATATCTTATGAAGGTACATATATATGAAGGTATATGCATGATGTTTGTGTGTTTCTATGTATGTGTGTGGATTTCCACTTGCGCGGTTTTCAACAATAATTTTCTCTAAATTTCGGATATGTACATATGTATGTATAACCCTACAATCAAGCAGCAGTAGCAGCAGCTGACATAAACACACGTAACCACTTGAACACGGATATGCTCGTACATATACACGAACATATGAAGCGCACATTAACAACCACATCAGAATTTAATTAAAATTTCATCATCAACGCTTGTGATAATCCAGGGATATGCACACATATACGCATACACACACATACACATGCATACTCCTGTATGGCCATACGCACAGGATCATCCATACCTTTATGCATGTACATACATACATACACATGCATATACTAACGAATATACTCGTAGGTATAAGTAAATGTAGTACGGCTGTGTATGAATGAGTGCAAAGATATGAGGTTCTTGTATTCAGTTGTTGAAAGCATTAACATTGGTGAGCCTAGAAGAGAAAGAGAGAGTGGGTGAGTAAGAGTGCAAGTGAGAGTGAGACGCTGTAAGGGAGAGCACGTGTTTCTTCCGTGGGTTGAGTAAAACTCAAACCGGCTGTCAAAATAAACCTGAAGCGTTTGCTGGATATGATGTTACCATCGACGACTACAACAACAACGACAATGATGATGATGATGCTGTTGATGGGTAATGTTGATTGCGGATGATGAGGTTGCAAGTTGTTGTTGTGGTATCTAGTAGTAACTTCTGGTTGTATGCTGCTGTGTTTTAACCTTCCGTTGTTGCTGTTTTACAATGAGCTACCGCTGCTGCTGCTGCTTTGTGCTTGCGAGTGTTGAAACAATAGCGGAAATCCAGCATATTCAAGAAGACAAAACGCTCGCTCACTAAAGGCTAAAGCAGTCCAAAAGTGATTCTATTTGTTGCTGTTGTTGTTATTGTACTTAAAAATTTGCATTTAACTACTTCATTAAAAATGGATTTATGCATAGTCAGGTGATTTTGTATAGTTTTGAATTTTAGTGTTTGACTAGTGAGTTGTCGGACTGGCCTGTCACACACACACACACACACACACACACACACACACACACACACACACACACACACGTTCCTCTAATATGGTATGTGCAACTACATACGCTAGTGCTAATATTTAACACAAACAATTTAATCATATTCGCATACATTCCAACTCTCCGTCCCCTTACAAGGCATACGTGGTAAGTGAGCGAGTGTTTACGTTTCCTATTGATTACTAAATAACAAAAAATTATTGTTTAAAATGGATGAGCATAAAATAGAGTATAAACATAGAAAGAGAGAGAGAGAGAGAGACAGTTATACTATAAGTATATATTATAAGTAAAGAGAGATTATAAAATATGTAGGTGTGTTTGGGAGAGTGACTAAATAGCAACAAAGAAACAGTGGTCAAATTTAAAGGCTAGATTATGCATTACATTTGCAGCTCGTTTTTCAGCTGAACTGTAACTTTGGGCGCCGGGCCGGCATTTCAACGATGTCTATGATTGTGGTTTCCAAAACAGCTTCCCCACTGGCGGGATTACTGCCGTCATCACCATTAAGCAGCAGTGAGAAGTCCTGGTGGTGGCTCTGTCAATTTCATCTAATGTGCTCCATTCTTGGCGGCATCGCTCTTTTCATCTCAAAAGAGTTGACAATTGCAAGCAAGCACGAAATGTATTAATAACATTCTGCTCAGATTTTCACATCTTTTCTTTTTTTTTTGGTGAGCAAAGGTTTTGATGGATGATCATACCTAATTTGGGCCAAAGAAATTCAATTCAATGGTAACAACCAGATGGTCAGATTGCTTCGATTGATTCGCTCAATATGGGAAAATTTTGTAAATATGTTTTTCTGTTGTATCTTATATTGTGTATACCAGTGCCGTAGATATGATATTAAATTGGGGTGATACTTTTTCCGGTTCCATGTGATGCTCGAAAAAGGACGAAATCGATTAATATGAAAAATATTTAATAAGGCGGATAGATCCCTACGCCACTGATGTGTACTTCCAGATTCAAGCCGTCTCCTTAATGAACTCTGATTGCCTTCAAGGAAAATATTAGAAAATACCGTTATCTCGAAAGCTCAAACCCACTTGACTAAGCTATTGGTACCCTTGCATTCCTTAAACCCGAGTTGTGTTCTGTGGATTTGAATCATTGTTTGGCAATCCCTGGCATAACATACAAACATAACAGGTTTTAGCATCCCATATGGAATAAATTGAAAGAGCGAAGCTCTCTACTCTCTTACAATAACCGTTGAATATACTGAATATTTTTTCAGTTTAAAAAAATGATTCATAGTGACAACACGTTGAATTAGTGAAGGATAAAATTATAGCTTTTTCCCGTTCGCTTTTCCAAAACTTTGACTGATCTAAATAAGTAGATTTACAACATTCAAGAACGTTGATTCGTGCTATGTTTTCTTCTTGTGTTTTTTTTACTAAAATATTTCTATCGCTACGTTGTCGTTCCCTAATCGGTCAAGAAACATTCGGGCCGGTCATGTAATGCCGCATTTCCGATTAGTCTGCACAGCCAAACATTTCCATTGTGTAATTGTGTAATGTGGTTTCTTTCCGGTCGTATAGTGCAGTGCCGTGCCGTGCCGTGATTTACAATCAATTGTTGTCTAAAGTGGTCAATTTTCCCCAAACAGTGCCTCAGCTTTTGAAGGTCCCCATTGACGATGAGTCATAGCCGGTAAGTAACCACAGTAATCTTTGTTTATTTTTAACCAATTCATGTCGAAAGTTGACCTAATTAAACCAGCGTAGTTTGAACCTAGTTTCTGGTTTGGACTTCTTGGTAAAATGTTCTGTATTTCCTGTTTTTAACTTTCCCCCTTTCGCAGTGCAAAGTTAATAATTTTTTTTTGCATTAAAGATCTGGCTACTAGATAAAGGTGAATCTGCTCACACTTTCAACAACTCTTTTCCTATTCTTGCATATAATTACTACAAATTTCCAGTTAAAGTCACTAGCAAAAATCTTTTGTAATTACTTATTGACCTGAATGTTATAATAATTGAAGTGTTTTTGCAATTTAAAGTTTTCAAAGAAAGGACGAATCTTTTCAGCTCATATAATTCTCAATACAGTAAACTCCTGTTGAGTATTTCAGCTGAAGATATCACGCTTTTGAGGTACTTAAGCGGGGAAGGATCTTAAAAAGGTGAAAGAGTAGCAAACAAACAGACACTTAACTGGGAATGGCTCTTAAGAAAGAAATACTTAACCGGGGTGCCCTGTACAGAATTTAAATATATACTACTTATGTGTACTTAAAGTAAAAAAAGAGAAATGAATCACCCTAAAATACATAATAAATAGAAATGAGTGTATGTGAATAAACTACTTGAACGTTCTTCACTTGAGCATAATTTTAAGAGCATATTTCACAGAGAAAGTTTGAGAAATCTTAATTAAAGTCCAAAACAGATAACCGAATAAAACAAAAGCAACAAACAAATAAATGAAAGCAAAAATAAGTAGTACAGAAAAACTTGTGAAAGGTTGTAAAACTCTGAACTGAACTGAACTGAACTAAACTGGAAACTTGAAATGGAAAGGAAAAAGCAAACGATTAAACGAACGAACGAAAAAGGAAGAAGCGAATGAGTAAAGTAAAGTACAAAGAAGCGTTTTAAATATATTTTTGATAAGTCTTGTCAAAAACAAAAGGAAAACGTAAAGATCACACGAAATACTCGTTTGCAATGTGTGCCCCACATATACACTGTGTATATAGTATGTATATAAGGGAATTATCCTGACGCACACACATTCACTCACATACAGACACAAATTTATATACACTAGCCTTCAGACTGACCGCACAATGAAGTACCCGGGTAGCAGAGCTAGTGCCACACATGGAATCCATTGTTCATCGCCACTCAGTGCAGGGGCAGAGTTGGGTAGCACGACTGAAGGAAGTGGAAACTGCAAAAGTATTTTGGTCAAGCGGGAACATTTTACTAAAAAAAATAAAAACAAAAACTCATTGACCCTCATCAAAAAACAAGTTAAAGTCTTTTTTCGGTGTCCGTTAAAAAAGGGTAGCTTGTGGAGGGTGAGGGGGAAGAAATAAAGCTCTAGTGATGAAGTTCATACAGCAACCAAACATTAGATATGTGTGGGGGTATGTGTGTAAGCTACCCATGAATATATGAAGATATATGTATGTTGACTAAAAGAGATAAAACCAAAAGTACACACACACTCCCACACACACTCCCACACACACTCCCACACTCCCACACACATCCATTCAACGTACTATATTAGGTCATTCTTATCTGGCACAGTAAAAGTTTTAAACTAAAAATAATAAAAAAAAAAAAAAGAACGACAAATACAATATAAAAAATCATTAACAGCTGTTGTAGTTTTCGGTTTTTAATCTGTATGTTGTAGAAATGTTGTTTTGGTCAGTCTAGTTCAGTTCAGAATGCTACAAAGCCAAAAACAAATGGAAAACAAAAACATTTACATACTTGCTTGCAGTAAGAAAAGTAACGAAAATAAAAACGAAAACATTGGGTTGAAAATGTTTGTCAAATTAAAGAGCCATCAAAAACAAACACAAACAAAAAGTTAAACGATAGCACAACAACAACAACGTAAATATAGCAACAACAAAAAATATGCAATGAAAAGGAAAAAAATAAAAAGGATAATGTCACCATGTCACTTTCAAATGCGCGCTGAAATACTTTTTCGATAGTTTCAGTTTTATTTTCTAATAATAATAAGTAGTAAAAGAATAACAATAATAATAAAAGTAAGAAGAAATTGCACAAGCTGAGTGAGTGGGTCAACGTCTACAGAAGCAAACTTTCGAATTTCAAATTTCTTAAATTATTTTAGGGTAATTAGAAAATAATTTGATTATTGAACACATAAATAAAGTTATAAATTGACTCGTGTCCTTTGTTAAAGGCGAACAGAAGGGACTAGAGGTATAGGGTCCAAATCTCCTCGGGAAAAATTTCTCTTTTCTTGAGCTAGATTTAATTTTCACTCTCTCCTTTCCTTACTATGCGCTCAGATCAGTGTAAGTAACACTAACAACAACACTTAGCTCAGAATGTACGCGGTGTGTTTCTCTCTCTCTCTCTCTCTCTCTCTCTCTATCTCTCTATCTCTATCTCTTAAAAAAATAAAAACAAGAAACCACAAATTATTAGTTTATAATTTTTCAGGAACCCCTTCCATTAATATTTTTATGGTAGTGTCACAGCTGCTGCAGACCACTTTCTTTTGAAATCTTGAAGATCTTTGGCCACTTCTTTCGTTACCTTCATCTCCCTTTTTACTAAAGCCCAGTACCTCTCAATCGGCCTTAGTTCCGGACAGTTTGGTGGATTGGCTTCTCTAGGCACCAAAATCACTTCATTCCGTTGGAACCACTCTAAGGCCGTTTTCCTGCAGTGACATGAAGCAAGGTTAGGTTAAAAAAACGTGGACACTTCATATTGGCGTAAAAATGGAAGCAATCCCTTTTGCAAGCATTCCTTCAAATATATTTCGCCGTTGATTGTACCCGATGTCACGAATGTGCTGCTCCTTTTGCCACAACTACAAATTACCTGCCAAACAAGGAATTTCTTTGGGAATTTTGTAATTTTTTTGGCTTTAAATTTTTCAGTGACTTTTCCTCGAGAATCAGCTGTATAAAATTCCTGGCCATGGGAAAAGTTGGGAAGTAGCTGGGAAAAGTCCGCTAAATCATAAGTTTCATCGTCCATTGTGCAGCATTCAAATTTCTTGACGGCTCAGCATTTTCGCTCGTTGTTTTGCGGTTTCATTCTTCACGGCGTTTCTATCCGGAACTTTTTGAACTTTGTACGTCCTCAGCCCAGCTTCATTCTTAGTCGTGCGCACGAAAGATTCTGAGCAATCAGCCTTCCCCGCCAATTTCCTTCCCGAAATGTTTGGATCTCTCTTTAAAATGGTCACAACGTTCTTCGCCTTCTCACTGTCATGTGTCCCCTTCTTTTTACCAGAACCTTTCTTCCGATCAATAAGCAGTTCTTCCTTAAAACGTTTAATAACGCGAGAAATGGTTTTAGGGTTAACCTACCTCTCTTGAATGACCAGTGAGGTTGCTTTTGAAAAATTTTAATAATATTTTCTCGCGTTAAATAAATTTTCATTGTCTTTAACTGACACATATTATTTTCTGACATTTAATTCAAAGCAACTAAGATAAAAATTTTTGATTTTGAATCTTTCAATAGCACACACAGTATGGGAAGAAATGTAACGGACAATTTTTTTCGACGCAGTCCTTAAGTACTTCGATTGACCAAGCGTAGTTGTGCCGCTCTTCACAATATGGCAGTGTAGCTTAGTAGAGTTAGTGAGGTCCTTAGGCTTAAAAGTTTGCAGACCGCTGTCTTAAAGCTTATACATACTAGAAATATTTCGGGTACATCAATACTAACTAGTAAACTGACTAGTACAATGATATGCTAGACATGACCAGATTTATGTAGTAGACGTAGTTCGTTGACACCAAACAAATGCGATCGCAAATTGCTACTGAATTCTTTACAAATATTGACCAAAGAATTCTGGTATAGTTCGACAAATATTCTTCTGTAGTCTTAATAAAACTAAATAAATAATAGCACCGCTACCAAGATTTTAACCTACGAGGGTAGATCAATAAGTACCCGTGTTAGTAATGCATAGGCAAGTTTTTCATAAATTTTGTTTCTATTTCTCGTTTTTCTCAACGTTTCCGCCATTTCTTTAACCCCTCCAAAAAATACGATTTATCAAACTCTTCAAAATACGCTTCTGTCTCGACGAAAACCTCGTCGTTTGAGCTGAATTTTTTCCCCCGGACTTACTTGTTCATGTTGGAGAACAGAAAGAAGTCGCAGGGAGCCAAGTCGGGCGAGTACGGTGGGTGCGGCAGCAATTCGTAGTTCAATTCATGCAATTTGGCCGCGACAATTCCATATCCGCTTGTTGTCCACCGTAAGCAATCGCGGCACCCATCGGGCCGACACCTTTCTCTTGCTCAACCTATCATGTCAAATATTAATTACCGTTTCGTACGACACTCCTACGGCCTCTGCTACTTCGCGCACTTTCGTTCGGCGATCAGCGAGAATTATGTCGTGGACCTTTTCAACGATGTACTCGGTAACCACGTCTGCCGGGCGACCTGGGCGCTCTTCATCAAAAACAGATGTACGACCACGTTTAAATTCGTTGAACCAATATCTTACGGTTGCCATAGATGGTGAAGGGTCCCCATAGACAGCATCCAACTTCGCTTTTATTTCTTCGCATGTTTTTCCATCCAAAAATAAAATCCGAATTACGGATCGATATTGTTCTTTTTTCATTTTATCGCGAAACACGAAACACGTGTGATACTAATGGCTGCCAAATAAAAACTAACCTATTAATCAGTTTGAAATTTAGTGTGGTGTCGTGTGACAGATGGCAGTACACGACGGTAATACCAACTTCCCTCAGCAACGCCACCTGTCTTCACACACCCTCTACCCTCGTACAACTACTCGATTGATATTTCTAACATACTCACTTGCGTATACAAGCGTAAATCATCTGAGCTACACACTGTATTGCTGTATTGCTGTATTGCTTTAAAATATATCGTAAATATAAACAATTAAAAAATTTCCGTTAAGTATACAAAAATTACTGTTATTGAGTCTTGAAAAATTATTCTCGGTTTTTTTTTTGTACATTTTTTAACCAAAAATTGTCTTTATTTAAAATTAATTTTAATCAAGTATATATTGGCCATTATTGTTAGTGAACTTTTGCCATTTTTCAATTAGCTTCATAATTCCATCGGTGTAGGATTTCATTTGTCTATCGGCGAAAAACTGGGTCAAGTGCTTTTCAACGGCTCCTCGGTCGGTAAATTTGTTACCATTAATAGAGTATTGCAGAGACCGAAACAAATGATAGTCAGACAGTGTAAGGTCCGGGCTGTACGGTGGATGTGTTAAAACTTCCCAACCAAGTTCCGGCAATTCCGAGTATGGCCTGGCATTGTCATGATGGGACACAACTCCTTTCTTGTTCGCTTTATCGCTTTACCTTGATCGCTTTACCTTGATTGCGTCATTCAGGCGGTTGAGTTGAGAGCAGTAGAGAACCGAATTAACCGTTGCACCCGGCTGGAGCAGCTCGTAATACATAATTTCCTTCCAAGCACTCGATATAACCTTGTTTGCTGTTTGCCGTCCATCCAGGCTTTGAAGTCGTTTGTGAAGTGTTACTGCGCTTTGACCATGATCGCTTGCATTGGGTATTCTCATATCGAATCCACTTCTAGTCGCCCGTAATGATTCGTCTCCGAAATGGTACGATTTAATTGCGTATCAGCAACGTTTCACTGATGGTAATTCGGTCAATCAAATTTCTTTCCGTTAATTCATGTGGTACCCAAACATCGACCGTCTTTGTGTGGCCTGCTCTCTTTAAATAATTCTAAACTTTAATGTTCTGATCTTGCTCCACCAGTTGCAGAATTTCATCTGATTTTTCTGTGACCAGAGTGAGGTGCATCTTTGATATCGAAATTTACGGAACGGAATCGAGCAAACCACTCTTGGGTCCGGCGTTCACTCACAGCATCCTCACCGTAATACTAACAAATTTTTCGGCGTGCTTTTGCAGCGGTTTTACTTTTTCTATAGTAATAAAGCATTACTCATTTTCAAAACAATGAGACTTTTCACCCCAGCGACACAACTGTCTTCACACAAAATCTAACCCGAAATATCATCTTTACCTTCTCAAAATTATTTTTTTTTTTGAGTTATGACATTCTTGCACAAACGGGCGGTATTCATATATTGCCGCTATTTTGGCTAGAAAAATACTACAACTGTCGGGAAAGTTTCATATTAAGTAAATATTCCTAAATATCATAGTCAATTAAAGTTAAATCGTAATAATTCCGCAAGGATTTTTAGCAATTTTGAGAAATTTTATGTGAATAAATGAAAATAGTTTCATAAAGCGTTGCACAATATTCCGACATGTTAATGTTTTTCATGATTTCAACGTTAAATAAATCAAGTATGTAATAATAAATATAAAGAAAATATTTACCCATTGAAAGATCGACCCACTCAAAATCATACAATCAAATACATCTCAATCACTCTTTCGTGTTGCTCTTCATATAAAACACACCTACTATACAGTCACACACACACACACATGGACAGTTCTTGACGCACACAAGCAAGCAAACCAAATAAGCCGCAAACCAACTCTACACTCCACCTTGCCTACCCGATACAATTTTTGTACCACTCACCAACATTCGCTCGCCATACGCACCATGCTCAAATGTACTTGAAATGTACTCGTCTGCGCTCCTGCTTCTATTCTCTTTAGCTTCTTCTCTTTTTATCATGTGGTGGCAGTGCTTCATTGGTGCTGATGCTGCTTCTGCTATCGATGTTGTTCTTGTTTTTGTTGCTGCTTCTGCTTTGGAAATCGATTGCGGACAAATTCTAATTAATTCCTAATTGCACTGCGGTCAATAGCAGTGCACTAATACAAACAAACATTAAACATACTTACACAGCCACAAACAAATATAGATATTAGTGTTGCCAGAAAAATGTTCTGTAATTTCCCGCCTTGCGTAATAAATGTAACACTTTTTGAGAAAATTTACCACTTTTGAATTTAATCAACAATTTCCTAGACTTCATTTAAAATTTTTATTCTTAACGGACGAAACATAGAAAACAAGAGTATGCAAGTCAGATGGTACATACTTAAAATATTATTTGTTATTGTTTGTTTCACTGAGTGTGTTCAGATGGACAGAATACTTAACAGGGTTTCCATAGGTTTGGTGATGTTATTGGAGCTGTTCGAGAAGAGCACACAGACAAGACTAATTGGTCCATTGTGATACCTTATGGTCAAGGTATTAACTCCTGATCTACCCTAATTAAACGATTTTGTATTTTCGATGAAATACTTATGTATGTCCCTGTCGTTAGGGGAATTCAGTTCTGTGAGTCTATCAAAGAAAGATGAAAGAGTTTTGTGTCGGCGTGCTGCTAGAGCAGGGCAATCGCAGAGAGTTCATTTCCTCAAATATCTTTCCTTTCTGCAGCTTCTGCAGAAGTTATTGTAGAGATGGTCTAGTCTCAGGGCGTGGTTGCCAATGCGATAGTCCCCAGTGAGAATAAAATCTATCCTAGTAATGTGGATGCGACCCAAGTTTATGAGCTTTTTAGTACCTTTTTGGTTAGGCATAGACCACATTTGTCTAGCAATATCTCAAGTGATGATTTTTTTTTAAGAGTTTACATGTGGCTAGTTTAGTATAGCCACATTGCCAGTGATAAGTAAATTGCTGAGAGACGTTGCTAGCCTAGCGAGGTCGTCAGCCTTACAGTTTTCCTGTCGCTATGTTCAGGATTTCTTTATGCAGTACAAATATTTGCAGCCCCATTATAAAGAATGCTTCTTTATGTAAATTTTACCACTTTTCACTTCCAATTACCTTTTCCAGGTTTCCCAAAAAATATGTCAAAAATTACCCATTTTTGGTAACTTTATTTACTTACTTTTAATGGCACAACAGCCCATGGAGGGCCTATGCCGAGCTTTTCGCATCCACTCATGTTGTGCGTGTTATATTTGTACATGAATGGATGGGACCTACAGTTTAATGCCGAATCCGAACGGCGGAGTGAAAAGCTTTTCATAGCAATTTTCACTCCTCTAGGTATGCCATTGCCTGCCAAGAGGTGGTGCCGTGTAAAAAAATTATTTTTTCCACTTTCTGATTTTGCCTGTGCCGAGATTCGAACCCCGGGCACTCTGCGTAGCAGTCCAACGCACTACCACTACGCCACAGCGACCATAATTTTTGGTAAATTTACCCTAATCTGGCAACAGACACATGCATAAAATTCTGTTCCCCCTCTTTTCTCTTTCTGTCTTTCTCTCTTGTTCTGCTAACGCGAATGTACATGCATTGCATTTGGATTTTACATCAAGTGCATTAGAAAAAATATATAAAATTACAGAAATTCTCTTTAATTGCAAAATTATTTGTGTGTTTCTATCTTCCTATGTACGTATGTATGTGTGTATGTAGTTTGGTTGTTTGTTTTTTTCTTCTTCTTCTTCTAGTAGTACCACTTCTAATCTGTTGTCTGCTGGACACTAATGCACCAACGCACACATTCAATTCGATTCCAATCGATGATAATGCGTTGTGCATACGCTAGGAAAAACGTTAATGAGTACAAGCGTACGAGTCAGTACGTGAACGTGGTCGTGGCTGTTTTTGTTAACTTTATCCCCCAGCTTCACTGAGTGAATGATTGATCGAATGATTGAATGACCACCACCTACAAACAACTACATATCTACTTTTTTCTATTGAGTACTTCGCACATTTCATTTCATTCCATTCCATGGCAATTGTAATTTTGGCCAAAATCAATTGACTTTTTCAAATCAATAAAATCGTATGTACATAATGATTGTGTTTGCTTTTTCTGGCTTGCGTGTGAGGATTCAAAATCAGTGCTGTCGCTGAGGGCATTTTATTCATAATCTCCGGAAAATTATCATATCTTGAGTTTTCTGTGGTACTTTTAAAATGGTTTGAAACTACTGAAAGATATTGGGAATTGATTTGAAATGGAAGGGAATTGGTTGGAAATCTTTCAAGATATACTTGGTAGGAGGTTCTATTTAGTACCTCGTCGAGCGTAGGACCTCTGGTTTCAATTAAAGCTAAAATTATTATTGGGCTTAACGCTGAAGTCAAATGATTTGACCGAGTTCTGTTTACCTTCGCGGATAATTTTCTTCTTATTTAATCCATCCTGAAGCTGACTGTACTTTTGGTAGATTCTTATGATACCACCAGGTCTGTTTCATTGAGCCACCACTTACCTAGCCAGAATAAAAGGACTATTTACAGTCACCCACTAGGGTCAGGCGCTGCTTTTATACTTTATGAAGCTCCTTGTTCTTTATGAAGTGCTGTTCTATCCTGTGCTAAGATTTTAGCCAGTTTTCAGCGAAATGAATGAAACTAGAGATAATACTGTAATAGTTTTTGCTTAACTTGATACATAACGCAGCACTCTTTGTGTTCAAGTACCCATTTAGTAGTGTTGACTGTGTCAGCTTTGAGACCTGAGCTCAGTAGACTGATTTATCGATACTTTCCCTGCTTTGTTTATTTTTGATAGTGGTTTTTTTTTTGTTGTACCTGAAAAGCACCTCGAAGCCAATGTAGTTCTGTCTTCCTTCTGTCTAGCTGTCTTCCTTGCCAAACAATCGGCTTCCTCGTTTCCCAATATTCCTGTGTGTCCAGGAATCCCGAATACGATTACCTTGTTTGTCTTTCTATTTTCATTCAGTAGCTCTAGGCAATCCCAGATCAGGTTTGCGAATATCCCAAAGGAGCCGATCTGATTGCGGCTTTACTGTCTATATAAATTAGCGATCTTCACCATGTGACAAGTGAATTTGTGTTTTATATTCATATACTGCTGCAGTTGTTCCTATTTCTATGTACTCCTTGACTTTATGTATGCGCTTTGAATAAGGTTTCAAACATTTTTATGTTTCAGTCTTCATTCTTGTTAATTATAACTTTGAATTATTTTTCAAAGTTATATTTTTTTTCCAATGATAACAATGATGGGTAAAATAGTGGGTACTATATGGTACATCAGTTTTATCTTTTTGCAATTGAAATATAATATTTACCCCGCACTACCTCCCACCAGTAATGTGGCGCGGAAAACATGTTTCATTGAACACTGTCGCTTATTTCCATCATTAACCATCCTTCTACGAGTATTACTACTTGATCAACTAGAATGAAATAATACATAAATCGAATCAAGAATTGAAGCGGTAGTTCTCATTTTCTAGTACAAGGTAGCAGGGCTGCTTTGGGTGGATTTCGATTTATATTTATTATCCTGGATAATTTCTGCATAATATCGCAGAGTATTCCTTAACATTTTCCTCTTTCCATAATGACAATGCCATAACCCTGACTGACTATGCTCCTATCTGTTCGTCAGCCATCGTTGATCTTATTCAATGAGACAGCGATGGAGAGTTCAGAGTTCTCTTAGTAATCCGGTGAGAGATATCGTCAGAAGCCTCGTCAATGTCCAGAGAAACGTGGTTATTCTTTCTTATTCCATCAATATTCATTATAGCCGATCAATTTTAACTAAATAATATCTGAAATATAAAATGCCAAATTTGGAAAAAATTAAAATTAATCATGAATTTAAATTGAAGACTTTTTATTTTAAAGACTTTTTTAATATAGAATATTTCCATTGGGTCCTTCACGCACGCCTTAAGTCGCACTGACCAATCATCAATAGCTACACGCACCTCGGCCATTGGAAAAGTGCTGACAGCACGAATCAAAGCAGTCTTCAGAGAATCAATGATGGGGTATCTTTTGTGGCAAAACATTCCGTCTAAAACTGTCCATAATTTGTAATCCAGTGCGTTCAGATCAGGGCTGCCAGACGGTCATTCTTCAGAGCAAATGAAAGCTGGCAAATTGTTTTGAAGCCAGGTCTGGGTCGTCTTAGCCTTATGGGCTTCACAACAGCTTCCAAAACGGTTTCTTGGTAAACTTTTGCGCGAAGTTTAGGCCTCTTGTTCGCAGAAATGCAAGTCAGTGACCCCATCATAAGAGATACCCCACCAAACCATGACTGAAGCGGAATGATGACCCTTTTCGACCAGTGGGATCAGTTCATATGTTTCCTTAGATGATGGTGCATACCCCCTATCATTTAGCTTGTTAAATTTTTCCTGCACGGTAAAAATTTTTTCATTCGTAAACAAAATTTTTCAGTGCAAGTTATAAGCGTGCTTCACCATAAGACGTTTGGATTTTTCTACCATATTTTTTTCCAAAGCTGCTGTCAATAAATGTCCGGTGCGACGTTTGAAGGCACCAAGTCCCAAGTTTATCTTAATAATTCGACTCATGGACTTTTGTGTGATATTCATCTCACGGGCCATGATTTTCTGTTTTCGGAGCGGATTTTGCTGAATTCTTGATTTCAGGTCTTTGATGACTTGCGGCGTGCGAACTGTACATGGACGGCCCGACCAGTCTTTAACATCTGCAGTCTCCTCAAACAGTTTTATGCACCGGTAGACGAAGATGCGACTAATACCGAATTTTGAAAATATCGCCCTTTTTCATTTCACACTTAAAAAGAGCTATAACAGCGATACGGTAATTCGGTTTAATTTATTACTTGTGGAATCTTGAATAGGTCAGTTATTACTTTTATTATCAGGATTAACTATATTTATAGCAGGATTAGGAGCTAATTTTGAGTTTGATTTAAAAAAAATGTGGTAATAACAGGGCATTATCTGACCACTCCATGGTGAAAGCTGACACAATTTTGAGTTCCCGTTACAGACTAATCCTATAGATACTATCCATGTGGTAATAACAGGGTATGTTCAATTCTACTATTGTAATGGGTGTGTTCAATGTTGTAACAGTATTTATGTCCCTACTAAGTAGAAATTGCAATTGTTTCCCCTCACTTTCTTTCTTTTGAGTTTGACTAACCAACCGCTCCCTTTTCATAGTACATCTCATATACTTTTTACATTGCGTGCCATGGAGGGCAGCGCTGACATCAAGCTTCCCGAAGGTGTTTCAATCGCGTGTATATAAAGTACACATTCCTAGCAGTCGAGCAAAATGGTGATATATCACAAATATATTTTGGCATGTGTTTTTTCGTGAATATATATGCTATTATGCACTCAGGTAACAACATTTGACGTCATACCTTTCTGTTTCTAGTTTAATTAACTCTAGCCTGTTGGTTTTCTAGTGCCCTCGTGTATATGGAGATGCTTACACAATAACAGTTGTTTATGTATATTTGATCACTTTAACTTTAATTAAATGAGAAGATCAAATGTAAACATACAAAGGTAGCTCAATTTTCTACGAGTTCTTCCTTCACTGCCTCTTATCTAACTATGTACATAGACTTCAACGAATATAACGAATTTTATACGCTTTATAAAAAAAAAACTATTAGTAAACATTAGTAAGTGAAATTCAGCTTCGCATAATATAATTTGACTTTCACATCAAATTATATTGTCATATTCACTTTGTTGTCACTTCATTTCCTTTTTTATACCCGGCACACTTTGTGTACAGAGCATATTGGTTTGATCGAGGGACGATTGTTTGTAACGCCCACTATTAGACGTCGTAGGTATCAATGATCCGCGTGAATAGCCGAATCGATTTAGCTATGTCTGTCTGTCTGTCCGTCCGTCCGTTCGCTCGCCTGTACCTGGGCACGATAACTCGTGTAAAACTTAAGTAATCATAACCAAACTTGGTACAGTATATTGAGGTTAAGTTCTGAAATCGACAAAATCAGTCAAGTGGGCAAAGAGTGATTAAGAAGGCAATTCTAAAGCGAACTGACCCAATTCGATACACATCGTTCAAATTGCCTCTTAAACAACTTTTCAACAAGTGAAATGTCAAGTATCAAATGAAATAGTGAAGCAAGTGAAGCTGAATTTAATATACACAGTTAAAATATCTTCAAAAATAACTGATGGGAATATTAGCATTTTTGGGCAATACTTACACTTCCCATACAAAATTTGGTAGAAAAAAAAAACACTGTCATGTTTGCTCATTGGTGCCAATGATGTCAATATCATAAGCGTATACTAGCAGCATGAGACTCTTGTAGAAGATAGTACCAGAGATATCGATGTGTGAAACATATTTTTGTATCCAACGACGCGGAGAAGTCTATCCTAATTTTCACTGCGCTGGTAATGTCGGGTTAGTGACGGTGACTGAGCTTTGCAAGGATACCAAAATCAGACATTTTCGGGTAGAAGTGATACATAATCGTGATGTCGAAGGCGGGTAGATGGTCGATGCCAATATTTTTCTCGGGTCCTTTCCAGTCATTCGTGCATTTATCAGGCCTAAAGGCACATTGATAAGGTCCAATCAATGTGCTCGATAGAACCTTATATGCGATATTAAGAAGGTTTATCACACGGTATTTTTGACGTAGATGGTCGAATCAACTTTATTCTCGATTGGTCAGAGTATGCTGAGGTTCCAATAACTGGGCATGCTTTCATCCGACCATATTCTGCATATAAACTTATGAGTGCGTTCTGATAGCTTTTAACCTTAACCAACTCGGTAGGCACGCCAACTGTACACACAGCCTTATTGTTTTTTGGACGATGGTACTGCAACGCCGTCAATGATTGGGGTCTCCGGAACAGATTATCCAGTGGCGTCCTTGCAGCAAGAGGCCCCGGTCTTCAAACAATTAGTCAAGCGTCTTATTCTTTCGATTAATTTTCAGACCTCATTCCTGTCCCCAAAAATCGCGATATCCTTGAACACTCATTACTGTCTGCTTCTCTTTTCTCGCGCCTGAGTAAATGTTTTTCCTCGCTCCTTAGTTCTCTGCGTCGCTTCTTATCAGCTCGAGTTGCAACTACTTGCAGGATGGCTCTATATATTGCTTTTTTTCTTCACTAGCATCGCAACACACTTCGTACCAAATATTTCTCCGTTGACGGTTGAATGCAAAGGAGTATTTTTATTCGGAAGGTGTGTAGGGTATAGAAAGTTCGGCCGCGTCCGTACTTGGTTTTCATGATTTTGTTTTATTTCTATATATTGTTGTAATATATTTCTAGCAATTGTGTCGTAGATACTTTCATTTTACTTTGATCTTGTTAGGTTGATTCATGCAAAAGTCAAATGGAAATGTCTCTTATTTTTGTTGTTGTTTTTTTTGGATGCGCCCAGGAGGTGAGGCATCTTCAAAGATACCAGTAGCCCGAGCTATTGGCACGAACGACTTGCATACTGACTGGATCTGCTAAGTAATGTGCCTACGTACTAAGCCTCACCCCCGTGCTCGTCAACCACTATCCCCGCCGTACTGCCGTTAGGTATTACTTCGCGGGGCTGGCTAGCCATTAGGCTGTATTTGTCGAGTCGTTTTACACGTTCGTAATAAACTCACTTATTCCTGCCCACTTTTCCTCCGACTGGATTAAGTATATGCTTAATTATACTCGATAGACTTGGCTATTCTGAGTTTGTTGGGCTGAAACGCCGACAGTTAAAAATTGCCTGTTCTACGTCTTCCACCTGTTCGCTACAGATAGAGCAAAGTGGGGGGGAGTCGTCATGTCCAAATCTATAAAGGTACTTCCTTTAACCTCCGTGACCCATTAAAAACTGTGTTATGTGGTAGTTTGTCTCTCCATGTTTATTATTTATCTATGTTTCAATCTTTGGAATAAGTGTATACGTCCACCTGCCCTTTGGCAAATTCACCCACCTTATCTGCCAAATGGATAATGAAGCTAGCTTTTCTTCGCTTGTAATGCCTGGAATATCCAGCTGCAGCTGATTTGTATTCCTTCTGCAGTATATTATTTTCATTTCATCCGCTAGTATATCAATTGGTATCAAACCAGCTACTACGCATTAAAATTGTCCGAAAACCACATATTGTTCTTAGGGCAATTAGTCTGTATACCCGTGACAATTTCTTTCGGCACTCCTTTGTGACCATAGCACCGCTTCGTTGGTGACCGTTTCGATTTCCTGGAGATGTTTCGCCACTGCGAAAAGCTCGGCCTAGGCCCTCCATGGGCTGTTGTGCTATTAAAAGTAAAAGTAAGCAAAAGTTTCGCCACTGTAACTATCGCAATATCATCTGCGTATCCCACTACTTTTACTCCAGGTTGGAATGGTAGCCTTAATATTCCGTCGTACATGATATTCGATAGTAGAGGTCCTAGCACGGATCCTTGTGGAACACGTGCTGAGATGTTGTAGTATTTTAATCCCTCATCGCTGTCATATGTATGTGTGGTTTGAAGATATGCTGAAGGTTGTTTATGGGTATATTTTCGTATGTCTGTCTTACATTTTCCAAATGTAAAAGCACCCAAGTGCCTAAATACCGCCGAAAAAGACAGAAAAACATTTCTATGTACTCACCGACAACTTCAATTTAATTCCATTTAAATTAAAATGTTTTTTAATTAAATCTGTTTTCCACGAAAAAAGAAACCGACAGCACAAGGTTAAAAAACGAAGAAGAGCTTGACACTTGTATAGCTTCTTCTTTTTTTACTTCTTAATATTCATCATCAAATATAAGGTCGATTTGCGGTGGAGTTCATCGTTCATCACTCCACACTCCACACTCAATCATCATTGCTCCATTCATCATTGTGAAGTTATCACTTGTTTGCAATGCTGGTGATGATTTTTGTTGCTGTTGTCTTCCTGCTGTTGTTGATACTGATGTTGATGACTATGTTTTTGATTATGATGCTGTTGCCTCTGGTTGTTCTTCATCTGGTCGTTGCGTGGTTGTTGTCGCTGATTACTGCATTTATTTTAAAGTTCATTTGTTGTGTCAACAACAGCAACAGCAACAACAACAACAACAACAACATCTGCATAGCTGCAATCGCGTTCGTTTCGCTTTCTATTCAATTGCTGCTTCAAATGCTGGAGTTTTTGCTATTTTTGTAAGCAAACAATGAGAATTTGTGACCACTACTTGTCAGCGTTGTCAGCATTGTCAGCAGCTGAGTGCGTGCTGTCATTACTTTTTCACTGAACTCCTTTACTCAATACCCCTTCCCCAAAAGGGGGAAGCCAAAGCTTATGGCGCATTTTCATGGTTATCGTAATAAATTTTGAGAGCTGTTTTCGAGTTGCGTTGCAACGTTGCACCTTCCGGCGTTGCGCGTTTTCGTGTCACTTGAACACGCGCACAACTACTTCAAAAACAAACGCAGCAACAACATCGAAAATACAACGAAATTAAAATGAAAATAATTCAAGAGGTTTTTCGAGATAATTATCCTACTGTCTGCACAAATTATAATTTAAACTTTTGTTGACGTTATTGTTGTTGCTGCTGCTACTGTTGTTGTTGTTGTTGTTGCTTTGGGTATGAATTTATCTTTGAAATTATAATACTTATATACTTACATGAATATTTTCGCAATACAGCGAAGCACATAAAAAACAACCATATAAAAACCAATTGCAATAACTAAGTAGTACTTATTATTTTTATTTTTACTATGCGAATGTTTTGTGCCATATTCAGCATAACTTGCAACTGCCATTACTGCCTTGCTGACGTCGTTCTTGCTGTTGTTGCTCTGCGCGCTGTCATACTGTCAACTGTCATTTTCTGAGCATAGTTGCTGGTGCTGTTGTTGTTCCACTTGCTTGGTTGTGCTGCTTGTCATCAACTTGATTTTATGAGAAATGCTCAAGTGTTGAAATGTAGAACAGAAAATGAAGAAAAAAAACGAAAAGCCAACAAGTAGAGAAAATCAAAAACTGCGCGTAACAACAACAACAACAACAAGAAGACTTACTGCAAAGAAAAATTATATTATTATTATATTCTCTCTCTTTTTGCCAGTCCATGTCAAGTGTAGAAAATTATTACAATGCATTTTAGAATTTATTCTCATTTTCTTCATTTTTTCTCATCATCATCGCAGAATGAAAGCAAGCATACTTCTTGGCGTTCAAGCGGCGCTAAATACAAAATGAGTCAAGGAACAAAAATTTTAGTTGAGCTTAGTTCATTAAGCCTTCCAACACAAATTTTACAAAACTTATAATAATCATTTTTGAGTACCCTTTATTTATGAGCTTTAATTTGATTACAAACGATTAAGGGAAAATGGTCAAAGAAACAAAAAAAAAAACAAAATGTCTATATCCAAAAGGATTCAGCTAAAAGTTATTTCCAGTAGAATCATAATATTTTACGAATCATTATAATATAAACCGAGGCTCCATTTTAGGAGAGTAGGTATAACAACAATTTTGTGAAAGTGAGATGACTCATCCTCTCAGTGGTCGCCATGATGTAATTAGTAGTGTGCTGGCGTACTAGGCAGAATGACGGGAGTTGAAATAGGCACAAAATAAGAGTAAAAACTGCCTAAGAAAAGCTTTTCACTTCGCCGTTCGAATTAGAAACACAATTGTAGGACCCTTCCCTGATATCAAAAAACATGAGTGGTAGCTTTGTGGCTCAGTTGTTTAGTGCGTTGGTAAGGTCCACTTGGATGGCTTGATGATTAAACTGATCATCTCGTTTCCCAAAAACATAAGTTACCACCTCTCAAATTGGCAATGGCAAACCTTTGAGAGTATTTCTGCCGTAAGGCTTTTCGTATTGCCGTTCGGATTCGGCGTAAAACTGTAGGTCCCCCTCTATGTGTGTGTGTGCAACGCACTCTACACACATAGGAAGGAAAAGCTGTAGAGGGTCATCTTTCCGAAAACCACAACAAAAAAAATGTGTAAAAAGTAAAAATTCAAAATTGGATGCGAAAAGCACGGCCAAATCTTTCCATGGGCTGTTGTGCCCATGCCTCATGTACTAAACGTTCTAAATACTTTTGCACCTACCGTTCCAGAACATCTGAGTGTTAATCTCTTAAAGGGGATCTCTCAGCTCCTCATGCTGACGACTGGAAGTAGATGTCAAGTAACTGATGCAACTTTTTGTGTGGTATCAGAGCTCCTCACCTACTCGAAATGTAACTAGCTAAGACAGTCGAGGCGGAAGGGGCAAAGCCTCTTAAAAATAAACCTCCCTTAACCCAGTTTTATGCGACCCGTGGGTGAGTTTGGTAGTCAAAGCATAAAATTAAACTGAGTTTTTTACGGGACGGTAGCTTTACCATGGTAAGAGGAGCTGCCGTGACGTATATTTCTCTATCTCCTTACTCATCATTGGTCACCATGTTCGCTGGCTTGTTAGTGTGTATAGCCCTGCCTAGTCTTAGACATGAGGGGGCGCTGACCATACGAAACAGACGATGAACAACAACGACAACAGAACGACAAGAACAAAGGACCCAAATATGGCATCACTAAAGAACCAAAGGACAAGACAAATCCGAAGACGAACTCTTGGCTTCTAGTCAGGAAACATCAAGGACACCTTTGAAGCTGTGAGACACAGCATTTCGGCGATTTTCCCTGATACATGAATAGTTTATAGGTCTCCTACAGTTTTATGCCGAACCCAAAAGACAAAAAACAGTCAGAAGAAAACTGTCAACAAATGTACGGAAGCATGGGTAATCAAATACGAATCTAGAGATAAACTACTCAAACTGTTGTATGTTGTGGCATGTAACTACTGAGTCCAAAGTGCAATCAACGAATACCAGGTAAGAAATTTTATATCAAAAAAAAAAAAAAATGTAAAAATTGTAACCGGATCCGTACCATGTGTTTTCGGATAGCAATACCGACTCCAATGTATACACAATGTATGTATGTGTTAAGGTGAAACACATACGAGATATCATCAAAGTAATGATGATTCACTCCCATTTCCGCCACACTCAAACATACACACACAAACTCACTCCACACTCACACTTTGCCAAACTCGAGAAATGAAAGAAAATAAGGAATATTTGATGAATGCTGATTGTAAAAATTCGCTCGAAAATTTAATTCAAACAATGTTGACTGAATAAAAACAAATTTACATATACACACTCATACACTCACATCTTTTCTCTATGTATGAATGCATGTGTTTTGCAATGGAAACAAACAACCAGCTACGAGTTTGTTGCTTAGCTTAAAATGTATACTTTCTTCTCTTTTATATATTGTTTTTTAATCTGATTTACTTTTGGGAAAATTTTATTGATAAAAAGTTACAGCTCTACAGATCTTTTTTACGTTCTTTCTTATTCTGTGTGTTGAGGTTGTCTTACTACTTTATAGACACCCTAATTTCGTTTCTCTCTCCCTCTGTATTAGAAATAACGAAAACAAAAAACCAAATTTACAACGTGTAAATGATGCTATCATTATGCTCATCATCATGAGCAGCAATATTATCAAAGTGTGATGAAAAGAAAGTCACAAATATCATGCAAGCAATAGAAACAGCAACATCTCACATTCTCGAACAAATTCAAAGTGAAAGTGGGGAGAAAAATATAAACCCAAAATAATCCAAATAAGAACGAAGGAAATTTCATTTAATCGAATTTGTTTTTACCTTTAGTTAAAATTGAATACAAAATGATATATTTTCTGATTGGTATCTGCTGAGGAAATACAAAATCTAACGAAATGAAATTGCTCAAAGATTAAAACTCAATTTGATTAATAGCAGGAGATCAAAGAAAATTATTTTATTTTTCTTCTTAATTAATAGTTTAATAATTTTTGTTAAGCTACAAAGCACTGTATTGAAGTTATCGCTTATTAGAAATTTCCTTATTCAGATCTTCTAATTTCGAGTGCTTTTTGAAACATAAAACTGTTGAACTGATCTATAAAATACTTATCAGATTTTCTTAATTTTTTCAAATATTTATGATAGCATTCCTTTCACGATGTTGTGGATTTTTAATTTTCAATAGTTGGCCACACTGATTCTTTTGGGAGTTCGCTCGAAGTTTTTCGGGTTTTTGCAAGAGCATTTCGTGTTTTAAAAATTTTACCTAACATTCATAGTCAGGAAATACAAAAGTGCAAGTTTTGTAAATTTGACCTGAAACTAGTAATCCTCTTCTTTTAATGGAACAACAGCCAATGGAGGGCCTTAGACAGAGCTTTTCACATCCACTCATTTTGTGCGTGTTATATTTGTATATGAATGGAAATGACCTACAGTTTTATGCCGAATCCAAACGGCGAAGTGTAAAGCTGCATTGCCAACAGGCCAACACACTAACAACTACTCCACAAAGTCAAAATCATCGGCCCCTAAATCTGATAACTTACATAAAGAAATTATTCTAAAAATAAAGAGAACTTCCGATACCGTGGAGAGAAAAAGTAAAAACATATCAACAAAAAGAATAATTTTTCTGCTTACTCTATGAAAGCCAACTAAAAGTGATTTTAGCCACCAAATTGATGCCTAGTGTCGGCTAACATCAACAGTATTAATCAATCGATTAATGTTGATGTTGAATCGTGTGAGGGCATCATAAAAGTGATATAAGAGCATATGAGGGGTGAGAGAGAGAGAGAGAGGAATAGAGATCATAAGCACAATAAGCAGGCCTGTCAAATCGAAGCAAATTCCCCCTTTCGGAGGAATAGCGAAACTATGGGGGAATGTTGTTTATAATTTGGCACGAAAGTTTTCCTCCAAAATCGCAGCTAATGACACTCCTTTTTAAAAACATATGCTTTTCTAAATGCATGCGCCAAATTATCCAATTACTTTTCTTTTTTAATTTAAATTTCTTTTAAATTTTAAGGTATACATTTTCAAGATTCTGCTTTCGTATTCGTATTGACCTCACAAAAATATCCGTAAAAATAATGCTACGCGGTCTAAGAAATATTAATAGTTATTATTTTTTGTTGTACAGTGTAAATAATTTTTTCAATTACAGCTGTTTATATTTTGTTTCTTTTGATATTGAATTTTTATTTAATCCAAATAAATTGCGAGTGGCCAAAACGGAAGTATGAAAAATAATGAAGAAAAACTTCATACAAAAAAACGAGAAAAGATTGGCAACACTTGGTCGGTGAATCCGCCTTCAAGTACTACACCCAATTTAGGTTCCATAATTTATTAATGGTATTTTCATGTAACCTACTCCTAGATTTTGCTTTTAAACATTTTAAGTCTCAAACTTCATTGAACAGATGGCAAAGGAAAGAAGAATAGAAAAGAATTAAATGGAAATGGAATTGAAATTTCATTTTTATGTAAGTTTTACTTAGTGAAAATGAAAGAACGTTTTCCAATTAAATAAAAAAAAGCATTTTAATATGTTGTTGTTGCAAGTGTAGTGCAAGTTGCTCTTGTTGTTATTGCTGCTAGATGCTGCTTTTTTCAACATCATTATTATGGTTGAGATAAAGCAGCAATGAATGCAGTGCAATGAAATCGAATGAAATTCTCAATAAACGCACTCTAGATTATTACATACATACATACATACATATTTCCAACAAAATACACAATATAATATACAAATACAATACAATAGCACACAGGCACACACTTTAATGTGGGTGCGGGCCTCTTCGAACATAAAATGTGTTGGTAAAATGCGAAATGGGAAGAATTTCAACGAAACTAGGAGTAAAAATAATAGCAACAACAACAAGAACAAAAAAAGTGAAAAGCTGAAAAAATCAAATGAAAATGTATGAAAAATTTACTATAAATTTATTTGCAATTTCAAGTGAAATTGTGAAAAATTGTGCAACAAGAACAACAACAGCACACAATGAATATGTTGGCAACATTTGCGCATACAATTTACAATAAGTACAATCAGAAATAGAAACAGAAACAGCAACAAGAACAAGAACAACAACATCGAACAAAACTAACACAGTCGTAACAGCATTAGGCAGCAACACCAGCAACAGCAACAGCAGCAGTCCTAACAACAATAATAGAACGACAACTTACAATTTAATAGAAACGTTTGAATTAAGTTACAACTGCTTCCGTTTTATGGGACCAACTTCCGATTTGAATTGAGTGCGGGCGCAAAAGGAGGAAAAAGGAGGTGGGTGAGTGGGTGGGTGGGTACACAAGGATAACACACACATACATATACATAAATATAGATACGTATATAGATAGGTTTATGCTTTGGTATCGCCGCCGCTGCCGCCAGCTGGCCTGCAGCTTCTGGTGCCTTGGCGAGGAAATTAACTTGGACTGGACTTACACACTGCACACATGAATACATATGCACACATACACATGCATGCATTCATATGTTTTTTTTATGCGTACATACACATATAAATAACTATGTGATATGTATGTACAATTATGGAAAGTGTGTGTGTGTGTGCATGTGTGTTTGTGTGTGTGTGTGTGTGTATGTGTGTGTGTGTGTGTGTGTGTGTGTGTGTGTGTGTACCATATATATATATAGAAAAGTCATGCAAGGTTTCAGTGTTTCATTAAATTGAACGCTACGTACAATTGCTATGGCAAAAACAACTACTGCTGGAGCAACTTGTTGTTATTGTTGTTGTTGCTGGTGCTGTTACTCGTTTAACAACAAAATCATCAGAAACACACAAAAGTTTCAATTGGAAATAATGAACAAAAACACAAATACAAATGTACAAAATGCTCTTACTTATACCCGTACAAATATAAACTTTTCACCATACATACATACACTAGGTAACACTCACACACGCATACGGGTACAGTCGAATGCCGAATAGAGACAGACAGTAAGTCCGTCCATGCGGATAATTAGAAATTATATCCAATTGCCCTGCGGCTGATTTCTGATTTTAGAAAATGTTTATGTGTTGCCAGATTAGGGTAAATTCAGCAAAAATGGGTGATTATTTATAATGGTGCTAGCATGGAAGCCCATGTGAATGAGAGAGTTGTAGAAATTTAGGTATTAAGAAAAGGTTTTCACTTCGGCGTTCATATTCGGTATAAAACTGTAGCTCCGTTCTATTCTCAAAACAAAGATAACTCGCACACCATGAATGGATGCGAACCGTTCGGCCAAGGCCCTCCATGGACTGTTGTGCCATTAAAAAAAACAAAAAAATACACTGAAAATCTTATAAAAAGTTAAAAATCAGTAATAACGATGAAAGTACCATAATCAAGTATACATATATTTGAGTATGTATGATAGGAACTATTTATTTGTATTTCTCCGCGAAGACAATAACGTGTAAATGACAAAAATGAATATATTTCATTTCCACCATTCTAATTTAGTTAATAAAAACATAGGCACAAGTACGGCAGTCTACGAGCTTACACGACCATCATGGCTATGAAAGGCCTACCTGTAAAAATGTAAGCAGCTATAACAAATGTTGCTGTTTACACTAGTGCATGACAGACTATGCGAGAGAGGTGGAAAAGTATGATAGGAACAATTTATTTGTATTTCTCCCCGAAGACAATAGCGTGTACAAGAAAAAAATTAATAAACTTCATTTCCACCAGAACTGTCTCCCTCGCACAATCTTTCATGCCTGTGCCAATGTAAACAGGCACTATCAAAGTTATTGCACATTAAACATTATAAACTTCAATGCAACTGCTAATTACTTAATAATATGTATTATTTATAATAATAATTTGGATAATATCTGAATCAGTCTTGTATTACACATTTTTTCTTCTTTTGTAAGAACTTTATGAATAAAAATTGTATTTGGAGTCTATGGAATTGTTATGAAAGCCAAAAATTTTAAATTTTCTCAAAAAGTAGTAAATTTTCTCAGCAAGTGGTACATTTTTTCACATAGCATTTTAGACAATGAATATTTATATGGCAACACTAGTGTGTATTGGATAAGGGAGTTGAAAAAGACCGAAAGAGAGAGAGCTAGAGAGGGAGAAGTGGAAATTTATTTTAAATTAAAATGAAAGAAATGAAGAAAGACAGAGAGAGAGAAGAAAAACATAACATGCACTCTCACTCTCCAATTTATGCCCAGTTGAGGTCAGTGTTGCCAGAGACCTAGATTCAAAAATCCCACTCTCTTTACCAAAATGACATTTCTATCCCATTTTAGAAATAAAAAATCCTTTAAAATTCCATTCTAAAATATATATATAATAATATATAAAACATGTTTTTAAATTACAGTGCAATGTTAGAACTATTTTTTACACCATCAAGAATTTTCACTGATTAAAAATATATCCCGGTATGTGTACTTTCTTAATTTCCTCTCTATCAGCTGAAGTTTTCAAGACATTTGCTAGAAAAAATAGGTCTTAAAATCATGTGTTATTTTCATTCATTTTGAAATATTGTAGGGTTACAAAGATTTTGTAGTATCTTCGTGAATGCTCGAAACTGTTACACACGGAATTTTCTTCAAAGAAAACAATGTGGCACGTTAGCTAATTGATAACAAAGTTGCAGACTAATAAAATATTTACAGTTTTTAATAAATATTGGTTTTTAATAATTTGACGAAAAGTGTAAAGAAACACACTTGATGCAGCACTTCTTTCTTTTCTTTTAATGGCACAACAGGTATTGAAGACCTAGGCCGAGCTTTTCGCATCCTCTCATGTCGTGCGTGTTATATTTGTACATGATTGGAAAGGAACTACAGTTTTATGCAGATTCCGAACTGAGATATAAAATGGTTAAAATATCTCTTTTCTTGGCGCAAAATTCTGGGTGTTCTTTTAAGGTACAAAATCCCAAAATATAAACGAAATCCCGGGTTCTGGCAACACTGGTTGAGGTAAGGTCAGTTATTTTTTTTATTTTTAAATGCTGTACTATTATACATACACTCTTTAGAGCTTGTTGTTGTTGTTTGTGCATGTATGTGTGCACGAGTATGCACCACACAGACACTCATTTCTGAACGTATCCCAAGGACAATATAGAGAGGACATCATTACAGCTGCCAAAGTGTCTCTTACGGTTGAACTTAGTATGCACATACGAGTATATGTATGTAGGCATACATATCTACATACATACATACATATTTGTACTTGTATGTTTAAAAACAATTCCAATTACATGTGGCATTACAACAGCAAGAATGCATCATGAACGTGGCCGCCTTATCTGGTATCCCCTTACGTACATACTTAATATAATAACTATATATTCATTTACAACACAAACAATTTTCTTAGTTCATTTTTTCCCGAAGCACAACTTTGATATATCATAATTATATTTGCATATCTAACTTAAGACAGAAAAAGAGAGATAGAGAGACAGTCAGATCAGAGTCATTTATCCACAGCAGAACTTAACAGGAGGGTATTTTAAAGCAGCCAGAAGCTATTCAAATATTTTCAATAATAAAATTTACTTACCTTTAAATTATTTTAAATTATTTAAAATTATTTGTTCTACTTATTAATTTCCTATCTTCCTTCCTCTGTAAATACTCAGCGTTGCCAGATGGTTTTTTTTTATATATATTCAACACTTAGGGTGTACCCTATTAATGCAGAGCATTGTGTTGATTGGAAGGAAGATTATTAGGTGCGAGGAAGAATAAGGGAGAATGAGAGAGGTAATGTAGTGACAGAACGCTGATAAACTGTTAACATTAATGCAAGCAAGAGCGTAGACATGACTGTCGCAACTCCACAGTCGCAGTCATGAATATTTTTGGGGAAAAACCGGAACAGCGGAATTGTAATCTTGATATTTCGAAAAAAATTTTTTCTTGTGCTCGGGGAAACAAATAACACTGAACAAAAAAAATACCTTTATTAATATAATATTTCTGAAAAAAGTTGTTTTTATCATTCACACAAAAATCGAAAAAGCCGTTTTTATGGTATTTTACGGATAATTTCGATAATCAAAGCAGGCATCCACAATCTCAGTAAAAAAAAATTATAGATTATTTGCTCCTTAACAGATTTCAATTTATAGCTTTCCAATATTGCTACTTTTCGATAAGTCATCTTAAAGTCAGCCCCATAAAATGGCATTTTCAATTTTCGATATCAAATTTCTCCTCAACTATGTGTTATATAATATAAATTCACCTTTCTCATTTGTGGTCAGCATTGATAAATCTGTGAGAATCTACGAGTGGAAAAAAATCGAAATTTTGTTGCACTTATTTATGAAAAACCGAGATCATCTATGCACGCTTAGCGGGTTGACTTCAAAAATGAATAACTTATCACAAAAAAGCAATATTTGAAAACTATAAAAAGAAAAGGAGCATATAAGGTATACATTTTTAAGATTTATTGAGGTTGTGGAAGCATTTTCTGACTTGGCAGTTCTCGTTTCTAGAAAATATCGATTTTGAGATTTTAGAATCGAATGCTAACCTCTTCGTCTTCGATATATGAAAAAGAGAAGGGGAATTTACACTTTTATTCCTCTCCCCCTCCCCACCTACATTACTGACTATACGTCATTTTATTATTGCTGAATTCAATTCAGTAAAACAAATAAAATTTGTAAAAGCCCGCTCGACCAACTGTGATGACAAGGTAATGAAGTGAAATAATATTTCCAGCAGTAAAAACGGGTAAAAATTAATTCTTGCTAAAGAAAAGTACTCGATTCTCTCCCGATTCCTTAGAGTATCGATACTGAAGTACACGACTTGAAAGAAAATTGCTATTATTAGTATGTTATGATTATTTTACTACAGTAAGTATTCATATAAAATTCTCCCACACATTTTATATTTTTCATGGGCTCAAAGAACTCAATTTTATTCTTTATCGGTGTCCTGTGTGACTGCATTCCCTCTCTCATTCTCCCTCCTTCTTCCTCCAACTTATCAATCTTCCTTCCATTCAACACAAAGCTCTGCATTCATAGAGATGCACCCTGTGTATTGAAAAAGCATTTTCTTTCAAACCTCTCCCGGTCCTTCTCTCTCTAATTGTAATTTTCAGTGTTGTCAAATCTTAATTTTCAAAATCCATTGAAAAAATCTTGATTTTTATGCCAGCTTACAAGATTCTTACACAAGCATTTTTATGTACAATTTGAATAATAAAAAACCGTTTAAAAAAAGTCAATGACATTATTTATTAACAAGTGACATTTTCAAAAATTAATTAATTAGATACTTTTACACTTAGTCAAATAAATTCGTTGTTGTCAGAAATGGCCACAAAACAAGCGAGACATAACATAGAAATATTACCGAGTTACGTAAACAATGTTGTCAAGACCAAAATAGAAGCACTACCACCAAATGATACAGTGCCGTCAAGTCGGAAAAATCACTGTAAAAAAACACTGACACCAAATTATTATTTTTAAAAATCCACCAGATCTGGTTGAAAAAACAGTGATATGGCAACACTGACAACATTTGCTTTATCAATTCAAGCAAGTTCGGATTGAGCAGAGGATGGTTAAAGGTAGAATAAAAATTTTATTTTCACAAGATTTTCCGTACTAAATTGTTCTATTTGTTGGTGGAATCAAAATGCTTGACCTCACAATGTATCAAACCTGATATCAGTGGATGACAAGGTTCTTACTAGGGTTTTCAAACGTCGTATATCTCACCTGGGAGTAATTTGTAATTTTTGTTGTTATTGCTGTTACTATTGCTCGTGGTTTTTCATTATTATTGCTTTAGCATAGTCGACACATTTCCAATTTAAATCTTTTTCATTCGTGCATCATATGCGGAAGAAAGCCTGCGCTGGCTGTTAGTATATGAGGCTACCCCCACACACACACACACACACATACATACTGGTAACAGGTGCTCAAACTGAAATGCACAATGAAAACTACAGTAGATAAACCAAAATAAAATAAAAAAGAATATGCTCGAAGCCAAGAAATTAATTACGAGCTTTAAATGAAAGTATGTGAGTGTAAAAGTACGCAGTGGATGTGGTCTGCATGTGCCTGCCATCCAGCCAAATAGCCAGAGTGGCAGCTAGAAGCGGTAGCAGCGGACGTGCGTCAACAGCATTGGTAGTGTCTGTTTGTTATGGAAATTCATTATGTTGTATGTTGCGTGGGGAAGGGAAGGGGTGTGGGTGAGACTGGGAGGCTTGATGATAATGGCAACGTGAATTGTTTCTCTCATACGAGGTTGCAAATGCGAGTCTCTCTCTTTTTCTCTGCCACTGTGTGGCCATGTATGTGGGAGTATGAAAATGCGAGTATTTGGTTGTATGTGTATGCAAGTTCATGCCATTAATTTGTTGTACTACGGTCAAAAATTATATGCATGCAACTCAATTGTTCACGTAATTAATTTTTTTTGTTGCATCTCGTAGTCTCTACGATATATACGCCAAAATATTTAATAAGTGGAGTCAGTTATAAAAAATTGCTCAGGAAATGCCAAAGTAATCGATTAAACGTGCGTAAAGGAGAGGTAGAGAAAAATATCTCAAACACAGATAATAACTCCATTCCGGGTCATATGGACAAGAGAGATGGACAGAGAGAGATATCACAGGAGCACCAAGTAACGGCATTCTTTGTTCTGTTGTTATTGTTGTATTAAAATGATGTAAGCAAAGAGAAAAAACAAGAGAGAAAGAGAGATCACAAACAAACCAACTGTCTGCATTTTTGACCGAGTAAGTAGTTGTTGATTTATTAAAATAATGTAACCAAAAAGCGAAAAAGAGAGAAAGAGCGAATGGTCGCTTATGCACCACTTCCAATTTATGTAGATCCAGCATGAAATTCTTTACCGACTGCCTTCCGAGAGCAATGCACTTTTGCATTTGTTTACTTTGTACTCGTTTTCCTTTTCTTATTATCAGTCTCAATGTCTCTCTTTCTTCACCTTGTATACTATTTCACTTAACTGCAAACAAACCACAAATTCTGAGAAAAACGCATTTAAACCTTATAATTTATGTATCACTCCATAAAATTGATAACGACAATTACATAATCTTCTCATCTCAAGAATTCATAAGATACTGATATGATTTTTTACACAATATAAAGGGTGTTTTTTTTTAGAAGTGTGGTTTTTAATCTGGCAATATTTTTTTCAGAGTTGGTCTTTTTGACAGCTTGGTTTGCCATTTCTAGAATTGAAGCCGATGGCCACCGATCCCGATTTTCACAAGAAAATTTTGTTCAGCAATGAAGCTCACTTTTGGTTAAATGGGAACGTTACTTAATAAGCAAAATTGTCGCATTTGGAGTGATCATAATCCACAAGCCATTTTTGAGACGTCGTTACATCGTTACTTCCTCAAAAAGTCACTGTTTGGTGTGCTCTATTTGCAGAGGGAATCGATGGTCCATATTTCTTCAAAGATGAAGCCGGTCATAATGTTACAGTCAATGGGGAACGCTAAACGCTATAGAGCCATGATTAATGACTTTTTCGTGCCTGCATTGGAGGATGTTGATGTGGACGACCTTTGGCTCCAATAAGACGGCGCTA
The DNA here is from genome assembly GCA_958295655.1 of Palloptera scutellata. NCBI lineage: Eukaryota > Metazoa > Arthropoda > Insecta > Diptera > Pallopteridae > Palloptera > Palloptera scutellata. The sequence goes on along the minus strand of OY282452.1, from coordinate 29,000,144 downwards.
CATGCCATACAGCCATACAACCAACGAAACAATCAATTTATTGATGGCAACTTTTGTTGAGCGCATTATCTCGCGTCGTGGGACTGTGGCGTGGCCTCCAAGATCGTGCGATTTAACACCGCTGAACTATTTTTTGTGGGGTTATGTGAAGTCGCGTGTCTACGCAGATAAGCCCGAGACGATTGACGCCTTGGAAGAGAATATTCGACGCGTTATTACTGACATACGGCCCCAACTGCTGCAAAAAGTGGTCGAAAATTTGGCTTCTCGGCTGGAATTTATTCGAACCTGCCGCGGCGGCCACTTGCCCGAAATCGTTTTTAAAACATAATGGCAAATCCTTATCTTTATAATAAAGCTAAATTCTTGGCCATAGTATTAAATTATATGCGTTTTATTTCTTCTGGCAAACCACACTTCTAAGAAAACACCCTGTACCATAAAGCACTAAATACCAGTTTTTTCTGTATACTTAACTCAAATTTTTATATTTTTTAAGACAGTCTTGCAGCAAAGCAGCGAAATCTTTCTGCTAATGCTTAATACCAACATCTACTGCATTTGGAAAACAAGCTTAAAAAATATAAAGAGAAAGACATAGTAACCAAAGTAAGAATGAACTAAACAATAGACTTTATAATAGAAGCGATTAAAATTCCATAGAGTAGGAAGAAAAAATGTGTCTGTCTCTGTAGAATACACTCACACTTTCTTCGTTGTTTTCCCCCTTATGTTTTGTCACCAGCAACTTCCGCTTTCGTGTGTTAAGTTAAAGAAAAATTGCAAACAATGAACGTATAAAATATAATATTTTAATCCTCAAGCTCAAAAAGCAGCTCAAGGTAGCAAATTCATAACGAAAGTAGGAAAGTGTCTGTACAATGTGATTTTCCACGATGGCAGCAGCTACTTAGCTTGCTGCAACTGCTGCGTATCAACAACCTCATTGTTGTCAAGAAGTTGCTGCTGGTAAAGACGAAACATTTCGGAAAAGGGAAAGAGTGTAAAGCTAAGTGGAGTTGGTTGACGGTTAAAGTGGAGGAGAACTCCCTCTGGCTGCTGCTTCTACTGGTTGACTATTTTATGCAGCAGCAGCTGCGGCAACAGCGCAATTGTAAATATTTTCACAAAAGCTTAAGCATTTTCCAACGAGAAACCCCTTGTGTAAAATAATGCTGCATTGCAATACGATACGAGACTTCAAGTACCTATTAAAACTTCGCTGAACCTACGAACGAAAGGAACGAGAGAACACTGTGTTGCAGGTAGTGTTGCATCTGCATACTAGTAGCATGAATCAATATACAGGCATACCTGGTCAGCAGATACTTACACGCTGATAGTGTCACCCAAAACTTGACGCTCTTATGCAAAAAATTTACTTTGAAAATTTATGCGAAACGAAAAGGAAAAATGTGATGAACGTTTGCTACTGCAAATATTGTCAAAGCAAAAACAGTAGGTAATAAAAGTGTATTCCATCACATGATATGAAGCAGCAACAGAATTTTCACTTCACAGAGAATCGAACTACCATACTTTCGAAACTTTTAACACTTTAAAATGTAATTCGGCACATATTTTCGTTCCAGTTCGTTCTCGTGCAGAAAAAAAAAGCTAGTTGAAGCGAGTGAAAGCTTAATGCGCACAATATTAAAACTGTGAAATTTAAGCTGCTTTTGTTGAAGCAGACAACAACAACAACGACAATGAGTTCAGCGGTATACATCAAAGGGAAATTGATGAACTCTTGTGATTTTCATAAAACTTGGAAGTGAATTGAATGAAATGAAAGAAAGCGAGTGAACAAATTCTAATGTTTGACTTTTATACAAATTTTGCCCTATAAGTAGTATGTAAGCCCTATACGTACTCTCTTCAAGAGAACATGTTCTCTCTTCTGAATCATCTCTTTTGTATTCACTCTTTTTATTGTCATGATGAAGAGTTTATATTTAAAGGAAATTTTTTCATTCTCTCAATTTTTGTTATGATATTGGCAAAGTCATACCAAATATTAGCCAGCCCCAGCCAGTCAGTTTACAGTACTCTTTTGCACTCTCTCATTTCGACATTAGCCACAAATGCAGTGTTCCTTTTTTGAGGAGTTTTGTCTTAGGGAGTATTTTGGAACAAAAATGTAATATTTTCTTCCAAAAGTATAAAAGAATAGCGGCAGTCAAACTGAGTAAGAAATTTGATTCCTATAACGCTGCATTCATGACCGTAGCTAGGAACATATGTAAACCGTTGAATACTAAAATGATAAAAAAAAGTTTACCATGAATTCCTATGAAGACGAACATAATTGCTGCGACACTGCATCATTTCGCCAATGTCAGTTTACCGAGTAGTCACTGTGGCATAGTGGCAATGCGTTGGACTGTTACGCAGAGTTACCCGGGGTTCGAATCTCGACACAACCAAGATCAAAATGTAGAAAAAAAAAATTGTCTACACCACACCACCTCTTGGCAGGCAATGGCAAACCTAAAAGAGTAAAAAATTGCCTGTGAGAAGTTTTTCACTTCGCCGTTCAGATTAGGTATACAACTGTAGGTCCCTTCTATTCATATACAAAATATATCTTGCACAACAAGAGTGAATGCGAAAAGCTCGGCCTAGGCCCTCCATGGACTGTTGTGTCAATAAAAGAAGAAGTAAAGTTCACAAGGCGTAATAATTTAAAATTAATTAATTCTTATTTGAAAGCCAGAATATGTAAGTAAAAAATTTAACAGTGTTTACTTTTGGATATTTTTAAAATTACAGTATTTAAAATCGTCTATAATGTGTTAAAAAGTAGACTAAGCTCTATTAGTAAATTTAAGACAATAAGAGGCTCGTAAGTTGACCATTTTCTTTTCCACCGGGCCCGAATTTTCTTCCCATGATCCTGTTTGTGTGTGTGTGTATCGAGAGTGGAAATGATAATATTCGATAATGGGGCAACATTTGAAGGAAAATTCAGGAAGCAAAGCCGAAGAGAAAGTTAAGTCATGCGACAATTTTGCTGCATCGTAATGTGTCACATTCTCTTTGTCGGAGAATGATAGAAGTAAAAAAGTATTCGACACTCGGTCGGTAAATCCACCTTCAATCCGGTTTTTACTCTCACTCCTGCTTAAGCTTGTTGATAATATTTTAATGTCTAAAAGTATTTTTCTGATATACAATGGGTTACTTTTGTTGCGTCTGATGATATTGTCTGCGTAATGCGAAATTTTGAATTTTTTGGGGTTTTTGCTGTGTCCAAAATGGGTTAAAAATAGACTAAACTCTATTAGCGAATTTAGAAATAAAATAAGGTGAAATAAGGTGTCTGGCGTTTGACTTCTTCTTGTCGCGCATGTAGCTGTGGCATATTATATCGCCTGCGTCACCATTGCAGAACCTCGTGATGAATCTCTTTTTATTTGTGGCCAAATCATTAAAGAAATTTAAAGTAGACACTCAATTCACCTATTTACTAAGATTCATTGTTCTGCACCTGGTCCTAGATTTTCGCATTCACACTACTTCATGATGGGTAATTTTTTTATTATATCTGCGCTTCTACACAAATCAATTTCTATACCGCACTTTCAATTGAAGGTATTATTTAAAAATTTTGAATGTTTGCCCCCTGCGAGATATTTGATATCGCGTTTGGCAGCAACAAAAACATCCTGTCTGGCGTTTGGCTTGTCTCAACAATGACATAAGAGCACACACACTCACATGCATATATGTATGCACACTTTAACACCAGAACTTAAACCTAAGCACAACCACACACTGACGCCCACACATACACCCACGAATATAATAATAAACAATAGGCAGCAGCAGCAGGCAAAGAAGATGAAGCATGCATAAGTGTTTGCTGCATATGCTCAAATGATAATATGCTTTGTTGATACTTGTTTAAAATTCGAAGAGGCTTTACAGAAGCAAGCAAACATTTTCGCTTTTGTATAGCAGCCCCCACCCACCCTTTCTGCCATCACCATATCCAAAAAGGTATGGGGAAAGTTTATGATACATATGCTTATGCGCGGGTGTGTGTGTGTGTGTGAGAGAGTCTCATGTATGTCAGAGAAATGTGTGTAAATGATTTGGCCGCTAAGCTCCTGCCTGTTTTAAAAATTTCAAGTGCAATTATTTATGAAGCATTTTATTTTCTTCTTCTACTTATACATACGAATTATCATTTTTCAACTCACTCTCCCGTGAAAGTTTCAATTTCATATACACACATAACCATATGTGTTAATGAGTGTGTGTGTTGCGTGCTTGGGGTGAGAGATTGAGAGAGTGAACACGGCGAGTGTTTGAATTCTCATACTCATTCATACTATTGTCGTCGAGAGTATACAATGAAGTGTTTTTTGTTGTTGTTTGTTTGTATTTTTTTGCCGCTCCTGCTATTTTACTGCTTTGTTTGACAACAACACTGAAGTGTTTTCTTCTCCTTCCTGTGCTGCTGCTGCTGGTTTTTTTCTTCTCTTCTCTTCAGCATCTTTGACTTGCGAGTTTCATTGCAGCATTGTCTCTTCTCTTTGTTTTGGATTTGTTGTTCTTTCATTTTGCTTTGCTCTGACACATAATGTATGAAAACAAACAAACAAAAACAAACAATTGAGCACTCGCTTGAGTGGAGAAAATTTTTTAAGTTTGAATCACTTTCACATGGCTCCTTGCAACTCTTTAGAGTCACTGCAGCAGACCAGCCAGCACACAGTGGAACGTGCTGAAGTGCATAAACGAAAATTTGCATTTTTAATGAAGAGTATGAGATTAATTGCTGCAAATTGTTGTATAAATACAAATAGAGTTGCAATTCTTTGCATTTGCATGTGTTTGCGTTAGCGTTGGCGTGACTTGAGGGTGCTTTTAATTTCCCACGGCATACATTAACAGGCTAAACGAGAGAGTATAAACATACATACAACAAGAACAAGAATGGAACAAATGAAAAACATTTAATTGCAACATATCAAATCGAAAATTGGTATTAGTTACTTTTTGTGTGATTGCTAGAAAATGTCATGCTGCGTTTTTCTTCGGCCTTCAATTCGATTACTTATGTAGATTTAGTAATAGTATATGATGACGCCAAAAGCAGCAGCAATAACAAATGCTGCCCAGGACATGCACACAAAGAGATTCCAACAAACACAGATAGGAACGCAATGAACATAAATCGTAAAAGTTCAATCAGATGTTATTTCCCGTAAGGTTCATTCATACATACATACGCAGCACTTGTGTGTGTGAGTGTGCAACAATGCAATTGCATTGTAGCCACAGTTTCAAGCTGTAGAGTTAGCAGCAACAAAACTTGTTTTTATTGTCGTTGGCATTGCATGAAACCAACGAGATAGATTTGCAAATGACATGAACTACGTTGCAACAGAAATAATATCCAGCCACAAGTAAATGCGAGAGAGTGGGAGACAGAGAAAGACATAGAGAGAGAGCGAACGTTGCATATACTGAGAATTTTACGACAAGTGGATATCCTGAATTGTGATTTGATGCTGACGAATTTCAGTTGAAATAGCGAAAGCACCAGCAATTCAGCAACAAAGCAGCACAATAAAGTCAAACAACAAATACTGCACACAAATTTTTTCTAACAAATGAATAGAGTTGACAGTGACAGGAAAGTAAAGATGACACACACCAAAAAAAAAACAAAAAAACAACAACACACAACAAACAAAACACTAACACATGCATTCCTACATCAGAGCAAAGCCCTCTGGTAGAGTAAGCACAAAAGTCATGCAATTTCACTTTGCCCGCAACACAAATGACTCTGTGCCAACAAATGGCTCTGCATTGGCATTGATGATCGTTATTTTGTCGCAAAGAATCTTTCATCCTTTTGTGGCAACGGAAAGCAACTGGAATATTTGCTTTTGCTGGCGCTACAATAGCTACATTCATTTTTATGTGATCATTAGTTTCTTGGCGTGGTCAAACGTTCGTTGGACTTTTTGCTGAAATCACATGGGAAAGTTTTTGATTCTGGATATTCTTAACGAGGACATAAGAGTTTTAAGAGATTTTTCGATATTTCTCAAAAATTTCTTAGTAGTTTTTAAAAACGTTTTTGCGTGATTATGATAAATTTTTCCTAAAAAATTTAACAGGATCTCGAAAAATTGTATTCGAAGTACAAACAATTTTAATAAGTTACTAAAAATTTTTAATTTGTTAACTTTCATGTGAATTGTTTTTGCGATTTTAAGAAATTTTTCGACGCATTCTAAAAGTATAAAATAATAATAATAAAAAAAACTTTTATTATCTATTAGAACTCATTATCAATTTTGAGAAATTAGTGGTCACTTTTTAAACTTCTTCTTTGGTTTTCAATTTCAAAAATTTATCTGCGATCTTTAAACATTTTAATGAAAGTTTTGAATGACTGCTACTTAGAAGTAATTATGATTTTGAGAAAATTTTTTTAATAATGTGTAAAGTTTTTCTGCAATATCTAACATTTTTAAAGATTTGTTTAGTAATTCTTAAATATTTTTATTAATATAATATTTCCCGCATTAAAAAAAATTGGTATTAATTTATATTTATTGAATTGAACTATTATTCATAACTATGTAATAGATATACTTATAAAAGGTGATTTTTTAAGAGCTTGGTTTTTGAAAAATCAATTCTTGCCATTTACTTTCTAAAGATATTGTCACTTAAATGTTGCCCGCGGCTACGCTTTAAGTGGTCCATTCTAAAGGTCCAATTTCGGCACACTTTTTCAAACATTTCGGCCCGAATCTCACTAATGACGCGTTCAATGTTGGTTTCCAAAGCAGCAATCGTGTTTGGCTTGTCCCTATAGACAAGAGACTTAACATAGCCCCACAAAAAATAGTCTAACGGGGTCAAATCGCACGATCTTGGTGGCCAATTGACTACACCAAAACGTGAGATTAACTGCTCACCAAATTCGCCTCTCGATTGATGCATATGCATAGTTTCGCGTGCAGTGTGGCATGTGGCATCGTCCTGTTGGAACCATATGTAGTCCGAGTCCAATTCTTGCATTTTCGGCAAAAAACAAGTCTGTTATCATCGAACGATACCCTTCTCCATTGACCGTAACGTTGCGGCCTTCATCGTCTTTGAAGACCGCACCAAACAGTGCATTTTTCGGGATGCATTGGTTGCTGCTGAATGGCTATTCTGCTTATTCACGTATCCATTGAGAAACAAATGAGAATCGTCGCTGCAGACAATTTTGCGATAAAAACATTTTTCACAGAGCACGAATTTTGATAATAAATTTCAATAATTTGCGAACGTTGTTCAGGCGTTAGTCTATTCATGATGAAATGGCAAACCAAACTGAGCATTTTGTACTTTGACACATGTAATCACGCGTGAACCGTCAGAAATATAAACGTAAAAAAGGCAAAAAATAACACTTTATAATTTGTGCAATATTTCTACTTTGGCATGTGTGGGTGACCCTATCGATCTACGTAGTTGAGTGTGTCTGCGTCTGTGTTTTCGTGACTTTGTACCTAACTGTATTAAAAAGAAAACGTCAATGACGTTCAAAAAGTATCGGCAAAGATGAAAGAAAGTTTGCTTGTCAATTACGATGTGCATATATGTGGGTTTGACATTCAGGAAAAATCAGACAAACGAACACACACACATACAAGCATATCTTCAAGCGTATGCAGCATTTCTAATTTGAAGCATTTTCTTTGAAATGCCAACAAAAGGAAAAGAAGAAGAACAAATTGCATTGAAAACTTCACAATTAGTAATTGACAATTTCTGTCTGATTCGTTCTTTTTTTTCGATCGTTTCCCATAGTCACAGTACATACCGATTTGTGTATGTATGTATGTGGATCACTGCTTTTGTCACTTGTGGCCCATCATATTCATTTACGTATTGGTTCATGCATGCACGTTTCCCTGCTGCATTTGATAGTAAATCATTTGCTGCAGCTTTTCCCTTTTCTTGCTTGGCTTTCTTTTCGTTTGTATTTGTTGTTGTTCATTTCCCTCTCTCTGTCTTTATTTCATTTTTCGATACGATTTTTATGATTTGTGCAGTGATAAACTTCAAATTGACATGTGTATGCGGATGTGTGTGAGTTTGTATGTTTGTGTTTGTGAATGGAGCTTGAGATGAAGTATACTTTTTAGTGTCACTTATCCACTCATTCTAGCATTTGACATGTTTTTTCTTTGTTTTTTCCGAAAAAAGAAATAAAGTTCTAAAGAGGATTTTAAAAAAACAGAAATGAAGTCTTCTGAAAAGTGATATCAAAAGCAAAGAACTGAGCAATCAAATCGAGCAATTCAGGAAGGCTACAGTGAAAAGTGGAATAATTTACAGAAAAATGTTTATTGAATTAAGCGAAAATATTTGAAAGTATGGGGAGCATAGTTCAAATTTTTTTTGGTACATTTACCTGAGTTGAGTTGTTATTTTCGTTTCACTATTTGCAATGATAAAAAAAAAACAACAACAACAAGGAGTATATTCAAGTGGGATAATGCATTTGGTACATCAGCTGTGTAATCTTCAGAACTAAACATCAGAGGAAGAAAGAGAGAAAGAAAGAGAGGGAGAGACGTAGAGAGAGATTGATTTATTTCGTTGGTTTACTCAAATATCGAAAACAATGAAATGACGACAAAAGAAAAAAAAAATTAATCTAAAGGAGATAATCATGAAGGCAACTGTTCGAGTTAGAGCCATCCCAACGGAAATATTTAAGATGCACTTTGGGAGTACTGACTTTGTGCTATTCTGGAGGACTCGTAGGAGGACTCAATAATTTTCAGAGACTGAACAATATTTGTTTCCAAAAATTGTCCCAGAAAACAAATGGTAACCGCTTTTCATAATCTATCACAGATGATGGGTCAAGAGCGTAGAGAGAGGACACTCTTTCAATGTAATGCATATGGGATGCTCAAAAACGGTTATGTATACGTGAAAGGCATTGTTCTACAATGACCTATGTATAAGTAGGAAGAGAGTTTACTTTCTGTGCTAGCAACTGCCATGTTCTCTTTGCTATGCTTGTTAGCACTTCCTGGAAAGTCCACATGTCATGCCTTGCATGTCCTATGACATGCAACGTTAAACGAATATGAGCTGTACTACAAAGAGGGAGCGCTTACTGCTGACAGGGAAGCGCTTAAGTATAGGCAAAGAAGCGCTTTCTTCCCGTTGGGATGGATCACGGAGAGAGTCAAGTGCGACCCCGTTATCGGCTCTCTCAGTTTTATCTCATGTTCTCTATATTTAGAACCTAATTTCAATCATCTCTCTCTTTCTCTCTTAACACTAGCCATGATCGGGTATTAAGGAACTTAGTCACAATATGTACTACAGTGGGCAAAAAGTAGTAAGACTTTTTAATTTAAATTTCGTGCGGAAACCCATTCATCAAAATATTATTTTTTTAAGGTTGGTATGACTGTCGGTGACATCTGTGCCAAATTTCACATCAAAATAATCGTTAGTGTTTAGTATACGCTTGTCTTTCTGTTGTACAAAAAGTGCATTCGGCGATTTTCACAATGAGTGAAATTATTCAACAAAGAAGTTCCATTAAATTTTGTGTGCGGAATCAAATTTCTGGTGCCGAAACGTTCAGAATGATGCAAAAGGCCTTCGGTGATAATTGTATGTCGCGAGCAAGTGTTTTTGATTGGTACAAATTGTTCAAAGATGGTCGAGAACGCGTTGACGACGAACCACGTCCAGGACGGCCACACGTCAATTAAATCAAGGAATTGGTGCTCGAGAATCGAGAATCGACGATTAACAGTCAGAGACCTTACTGGCATCGTTGGAATATCGGAAGGATCAGTGAAAACCATTTTAAAACATCATTTGGGCCTAAGAAGAGTGAATGCACGATTGGTTCCAAAAACACTGCATTGGTTTTACGAGACCATTTTGCCAAAAATTCGACTGATATCGTTCCGCAACCACCCTATTCGCCTGACTTAGCACCGTGTGACTTTTGGCTATTTTCTAAACTCAAAAACCGCTTCGTGGACACCGTTTTGAGTCAATTGAAGACATTAAACATGAATCGCTAAGCTCATTGAAGGCTATTCCGGAAATTGACTTTAACAACTGTTTCGAGAATTGGAAAAAACGTTGGCACAAGTGTATTGGGGCCGGGGGGGATTACTTTGAAGGTGACGAAATAGATTTGGAAGAATGAATAAAAAAATTTGAAATTATGAACAAAGTCTTACTAACTTTTGCCCACAGTAGTAGGTTAAATTTATTAAGATCACAATTACTTTCAAATACGAAAATAAGTATATTATGAGAATACTTTGCAAATGATGTTCAGCTACTTTTTAACCCTCTTCAAATATTATTTATAGCCAGGAGGTGATGAAATTGCCACAAATGTCCTTTAAAAGCACAGTTTACAGTTAAGCACGTGGGTATGATTGGTGATGTACCGCATTTGACACTTGAAGAAGAGGAATCATAATCTTAATGTGATTACACCGTGCAATTGGTGTTTGCCAAAAATATGTCCGCTCCGTACTAAAGCGCGGGTGAACGTGTTCACGCAAAACAGCCAAAAAAGCGTTCCCGCACTCGGAAAAACTTTAAATGAGAGCGTCGATGAGAGAGAAATTTTCTTAGTCTTCTTGCACAAAATAGCCCGTACTTTTTCAAAACTATCAGTTTTGTTTTTATAGCTGATTTATGTTTATTGAAAGAAATTGAAAGAAATTGCAAATTTTAAATGAAGAAATAACTAGGAATTTCTGAAAACATAAGTTTTCTTTAGAATGAAAATGCTTAAAAAATACTAGAAAATGCAAGTACTGGTGTTTGTATATTTGTTAATTTTTTTACTAAAATTTGTGCAGTCTCGACAATTTCTGTACTTACAACAAGAAATGTGGTTTTTGTGTTCCCGTACTTTTATAAATTTTGGTCTCATGGAAATTATTTTTTTATTTACTCTCTTTTTACCTAACTTTGCCCAAAAATGGCGAAAAACGAACAGACCTAATGTTATGTTGACATTTAAGGGAACAGACCAAATGTTATGTTGACATTTTGAAGATGAGGTGCTCGATTAAATAGTTTTTAATAGATTTATGTAACTCAAAGTTTTTTATGAAAAATATTAAGATGGCAGAGCTTAGGTAATTTTATATTCACCATACAAAGTTGCGTATGTGGATTATGTTGTAGCATTTTGAATTGTGTAACAAATCTTCAGCAGTTAGGGTTCAAAATTTTTTCAATATTCGTCAACAACAAAAATGAATAATAAAAAAATATTTGTAAATACTCATAAGTACTCGTATTGTATGAACATAATAAAAACTTTCAATAATTCCAACGAGAATCCAAAACAAACAACAACAACAATGTAAAATCATCAACAAAAATCAACAGTCCGAAGAGAGATCAAAGCGATTTACGTTTGTCGAGTAAAACTATTTGACAGATAAACTGCAAACTTACAAAATAGCAAAAGTATTAGAAGGTAGAAGTTAGATATGGAACAAAAAGAAAGAAAGTAAGTTGAAAAAGAAAGTTACTATCAAGTTGAGCTGTGTATTCACTTTGCCACTGCTGCGCTCTTTACCTTCAAATAAATACACAGACACACCAACACAACTAAATAGTAACTCACTCAATCAACAACTCCCACTAGAAAGTGTAAACAAGTTTTGGGTTTTGTTGCACTACTTCTATTAAAAAATGTTTTTATTTTTATTTCAAGTTCTTTTGTTCATTGTTCAATTACAACAGTCACCGAAACTGCGATAGCTGGCGGCGGCAGGGGATGAAAGTGGAGAACGTAGAAATTCGATTTCAAAGTATTCAACTCTAACCACAACTTCAAATTCTGCAGCAAGTGAGAAAGAAGTAGAAGTAGGTAGCAGCAGAGGAACAAGAAGAAGAAGAAGTAGAAGAAGAAGGAAGGAGACAAAGTTTTAGCAAAAGAAATAAGTAACCTAAAGTCAATTTATCTAATCTCTCTTACATTCGAACAAACGCAAACATAAACACAAACAATAAATGCAAGCAACAGCAGTACAAATATTTATAAGCGCGCTCACGCTTATTGTTGTTGAAGCTGTCCTTACTGCTTGCTGCTGCTTGTTGTTGTTTGCTGTTATTGTTGCTGCTGCTGTACGTGTATATCAACAGGAAACGGATGCCACACTTCGTTTTTCGCCATTATCTGTGCAAGCGCAGACATGTTGATGTACCGTTCAACAGTTCAGTTCTTATTTTTTATTTCCTTTTGAGCTCTCTAGCCCGAGCAAACAACGAAGATATAACTACCATATATCCAAGAAATCCCAGATAGCAATAGTCGCCAAAAAAGGAAAGTACGAAAATGTCGTCTTCTTTTCACTTCCTCGCTTATCAGAACGCGCACCTTTGTGCATGCATACAAAGTTTTGATGTCGCCTGCTTCTTCGTTTCCTTCTGATTCTTTTCCCGTTTTTGTCGCCGTTGTCCCTCTCTCTCTCAGTACCTCTCTTCTTCAGCTCTACCGCATCTCGTGCGAGAAAAAGTCATTTCTCATTTTTACAATCATTTGTTGTTGTTATTGCTTTCGTTTGTTGTTGCTGCTGCTGCTGCTGTTATTGCTGTTATTTCGATGACTTGCTGAGCTCTTTCAATCTTTCGTGCAAACTTTGTGTCAACTTTCAAAGCGAGCAAGACCAAGAGAGAATTGAGCAGAAGCTGAGTAGTGGTGTAGAATCCACTGCTACGTCACTGTATTTATTTAATGAAGTTGCCACATTTATTTCCTCTACTTTTGCTCTTCTGTTGATGCTTCTGTTTTCCAGTCTCTCTGCTACTTTGCTTTTGGCCACGACCACCTCCTTCAGCTCTGACAAAACTTTTGCGAATGAATGAAAAGTTTTTGCGCTTGCATTTTTCAAAATTGTTTACTTTTTTTTTTTTTTTTTTTTTGGAGAGGCTCGCTCTTCCTATTTTGCCTTGCTTTGTGTTTAAACGCAAATAAAAAAGAGAGATCACTTTTCCAAGCGGTTACATACAATATTCTTTCCATATTGTGTTTTAACTTGTCTGCTTCATTTTTTTAAACTCAGCTAGAGATAAGCTTAAAGTATGGGGCGGGCCGTTTTTATGGTCTCTAGCGCGTGTTTTGTTGTTGTTGCTTTTACTCGTTATTTTTGGTCAATTTATATATTTTTTCAGCTGTTTTGGCATTTCGACACGACAATTTGTGGCAATTTGCGCAACATTAAAACACTTTGTGTGCGCTTTCGTGTATGCATTGTATGCATGTGTATGTGTGTGCCTATTTGTGGAGGCCGAGGGTTGGCAACATTTTAGCGCATGACCTAAATGATATTCCCCTTTAAAATTAATGACTTTTGTCCATTCTTTTTTAACCGAGTAGTTGTATATAAAAATGCACAGCAATATTCTTTAAGCTTTTTGTTTTCGCTCGTTTGTTTATTTTACAACAAGTTGTGGTGTTAATTAATTTCGGTTTGTTTGTTTTTTTTAGCAAATTCAGAAAGTTGTTTTGTATGAGTATGAGTTTGTTGTTGAAATTCAAGGGCTTTGAGAATCAAAAGTGACACAAACCAAATAGACAATCTAGGAACTGGTGAAAAGAAACTAGTTTGTAAGCCTTCCCATTTCTTATACAAATATTGAATACTCTTACGAATGTGTACCACAGCCAGAGATGCCAACTCAATTTCCCGTTTTGCGGGTAATCAAAAGTTGTGTGGGAATCTGAGGAATTTTTTTTTTCGCGGGCAATTTTAAATTTTCTGATATATTCCGCATTTACACTATACATTTTAACTTTATCGCTCGTGAAATAAGCAAAGAGCGTAGATAGCTACTCTCTTTCAATGTATTTTATATGGTATGCTTCAAACCATTATGGTGGCATGCAACAATGCAAATACTAACTTGAGTTAGTATGAGTGCAACCAGGAGTACTAAGGCCCTGAACTTGTTCGAGCGCATGCCAATATGAAAGGAAAGTACCAAATATACAGCATCATTTCGAATCATTTAAGCTATACACATTTTTTTTTTCGATTTCTCTTTGTTCTGCTCTCACTGTTTCTAGTTTTCGTGGAAGAGAAGGAGTGATTTGGCGCGTGCATACTATGTGCAAGTAAAATTTCGGTGTACATATTACTATCAATGAAATTCTGAATAAATGATATAAAGAAAGTTGATTGGATGATCTTACTGCATAATGTGTGCGAAAATGACAACTGCTTAAGCGATTATTTATGGTTAGCCTGATTTGGCCTTCATACATTAATGATAGAGAAACGACAACTTATTATGAGAGAGAGGAGAGCAACATCAGCTAACAGTCGCGCGATCATTTGCAAAACAAATTTGAGTCCTTGTGCTACAGCTGCATTGTGTGAGAAAGAAGAGGAGAAGACTTCGTATCAAAAAGTACATACAAAGAGGGAGTATCAGCTGCAGGCCTGCCAACTAGGGGCTAAATTCCCACCATTTCGGGGGAATCGCAAAGCTCTGGGGGAATCACTTCAGTATTAGAAGTAATTTGTCACGAAAGTTTTCTTTCAAAAATCATGCCTTTGTTAACTTCACACATATCGCTACTTCTATTCCTCAACCACATATCTCCGAAAGTACGTACAATTTTGCAGAAAACAAAAAAAAAAGGTATCTTTTGTTAAAGAGTGTTCCAAGAGAGATACGAGTTTGAAAAACTGGCTCTAAATATTTTTTTATCATACATAGAATTCAAATTAAAAAAATTCAATTGAGATATTTTTGTTTTAATTAATATTGTTATTGTAATTTTTATTTAATGCTTAACTAAAGTTCAATATTATGAATAGAAAATGGTTTTTCTCAAAAAATAAAATATAAGCAACATTTTTTAGAATTTAACATGAACTTGCAGAAAGTAAAAAGAAAAATGGGAATTAAGGAAAAAAAATAATTGGCTGTCGTGATAATCAGTCGCCAGTGGTTCTCTCACTTGCTCTCATTTCTTTATTATTTGAGCAAAGGTTATTGATTCGCTTTATCGGTGTGCTCTCTCTTTAATATTTGCTTACTCTCCACGTATGCATACTTGTTTTGCACAAATATACGCATGAGCGATCGTTAACTCTCGTAGTTTAACCCGAAACCACGTGTGAAATTTTTTCTTAAAATTAACTCTTAAATTTATCTAACTTTTCTAAAAGTAAGTGTTTATTTTTTGTTGTTAGTAGTAGATTTTCAGCTGTATAATGAGCTAAAGAATCGGAAATAATGAATACGTTTTTCAATTTGGATTTTCCACTTTTACGCCAGTGGAAATCCTAGTCTCATTTATGAGAATAAGTACAACTGTGGGCAAAAAGTAGTAAGACTTTTTAATTTAAATTTCGCGCGGAAATCCATTCATCAAAATATTATTTTTTTAAGGTTGGTATGACATCTGTCGGTGACATCTGTGCCAAATGTCACATCAAAATAATCATTAGTGTTTAGTATACGCTTGTCTTTCTGAAGTACAAAAAGTGCATTCGGCGATTTTCACAATGAGTGAAATTATTCAACAAAGAAGTTCCATTAAATTTTGTGTGCGGAATCAAATCAAATTTCTGGTGCCGAAACGTTCAGAATGATGCAAAAGGCCTTCGGTAATAATTGTATGTCGCGAGCAAGTGTTTTTGATTGTTCAAAGATGGTCGAGAACGCGTTGACGACGAACCACATCCAGGACGGCCATCAACATCAACTGATGATCAACACGTCTGGTCAATAAAATCAAGGAATTGATGCTCGAGAATCGACGATTAACAGTCAGAGACTGATGCCTTACTGGCATCGTTGGAATATCGGAAGGATCAGTGAAAACCATTTTAAAACATCATTTGGGCCTAAGAAAAGTGAATGCACGATTGGTTCCAAAATCACTGCATTGGTTTTACGAGACCATTTTGCCAAAAATTCGACTGATATCGTTCCGCAACCACCCTACCACCCTATTCGCCTGACTTAGCACCGTGTGACTTTTGGCTATTTTCTAAACTCAAAAAACCGCTTCGTGGACACCGTTTTGAGTCAATTGAAGACATTTAACATGAATCGCTAAGCGCATTGAAGGCTATTCCGGAAATTGACTTTAACAACTGTTTCGAGAATTGGAAAAAACGTTGGCACAAGTGTATTGGGGCCGCGGGGGATTACTTTGAAGGGGACGAAATCGATTTGGAAGAATGAATAAAAAAATTTGAAATTATGAACAAAGTCTTACTACTTTTTGCCCACAGTAGTATGTCTTCATTAACCTTTGTATGAGGAGATCGTCAGCCTGGAGTTCTTACGTTTTATTCTGTGAAGTTTACACACATACATTTAATGTGCACCCTTTGCTTAACTCTTTCCAAGACCCAAGCACGCGATGACCACAGGCAGCTGAATTTCACATTTTCAATACTTTAATTCAAAAACCTAAGTCATGGCACACTTTTTATGGTATTTTCTTACGTATCCTAAAATTTATCTCTCAAATGTTGCTTGGTTATTTAACGCTTTCATGCATTTATCGCTGCCTATGCGCCATAAAATTCGAATATGCCTCAAGCAGGAATTTCCGTAATGGCCGCTTAACTTTTTGGCTAAAAGTGAAGAAGATTGTACAATTTATTTGGTATGTCTTCCTTTAGCGTTTCTTTTTTTTTGTGTATTATTTTAAATATATTTTTTTTTTTATTTGAAGTGCTGCATTGCAGCATTTACAGCCGCATTGTAAATATTTTTATTTTTATGCGCTTGCATATTTTTAAAATGTTAAAATCTTGAATGCGTTGTGAACAAATAAATAAATAAATATTCAAAAATAAAGTAAAGTAGCAAAATAAGTTAAATATTTACGATTCGCTCGACCATTACGCAAATGGCGCTAGCCAAGTGGCAAAGCCGCAATTTTTCGCACTGTCTCGCTCTCTCTCGCACTTCTTCCCTACATGGATTTCCGGGAAAGTGCGTTTTCATGTTTGTTGCGCGTGTCAACAAAAAAAGAAGGAAACGAAAGGAAAAATAAATCGTCAACAGTAAATGAAATCATGACAGCAAACAGCAGCGGCAGCAATGACACCAAAAAGAAGCGGAAAACAGGAGCAACAGCAACAGCCGGTACTAAGAATTTAAGTACAACAACAGCCTGCAGCTAGCAGCCAGCAATTTGAATATTTACGCACATGCTTAAATATTCATGCATATTCACATGAACAAGTGGTTAAATATGTCTGTGTATGGGTGTGTCTACTTGTGTGCCCCTGTCTTTCTCTTTATTTTTTTCTCTCTCTCTCTCTCTCTCTCCCTCTCTATCTGTATTCGAAGGCTCTTCATAAATTATCAACTCGCAAAGGAATTTATTTAAATTTGTAAATACAAAATTTATGTTTCTTTTTGTATCTCAATAAATTAATACCAAAGAAAGGAAAAGAAAAATCGCAGACAACATAAATTTGCCAGAGCCAATCTCTGCCAAAGGCGAGAGACTCTTTACAGTTAGTTGTTTCAATTAGTTTGTTCTATAGTTGAACTAAGCCAAAAATTGTGAGAAAACTTTTCTACAAATATTTTATGTTCACTTCTTGTTGCTTTGGTAATTAAATTTTTGAAAAAGTTGTTGTGAAAAGTTCAGTTTAAAGTAAATAAATTTTCCAACGAAATATTTTTGGTAGTTTTACGAGTAGTAAAGAAATTAATAAATCCTAGCAACAGTAACAAAAAAGAAACAAACAAACAACATTTAATGACCACATGCCTACAACACAACAACAGTCAGTTGTCCAGCCTGTATGGCAGGGGAGAGAGAGAAAGATTAAGAGAGAGCGAGACCGAGAGCGAGAGCCAGAGGGAGTGATAGTGGGCTAAAATCTTTATGCTACAACAGTAACAAGGCCAAGCAGCACTGAACCAGAAGAAGCTGTAAAAGCTTTCAAGTTTGTAATTTTGGTTTTTACAAATTGCCACATTCGCCATACATTTTTGTATTGTAAGTAAATGTGTGCTTACAGGACAAATCCTACAAATTTGTATGTTTGTAGGGTACACAAAATAGCAACACATTTTTACACAAAATAAATAGAATTTTATTGCATACTTATACATGTACTCGCATAAAGACACGTACGCACACACACACACACACACACACATATCCTTACACCAGCATGTGCTCATTTTTATACACTTCACTTTCTTAAATCGTATACAAATGGGTACCAAAATATAATCCCTCTTGAGCAGCATTTACTAGCAGCAAATACGCACACCAAAATACAGACGAAATTACGAGTACGTTCTCCCAGCGGAGAAAAGAATATTGGAAGAAACACTCGAGTGCATCTTTTTTCTGCGGTGATGTTTATGGCGAACGTGGAATGGGTTCCAGAGGTTCGAGCTGTTTATTTTTGGCTATTTAACCCACATATGTATTCTATTAAAAAATATCGACTTTGCATTATAGCGTGAAACTCTTACAACTTTTATCAAAAAGTCTTCAAATCAAGAGTTACTTAATTTTTCATTTCATAACAACTAAAAGTGTAAAAAATTGTTTTTTTTTTAACTTGTAAATTTACTTACTTAATAAAATAAATTTAAACTGTAAGTTTTTTATTTTTTTAAAATTATTTTTGAAAGTCTTTGGAAAAGTAGTAAAAAAGTAGTGCAAAGTAGTTGAAAATATTAATTGAAAAACTAGTACAAAGTTCTTGAAAAACTAGCAAAGAAGTAGTTAAAAATAAGTAGATAGTAGTGGAAAATATTAGTAGGTAATAGTAGAAATAGTAGTAGTAGTAGTGGTTGCTGTGGCGTAGTGGTAGTGCGTTGGACTGCAGCGCAGAGTGTCCGGGGTTCGAATCTCGGAACAGGCAAAATCAAAAAATTTAAAAAAAAAATTTTTTTCTACACGGCACCACCTCTTGGCAGGCAATGGCAAACCTACAAGAGTAAAAAATTGCTATGAAAAGCTTTTCACTTCGCCGTTCGGATTCGGCATTAAACTGTAGGTCCCTTCCATGCATGTACAAATATAAGACGCACAACATGAGTGGATGCGAAAAGCTCGGCCTAGGCCCTCCATGGGCTGTTGTGCCATTAAAAGTAAAGTAAGTAATAGTAGAAAAGTACTAGAAAAATGTACTTGCGAGAAAAGGTAGTAGTAGAAATAAGTAAGAAAGATTTATGTTATTGGACTCTAAAGACTTTTAAGAATAAAAGCTTTCAAAGACTGATAAAAATAAGAGTCTTTAAAAACTTTTAAAAACAAAAGTTTTGAAGGACTCTTAAATGCTAACTTTTTTTTAAAGTTTAGGTAGACTATTATTATCTTGAAAGTTTCTAAGCAAGAGTGTAAAAGAAAACAAGATACAAAGCAAGCGTCAAAGCAAAAGCAAGATTTAAGCAAATGCAAGAATTAAGAAGCAAGAGAAAAATTTAAAAGCCAGAGCCATTAAGTTGCAAGAGAGAATCAAAGGAAGATCAAGGAGCAAAGCAGAAGTAAAAAAATTAAGGAAAACGCCTGAGTGAAAAAAATAAAAATAATTCTGTCATGAAAAACATTTCATGAGTTTTCACTAATAAGTGGTAATATCTCGAAAACTAAGAATAATACTCCGTTATTTATGAACAGGCCTATCAGCTTTGCACGGGTCATCCCTCGTCGAATTTTGGGATACCCTGTATATAAAACCAATAGAAAATTTAAGATCTAGCGAAGTGCGGGATTTTCACTTGAATCTATAGAACTTAGAGCTTATCTAATTTAAAGTCGGTTTAAAACTGTTGCACTTTGTAATTTAGAGTGCTCCAAGGTTTGAGACAACTTCCGAACCGAAACAATTTGGCGAAAAATATCAAATAATTTTAAGATCACTTATTATTTCTTTTACTCTACAGCAATCAAAAATTAATAATATTTAGTCTCCACTTACGGGATTTTTCAACTCTTTAAAAAATACAGCACACGCTCGAGGGAGTAAGAAAATCCATTGGCCCTTAGCAATAAATATATTGCATAAACTACATTTTAATTTTAATAGTGGATTTTTCGACAATTTTCCATATTGAAATATGTCAAAAGTTAACTAAAGGGTGATTTTTTTGATACTTAGTTTTTGACGTTAATATTTCGGACAGTTCACGCATGATTTTTGACATGTGTCAAAGTAAGAAATGGTCAATTTGGTTTGCCATTTCATCATAAATAGACTTACGCCTGAACAATATTTGCAAATTATTGAACTTTATTATCAAAATTCGATCCGTTTTTTATCGCCAAATTGTCTTCAGCGACGAGGCTCCTCTTTGGCTCCATGGATACGTGAACAAGCAGAATTGGCGTATTTGGAGTGAAGACCAGCCAGAGGCAATTCAGCAGCTACCAATGCATCCCGAAAAATTCAGTATTTGGTGCGGCGGAATCATTGGGCCGTACTTCTTCAAAGACGATGAAGGCCGCAACGTTATGGTCAATGGAGAAAGGTACCGTTCAATTATAACAATTTTTTTTGCCGAAAATGCAAGAATTGGACTCGGCCGACATGTGGTTCCAACAGGAACCCACACAGGAACCCACACAGGAACCCACACAGGAACCCACAGGAACATCAATTGAGAGTCGAATTTGGTGATCAGTTGATCTCACGTTTTGGTGCAGTCAATTGGCAACCAAGATTGTGATACTATTTTTTGTGGGGGTATGTTAAGTCTCTTGTCTATAGGGACCAGCCAAACACGATTGCTGCTTTGGAAGCCAACATTGAATGCGTCATTGCGTCGTTGGTGACATTCCGACCGAAATGTCTGAAAAAGTGTGCCACAACTGAACCATCAGAATGTGCCACTTAAAACGTAGTCGTGGGCATCAATTAAGTGAAATTATCTGTGAAAAGTAAATGGCAGGAATTGATTTATCGATCCAAATAAAAATTTCATTCACTTTTGTAAAATTTCTGAGTTTATTAAATTTTCATAAACCAAGCTCTTAAAAAA